>JADRCH010000145.1:3195217-3349186 GCA_019843965.1 Rhynchomys soricoides
AGAGTGTGTAGAGTGTGTACAGAGTGTGTAGAGTGTGTACAGAGTGTGTAGTGTGTAGAGTGTGTAGAGTGTACAGAGTGTGTAGAGTGTGTATAGAGTGTGTAGAGTGTACAGTGTGTGTACAGAGTGTGTAGAGTGTGTACAGTGTGTACAGTGTGTATACAGAGTGTGTAGAGTGTGTACAGAGTGTGTAGAGAGTGTACAGTGTGTAGAGTGTGTACAGTGTGTGTAGAGAGGAGCTCTTGGAAGCTGTAGAGACAACTGGATTCCCTGGGATTGGAGTGAGTCACCTGATGTAGGTGCTAGCAACTGAACCCAGGTCACATGCAAGAAACACAAGCACACTTAGCCTCTGAGCCCCAATTACTTATTTTGCTGGCACGTATGTGCACATGTGTATGTGGATGTTTCTTACAAGTACATTCCTGTGAATGGGTGTATGTGGAGGCTTGAGGACAACCTCAGCTATTACCTTCTGCAAGGCCATCCATTTCCTTTGAGACAAGGTCTTTCACTGGCCTGAAGCTTACCAATTAAGCTAGACTGGTTAGCCAGCCAGCACAGGATTCCCTTATGCTAGGATTACAAGTGTATACCACAAACACTCAGTATTTTCTTGAGTTCTGGGGATTGAACTCATGTTCTCATGCTTACAAAGCAAGAACTTACAGACCAGCCATCATCCCAGCTCCCAATTGCATATTAATTTTCTCATTAAAATTTTTATTTCATTCATTTCTTTGTGTTTATGGCTATTTTATCTGCATGTATGTCTATCAGTGTGCTACATGTATGACTAATGTCCAGAAGAGGTTGAAACCCCTGGAACTGTAGTTAAAGATGGCTGTGAGCTGTAGTGCGGTGCTGGAAGCTTCTGAACCACATGCTTACTGGCACCAACTATCTCAGAATGAAGTCTGGGGGATGGTGATGCAGCCCCATTGGTAAAGTACCAGTTTCCTATAGAGGAAGCCCTGGTTCAGTCCTCTGGGGATGGTCTAGGTTGTCAACTGGACTATCTGGAATCAACTACAATTCAAGATGCTCAGTACACCCACAAGGGGTCCCTCTCCCCCACCCCAACTAAATCATTTGAAATGGGAAGACCCATCTTTAACACAGGTCTTCTGAGGTAGGAGGACCCACCTCTAATCTGGGCTAAGCCTTCTGGTGGAAGCCTATATAAAGGACATGGGAGAAGAAACTTGTTCTTTGCATCGCCTGCTTTCTCTCCTCTTGCTGGTGAGTCCATCCATTCCTTCACTGGCATTAGAGGCTACCTCTTCAGGATTCTGAAGCTACAGATACACAAAAGCCAAACTGCAACAGCTAGTCTCATGCACTGAAAAACTACCAGATTTCTGGACCTTCTGTTTGTAAACAGCTACTGTTGGACTAGCTGGACCACAGCTTGAAAGCCACTCTAATAAATCCCTTCTACATATGCACAGAGTCATTCTGTCAGTTGTGTTCCTCTGGAGAGCGCCGACTGAAACATGTCCCTAGCGCTGCAAGAGTGGCACATGTATAATCCTAACACTAGAGTGACGGAAGCATGTTCAAGTGCGTTGTCACAGCAACTCTGAGGCCAGCCTGGGCTACATGTCGCAAAAACAAACAAACCAAAAAACCCCATCCACCTACCCCCCCCCCCCAAGGCAGTTAAAAACAAACCACCAGGAACCACGTTTGGCAACAAAACATTCTACAACTATGAAATCACTAACAGATCTTGAAAAGAAGTCTGGCATGGCAGCAGTTTCCCATGTCCTCAGAACTTAGGGGGCAGCGGCAGAATGTGCATTTGAGGCCAGCACATATGTACCAAGATCCTCTAAAAAACAACTTCTTTCACACATGTAAAACCCTAGGGAGTTGATCTCTGGTACTCTGATAAATAAACAATTTTAAAAAGCCAGGTGTGTTGGCGCATACTTGGAATCCAAATACAGAAGACCGTGAGGTAGGAGGATCTGTGCCAGTTTGAGGTCATCCTAGACTGTAGAGTAAGCCTCTATCCCAATTTAAACAAACAAACAAACAAACAAACAAGGCTTAAATGGGATCAGTCTTAAGCAAGTGTGGTGGCTCCCATCTGCAATCCTAGTACTCAGGAGGCTGAGGAAAGGGGACCATAAGTTCTAGGCCATCTGGGTTACACAATGAGTTCTAGTCTGGGTTACAGAGTAAAACCCTTTCTCAAACACAGAAAAAGGGGGACAAATCTTTGTACTACAACAAGAAAATCCTAATGAGAACCTCAAACTATACACACTTGTTATTTTCTTTTCTTTTCTTTTCTTTTTTTCTTTTTGTTTTCAAGACAGGGTTTCTCTGTGTAGCCCTGGCTGTCCTGGAACTCACTCTGTAGACCAGGCTGGCCTCGAACTCAGACCTGCCTCTGCCTCCCGAGTGCTGGGATTAAAGGCGTGCGCTACCACAGCCCGGCCACACTTGTTATTTTCTTTGCATGGATGCTTACTGAAGTTTTCCTCCCTGAGTCCACCCCTGGGAATCCACCTCACCTGAGAGATGCTGGACACACTGCTGGTTTTCCTCTTCAGTGTGCCCTCCTGACAGACAGTCAGCAGGTTGCTGGGCAAGATGGAGCGGAAGTCATTAAAGGACCGCCTTCGGACACCTTCTAGCTCCTCTGGGATTCTCAGGGAATGAGGAGGGACTTTGGGAAAAAGCTTTGAGAGGAGAGATTCTTCTGAATTGCTGTAACGTCCAAAAGACCTTGAGATTCCTATCAGGCATGGGATTGCATACTTGCAAAGGTATTCTAGAAGACCAAGAAGAGATATAAGGTGGGAGTTACTGATGACAGCCACATTGTACCAACTTATACCACTGGCTAACATTTTACAACCCACTTGTGACAACTGTGAAGGCTGAGAAGAAGCCAGAGTCATAGAGTTAACTCAAGGGATAACTAATGGCATTTTTAATATGTCATTACCCATGCCTGCTCACAGCAGTAAAACCCTAAGACACTGGTAATGCCATATTAAAAATGTCATTATTTATCCCTTGATAATATGACATTACTAGTATCTTAGGGTTTTACTGCAGCGAGCAGACACCATGACCAAGGCAACTCTTATAAAGGACAACATCTAACTGGGGCTGGCTTACAGGTTCTGAGGTTCAGTCCATTATCATCAAGGCAGGGAGCATGGCAGCGTGCAGGCAGGCATGGTGCAGGAGGAGCTGAGGGTTCTACATCTTGTACCGAAGGCAAACAGGAAAAGACTGGCTTCCAGGCAATTAGGATGAGGGTCTTAAAGCCCACCCTCACAGTGACACACCTACTACAACATGGCCACAGATACTCTAAGAAGGCCACACGTCCTAACAGTGCCCTCCCTAGGCCAAGTATATTAAAACCACCACAACCAGTAACATCAGACTGTATCTCTATCACATTTGCTTTCCTTGGGAGGTCTTGATCTATTCATGGAACATCCCAAACAGTTATATAGTTGAGTCCTGTTTAGGTAAGGACTATGACCACCACAGATTACATTCATTGCCCTATTTACACTATAGGAAAATGATCTATAAAAGTCAGCTAAGCTACCTTCATATTATACCTGACAAAACTTAGGCTTTATTGGTCAAAGATACCTGGCATTTGTAAGCAGACCTGTGCTCATAACCCCATGTGGCCTCTCTGTATACCAGCACACAACAAACATAACCCAACAGAAAAGTTTCTACCCATCAGGTACACAGAAAGTAGAAAAAAATAAAACAAAGAAACAGAAAACAATAGATAAAGAAAAGGGAAAGGAGAAACAAACAAAATAGCCTTGAAGGCCAACCAGATGACCCAATCTGATGAACTGAGTTAGATTCCTGGATCCCATGGTAGAAGGAGAACTGACTCCCGAAAGTTAGCTATCCTTTAACCATCCATATGTGCACGAGCGCACGCGCACACACACACACTATACACAAACACAAATAATAATAAAATAAAATTGAAAATTGAAAATAAAATAGTCCTGAAGATTTATAATCATACCTTTTTCTTGAATCTCCAAGGCCTGGCACATTCCCAAAAGGACATGTAAAACCTGCAAAAGTGCCTCTAAAATCTGTAACAATCAAGGACACAAAACAAGCTTGTTACCAAAACTGTGTATTACAAAGCTCAGTCAAAATTTGAAGGAACTTTAGACACTATCTTGACTGAGCCTGTCCATGTTCCCACAATAGTTAGTCTATTGCTAATGCCAGGAACAAAAACTTCTCTTGACTCTGACCACTGTCTTCCTAGAGCTTGTATCTGCTGGCTTGGCTGTTTTTCCTTCATTTTCTCTAACAGGTGATAGATAGGTCCCGACTAAAGGGCTTAGTTCTTTTTAGTTTTTACTCTGTAGGACCATAATTTTCATGATACTATGTCATCTACTTACTACTGTACAACAGAATAATTTTCTACATCTTACTTGGAAGTGTGGGACTCAGAACACATATGTGAACATTCCAGGGAGGCGGGAACTCACGCAGAATAACCCCACATTCATCAGAGTCTAGACTTCTTTGTATGAGCCATTATTTATTTTTATAAACACTTCAGATTCTTGCTGAGAACTTTGAACCCTCGGATTCTCACGGGTTTATCTCACCTGAGGAAGTGGTCTCTTCTCCCTCAGCAGAAGATGTTCTCCCACTTCATCCCTGAACTATGTCCTTTTCTGACTTTAACTGAGGAAAATAATCCTTCGTTATCTGCTAAACCAGCGGTGAAGGAGATACCAGACAAGACAATGCTGATGTCCCTCAGGGCCTACCTGGAGATCTATAACCAGACTAAAGGCTTAATAGGCTCCTAAAGGGAGAGAGAAAGTGTAGTTGATGAGAAGGTGCATGGGCTACACTACTAAAAAGCTCAATGCACTTGCTGATTCCCTCAAGCAGAAGTTTAGGAGATGTTAAGTCTCAGGTAGTCCAGCAGGCAGTCCAAATATCCAGAAATGAGCATAACTGAACTACAGGAGGGTTTCTGGAGGTTATATAAAAGTCAGCATTCCTTAGAAACTTATGAAACTGGTTTCCACCTGCCAAAAGGAATCATTTCCTTTACCTGTGGCAAAGGGCCTAGGGTTACCTGTGGTGCCTATCAGCAAATCAAAGCCCATGCTGGCCTCCAGGCTCCCTCAGGACCACAAGCACCCGTTGTTCCTTTCAAAGGCCAGGCTAGCATCCTCTCACCTCCTCGCCTAGCCTACATTCCCTAGAGCTCCAGGGCCCCTCCCCTGTCCCACCACACAGCACACCACCTGCCCTGGGTACTTGCCCTCTGAGAACCTGCTACTCTTATTCTCATGACGCTTTCTCCATTCTCTCTCAGACAGCCTTGGAGGAATACACTACCCCTCACTCTGACTCTCTCTTGCCGTGATCTATTCCCCATCTCTCTTCTCTAACAAGGAATATGAATGGCAATGGATTTTCAGGTGTGGGATAACAGAGGAAGGAACATAAAACTGGATCAGACTGAGTTTATTAATGTGGGCTCTCTGAGTGGAGAGTCTAGGTTTAATATGGAAGTTTCACAGCTTAAAACAAAACAAAACAAAACATAGTCAAAAGTTTGTTTGAATGGTTAGCTGAAGCATTGTCAAGATGGCCCACTGAAAAGGAATTGGAGGTGCCTGATATCCCTTGGCTTAATGTTGATGAAGGGAATTGAAGGCCCAGGGAAATTGCAATGCTACAGTGGGTTCACTGTGTAAATCCTAATCCTCCACAATGGAAAACCCCAGAAGACATGCCTTCACTAATCCTGTAAGATGTAAAATGGTGAGAGCATGGAATCACTAAAGACAATCATACTTAGTAGAACAGACACACAATGTCTCTTCACTATTGCTGGGAAGAGACACCATGACCACAGCAACTCTTATAAGAGAAAATAAATCGGGCCTGGTTTACAGTTTCAGAGACTCAGTTCATTAATATCAAGGCAGTAGGCATGGCAGACACAGTCCTGGAGAAGTTGTTGAGAGCTACATCCTGATCCACAAGGCAGAGAGAGAGGGACTAGGCCAGGTTTTTTGAAACCTTTAAGCTCACTCCTGGTGACACACTTCTTCCAACAAGGCTACATTTCTTAATCCTTAAAGAGTGCAACTCTTGAAGACTAAGCATTCAAATATGAGTCTATGGGGCCATTCCAATTCAAATCACCATAGACTCTATAGACAAAGCAATGTCTGTAAGGCCTAACTTGTAACGGTCAGCATAGGCAAGTAACATGGCTCCTGTGAACCGTTGTCCTGGGTGTTTCTATGATGAAATGGATAAGAAGCCTACTGTATTGTTTTGTTCATTGCTTTGTTTTGTTTTGTTTTTGAGACAGGGTTTCTCTGTGTAGCACTGGCTGTCTGGAACTCACTCTGTAGACCAGGCTGGCCTCAAACTCTGACATCCACCAGCCTCTGCCTCCCAAGTATTGGGATTAAAGGTGTGGGTCACCACTGTCCTGCTTCCATTTTGTTTTCTGAAGACAGTTTCCCCTGGAATCTGGCGCTCACTGACTAGCCAAGGCTGATGTCTTGACTAAGCTGTCTCTACACCCATCTTACTCCTTAAGATATTTGTTTCTGTATTTGCTAGTGTGTATGTGCATGGGTATTTTATGTGTGCATATGATGGTGTGTGAGTGTAGGCACATGTGTGCCATGGCACAGGCAGAGGTCGGAGCACAGCTCTCAGGACTTGGTCCTCTCCTTCTAATCTACCATGGACCCTGTAACCAAACTCAGGCCATCAGGCTTGTATGGAAAGTGCTTTTATCTAGTCAGACATTTCTCCAACCCTTTTGAGTTTTGTTTTGTTTTGTGCCAGGGAAGTGTGTGGATGTATGTGGTCATTTTAGTGCATGTGCAAGCACGTGTAAGTACACACTCATATGTGTGTATGTGTGTGAAGGCCTCAAGTCAACCATTTTCTTTTTTTGTTCTCCATCTTATTTTTGAAACAATCTTACTGAACCTAGAACTCAGCAATTGACCAAGGACAGTTGGCAGGTGATCCAGGGAGCCCCCTGCCTCTGCCTCCTCAGTGACAAGCATGTTCACATGAATCCACATCACACTCATACTACAGGAGAAATGGAAAATTGTCTTCTATGAGTAGCTTCAATCAAGAACCTGGAGGAGGAAAGTGAGCACCTCTGCCTTTCTGTGTACCCCTGGGCACATAAGGGTGCACTTCCATGTGGAGGCCTGAGGTTGACGCTGGGAATCATCCTCCATTGTTCCCCAACCCCCTTTTTGTTTTTTTAAGATAGTGCTTTTTTTAAGGCCTTGGCTGTTCTGGAATGAGCTCTGTAGACCAGGCTGGCCTCACACATGGCATGCTGAATGAGGTAAGACTCACAGATCTTGAAAAATACTTGAAAGTATCACAGTTGAAAAGTACTGCTAGCAAAAGCATCAAGTAAAGGGGTTGGGGAGACGGTAGAGTGGGTAAAAGTGCATTCTGTGAAAGCAGTAAGTTAGGAGTTGAACTTACCAGCACCCACGTAAACTCTGGGGATACTATGTGTGTACTGCTTGTAACAGCAGCTTCGGGGTATGAATCACTGGCACTTGATGACTAGCTAGACTAGCTCAAATAGTGAGTTTCAGACTCAGTGAGAGACCCTGCTTCAAAAAGGTGGAAAGGTGTGAAGGTGTGGGGATTAGTTCAGTAGTAAAGTGCTTGCTGAGGAAGTACAGGCCTTGAGTTAAGTCCCCAGCATCAGAATTAATAAATACATAAATACACACACACACACACACACACACACACACACAGGATTTTTATGCACAAGTGTGAAAAGCTCAAGAGGTAAATACCCAATGTCCTCTTCTGGCTTCTGCATGTATATGCATGTGTGTGTGATAACCCATATACATACACATATACTATATAAAGCCAACATAATTCACAGCCCTTTCCATCATTCTGGGATTCTTCCAATTAACATCCATGCACAAGTACCAGATGCTTACCTCGTCCCTAAGGGAGGGGTCCCTGTAAGCCACATCAGACAGCAAGGTCACCAGGCAGAAGCTGAAGCTCTCTGCAACCGGGAGGTTACCTGGAAGACAGAAGGTATGGATGAGATGAGAACAAACTAAGGACAGACATACCAGCCACCTGATTCCGCACACTCCTTTGCTCACACAGCCTGTCTAAGGACCAGCTTACACGAGCTAAGAAAGCATGTGTGGTAGCTCAAGCTTGTAATCCCAACACTTAGGCAGCACAGACAGGCAAATCGGGAGTTCAGAGTTATTTCACCACACAGGGAATTTGAGGGTTGGCTGGACCCCAACCCTAAAAAAGAACACACAGCAAAAAAGTAGCTAAAAGAAGGCAAGGGCTTAGTTTGCTGAAATTCAGTTCTATCCATTTATCTCAGACTCTTGCATTAATTTTTAGTTTTTTAAACTGTACTTCCTGTGCATGTGTATGTGTGTGTGTATGTGTGCATGCACACCATACAACACATAAATGAGTGGCATGGCATGTGTGCAGAAGTCAGAGGACAACTTCTTTGGTCAGTATGGTCAGTTCTTTCCTTTGTTCATGTGGGTCCCAGGGAATGAACTCCTGGTAACTGAATATGACCTTGATCTCTTGAGTTCTATGGTATGTGTGTGAGGATGCATGTGCCAGAACATTCCTTTGGAGGTGAGAAGACACTCTCAGATGTGGGTCTTTACCTTCCACCTTGTTTTAGGTCTTTTTCTTTTGTGTTACCTTCCACCTTGTTTTAGGTCTTTTTCTTTTGTGTTAAGCTGCATTTTCCAGTTGAGCTGGTCTGTAAGCTTCCACAGGATTCTCCTGTCTCCACCTCCTACCTTGCTGTAGGAATGCTGAGATTTCTGTGGCCTGACCAACCAAATCCAGCTTTTACATTGGTTCTATGGTCTAAACTCTGGGCATGAGGCTTGGGTGGCCACCTCCCTGACCCAACCTTGAACTTGTGATCTTCCTGCCTCTACCTCCTAAGTGCTGCTGGGATTAACAATGTGATAATGGCATTACTGGTAATAGATTATTTGGTAATGGATTATTAGTTCGATGCTCAATTCATGTGATGCTGGAGATAAAATCCAGGGCCTCAAGAACACTGGAGACAAGCATTCTAACAAGTGAGCTATATCTGCAACCCAAGAGATAAATCTAAATAGAGTATAAGAAATGGCGCATGCATGTTAACCACCAAATACATACTCACAGCACTTTTAGCAGAACGAAGCATACACAAGCCACACTCATATCACTGTGTTAGAGACTGACCCAGAGTCTCAGGGCTGGAACTACACACTTACCCTCAGCAAGCACATAAAAGTTTAAGTCCTTCTCAAACTAAGCCTAACAGCAGGGAAATTCTTCAAAGCAAATAGGCTGGAAGGAGTACCTTAGCTAAAACAGCAGAAACTATGCATGTGCAGCCTTTCCGTCAGGTGTACTTCCAAATGTTAGAACGCCTACCAAGGTTTCCATCATGCTCATCATGTGCTGTCATGATAATGCAATCTCTCTTAATACTGAGTCAAGGACATACAAATACCCACTTTTCCATGGATATATTCTCAGACTATGGCAGTATACAGCATATGGACGATTATTAGATTTCTACTAGAATTTTAAAACGCCACCCAGGTATCTCTGAAACCTGTGTGTACATCAGAATCATTTTGGGGTTTACTACAATTTAAATTACACACTTTGGGAACCACTATAGATTTTAGCAGCATGAGTTAGTTATACTGCCAAAAAATAAAATAAAATAAAATAAATATTTTTAAAAAAAGGGAATTAAGAAAGAGGAAGGCCATGGGACCTTGGGACACCGGTCAGTAAGACTTTGCCAAGCACGAGGACCTGAGCTTGATCCCTAGTAACCACATGAAAAGACAGCATGGCAGCACACATAATTCCAGTGCCATCGAGGCAGAGACAACAAACAGAAGGATCCCTTAGGTTTGCTAGCCAGCCAGCCAAGTCTTCTCACTGAGTTCCAAGATGGTCAGAGCAATCTTATCAGTACACAGACACAGATACACACACATGCACGGATACACAAACACACATGGACACACACAGACACCCTCCCAGTCCCTATATCCCCCCCACATATCTTCCCCACTCCATATTACCCCCCAAGCTCCCACACATACACAGACACTCAGTGGTGAAGCATATAATTAGCATGTATGAGGCTCTGGGTTCAGTCTCCAGTTCACACAGAAATCCTAAAAATTATATATTTCGAACAACATTTCAAACGTGTCAAATTTTTCATTCTAACATGAATCTGTATATATAAAAGTGATCTTTAAAAGTTTTATTTATTATTCTTAAATCACATGTATATGATGGCTGCTAGGCCTAGAGAGATGACTCAGCAGTTAAGACTGCATCCTGCTTTTGCAGAGAACCCAAGTCTGAGTCCGAGCCCTAATGAGGCTCATCGCATCACACTTCCAGCTCTAGGGGCTCTTGTGACTCTGAGGGCACTGCACTCTCATGCATATCCACACAGACACATCCCACCATACATAATTAAAAATTAAAATTAAAAAAAGAAAAGAATATCAATAGATTCTGAGACTGCACTTCTCAAACTAGGTAACAGTTAAAGACACAAACTTCTATTTAATATGCTCCTTTGAACTATGAAAACATTCATAATCTGAGGATTCAGTTTTAGGCATGGTGGGTAACTTAAAGGGCTAAAAATGTACAGATCAGGAGGTGTACAGGCGCAATCGGGATGTTTATGACAACAGAAAATGTCTTTGGCAAAGTGAGCCAAGTTAGGGCAGCATCCCCAACTGTGGAAAAAATGTCTTCACCACCAACCCATCAGGATACCCAAAGGTTTTATATAAAGTACCACAGAGCTAAATTCCAAAGAAACTTCAGTTTTATGGGAATCCTAAAATGCTGGTGTTCCAAGCTGATTGGAAGCTTCAGGGTATCAGGACACAAACACCAGTGTTGTAGCTAACACAAACTTGGCACACAGTGGACCTATGACTATTTCACAAAGAAGACAGACAGAAGGAAGGAAGGGGGAAGGAGGGGGAGGGAGGACAAGGAAGAAGGAAAAGTACATGAAGGAGGGCAGCAGAAAGGATGCAGGGCAAGGCTGTAAATTTCTCTTTGCCACTCCAAGCCCCAAAAATCCAAAATAAAATACCAGCTTAAAAATATGTGCCCATGCACTGTGTTGATCCATGCTTTCAATTCCAGCACATGGGAGGCAGAGGCAGCCAGATTTCTGAGTTTGAGACCAGCCTGGTCTACAGAGCTAGTTCCAAGACAGCCAGGGCTACACAGAGAAACCCTTTCTCAAAAAACCCCAAAAAACCAAAAAAACAAAACAAAACAAAAAAAATCAGATAGATAGAGATGAATAAAAAATTTTTAAAAATGCATATGAATTCATTCCATTTCTTTTCCTTTGTTTGTTTGCTTTTCTTTTTGCTTTTCAGTTTGGTTTGGTTTTGTTTGGGTTTTTTTTCTTTTGAGACTAGAGTTTCTCTGTGTAGCTCTGACTATCCCGGAACTCACTTTGTAGACTCAGAGAGCCACCTGCCTCTGCCTCCCAAGTGCTAGGATTAAAGGTGTGCGCCACAACACCCAGCTTGAATCATTCTGTTTCTAAATGTGCCAAGTTCAACTGAAGGCCAGGGAGACAGCTCAGTAGGTAAAACACTTCCCACCAAACTTAACAACCCGAGTACCTAAACGTAGAAGGAAAGAATCAACTCCTAAAAGTCATCCTCTGACCTCTAGATGCACACCGTAGCACACAAAATCAATTAATATAATCTTATGCTTTGTTTTTGTTTTTGAAGACAGGGTTTCTCTGTGTAGCCTTGGTTGTCTTGGAACTTGCTTTATAGTCAAGGCTAATCTCAAACTCACAAAAGATCCACTTGCCTGTGGCTCCCAAGTGCTGGGATTAAAGGTGTGAGCCATGCCAGGCATAATCTTTTAAAGTAGGAGTTTAGCTGAAGCTTAACAGCAACAAAAATGATAAAACCATTTCTAGTGAAGAGTTAGGGTTTTGTCCCCAAGGCCATCTCGCCCTTTTGGACTAGCAACATTGTAACATGGAGAACTGACCTTTCTCTAGAAGTGAATCTATTAGCTCTGGGGTAAAATGGTTGGTTTGGGGATAGACAGATGCAGATGGCCTGTGAGACGTAAGAATGAAAGTTTCTGACGGTCTCAAAAGAATCTGCTCATTCCCAGAAGAGTGGATGGAAAGCTGCAGGCTGCGCGTCCTTCTTCCTTACCCATGGGTTCTAGACAGCAGTGAGTAAGGCCAGACATATTGCTATTGGCAATTAAGTTGTTCCACATCTACCGAGACCAGCCAAAGGCTGTCTAATTTCCAAGTCAGTCTGTCTGTCTGTCTGTCTGTCTCTCTCTCTCTCTCGCATTCAGGATGTCACACAAAATTACCTCTGCCTTTCCGAGCTGTGCTTTCTTCTACCCAATACACTTTTGGAAGACCCCTGAGAAGTCGAAGAAGATAAGGAACAACACAGTCTTTGTGCTAAAAAACAAACAAACAAAAAATTATATTTAATAAATGACTAGCCAGTTTTTTCACATAGATGAAGCAAGCCATATCTAATAATCTCAGATTCTACAGGAATAATGTAAAGCACCCAGTCATTCAGATGCATCACAGTCCAGAAGATATCACACTGTCTCTGCCCTGTGGTATGTAATGTGCAGCCTAGTGGGCTTCTCTGAGGGACAGGCCCACGTAAGGGCCTCTCTAGAAAGTACTTGCAAGCAAGTACTTAAGTCTGTTGTCAATGACAGGGGTACAGATCGCCCAAAACCACCTGTGGATCCTAAGAAAAGATTCTTGGGACCAAAGGGTCATCACAGCCACAAGCGTCTGGACTTGACATTTCCTCTCTTCTTATCCAGTGTCCTCTTCCTCTACTGTTGTTAAATCGTGTGGTGTTCCCTCTTAGTCCTTGAACGCTGAGCATTGGACTTTAATGGCTAATAGCACCCAATGAAAGAAATAGCTTCCCTCCTAAATCTTTCATTTATTTATTGAATGAGACAGGGTGTCACTACATAGCCTTGGATAGCCTGGAATGCTACAGACCAGGCTGAGCTAAGAGAGTGAGATTTCCTCTGCCTCCCAAGTGCTAGGACTACAGGGGTGAACTACCACCCTAGCTTGGCACCCAGCTTTCAAGCATCTCCACTTGATACCCAATGAACTAGAGACAGTGGTTATTCTAAACTTGGTCTAAATGCAGATTTATATGCAAAAAGGAAAAAAACTGAAAATGATAAAAGGTAGTGGCTAGAACATCTGTCTAGGACCATAGGCACACAACTCCAAAGGGCTACACTGCACTGCCCCTGCAAAGGAGCCATGGCTCTTCCCCACATAATGCAGTGACTTTAGTAGTACACCGGGAGTAAACCACCTCTACTGCTTGAAGCAAAACTGTTGCTCTGATAGCTCAGAAGAGACATGAAGATGGCCAATGCATCCTGGACAGATTCAAGCAAGACAAACTAGAATGAACCAAGATAAGAGATATGGTCCTTGGTCTTCTCAGGGTCTAATAAAGCATCCTGGGGTCCATCTGCATCCACGAGTTCAAAGGTGGACTGGAAGGACAGGTAACTGTCATGTGCCGTCTAACCCCAGGCCCTGGTCAGCCCTTACGTAGAACCCAAATTGCAAGAAATGTACGTAGTCTAGACTTTTTTCTTTCTTGCCATCTTAAAAAAGTCCAGTATATGTTTGGGATTCACAAGTAACTCTGTCAAGCAATGCATATGTCAAAGATATTTTACGGGCAAATCAAAACTAGGATGGCTGAGGATACAACTGAGTGGCACAGGCCTGTCTGGCATGTGCAAGGCCCAAAGTGCAGGGACAAACACTGTGAATACAGTCACATGTTTGGTCAAAATACAAAACAGGGTGTGGACATGCTGACATCCTAGCAGTGGAGGAACAAACGCAGGAGAACCTTACTGCCTTCAGCCTGGTCTACAACGCTGGGCAAGTCTTTACTAACCAACTAAGCCAGGAATACACAACAAGACTGTTTCATAAAACAAAATAAATAATAATAAAAATGCTTGTTGGGGTATAATTTCTAGGAAGTGCAGGCTAATGGTTTTAGATGAATATTCAAATATATAACATTTTCCTAACAGAACAATTAAACTTAGAACTCAAAATTAGTATCTACAAATGATAAACAACATATAAATGAATTAGAATTGATACCCAATGATCAAGAAATTGCTTCAATTAGTGTTGACAATTATTTAAAAAAAAGGGGGGGGGGAACAACAGTACAGCATTTCCCATTGTAGTAACAAGGCTGGGGTTTAATCCCTATCAAAATACTATTAATATGTACTGAAATTTTATTCAGTTTTGATAAAGATGATCTTATATGACTGACGAATTATATGCCTAATGAACATTTTACCTGCTATAAAAAAGCAAATCTACTTTGTAAAATACGCAATTAGGTCTCAAAAGAATTTTATGTAGTAATACCCCTACTTTTAAGATAGTTAAAAAAAATTAATATTTATTTTAAAGAATCAATAAGTTGGCTGGGCATGGTGACATAAGCCTTTAACTTCAGCACCTGGGAGGCAGGGGCAGGCAGATCCCTGTGAGCTTGGGGCAGCCTAGGCTACCCAGTTAATACCAGGACCACCAGGCTATATAGAAAGATCCTTCCTCTAAACAAACAATTCGGTATGTTTCCTCAGATCAGCGACGCTGTCCCCTTTACCCCATCCCGCACATGCCCTCAGCACTTTGGTTAGGTTGGAACGCACACCTCTAACCCTGTAATTACCAGGTAAATATATGCAATACAAACGCGGGTTCTCATTACTCCCCCTTTTACACTATAGAAATTATAAACTTAGTAAAGGCTCACCTGAAGATCAGACTCAATGAGAAAAATGCCCAGTGCAATCACTGCATCTCTCCGTCTTTCATCTAGTTGGAAGATTCCATGAAAATCTACTGGGCACATGCAAAGCAGCTTTTGAACCTAGAAAATAAGATTTAAGACAAAACACAAGGGACTAAAGAGATGGCTCAGCACTTAAGAACACATGCTGCTCTTCAAGAGAACCTGAGTTTGCCTGTAACTCTGGTTCCAGGGCAATCCAACTCCTTTGACTTTTTGCAGGCACCTGCACATACATATAGATGCTTAAAAATAATAAAAACAAGTCTTTAACAAAACAAAACAAAGGGCTGGAGAAGTAGCTCAGTGGTAAGGAGCACTTACTGCTCTTGCAGAGGACCTGGTTAGGTTTCCCAGCACCCACATGGTGGCCCAGAACTAACAGTAACTCCTGGAGTCCCAGTGGATTTGATGCCTCTTCTGACCTCCTCAGGTGCCTGCATGCTCATGGTGCATACATACACTCAGGCATATACACATACACATACAATTAGACTAACAACAATCAAACACATGGCTTCCCAAAACAGAAAGCCACATTCAGAAAAAATACACCCTGCAGAAGTTCATGGAGCCACCAAATCACTATTTCATTTTTTTTAAAAGAACACAGAATGGTATGGTGACAATTTTGGAGTTTTGGTTTCTTTGAAAAACACAGAAATATTATGGAAATGTGTTTTGTTTTGATTCCAGGTGTGGAGACCTGGGGCTGCTGCAGACTGACTATGATTTGCCTCGTGTTCTAGTAGAGATGTGATTTTGCCAGCTGCAGATAGTTTCTGCAATTGTGTGACAATTGGAATTCTGGGGACTTTTCAGAGGGTGTATAAATGCTAGGGCCCCAAGAAGTGGGGAAAATGGTCCATCAATTAAGAGCACATACTGGTCTTGCAGGACCTACGTTTTTTTCCTGGTACCCATATTAGGTGATCCACAACTGCCTGTAACTCCAGCTCCAGGGGGATCCCACACCTCTGGCCTATATGGGCTCTGGCATTCATGTTCACGTACCCACACACATAATTAAAAAGAGACTTATCTCTCATCCTAGGAAATGAGACATCAGAGATATCAGTTAAATGACATACAGAATAGAAGAGATTTAATTCTTCCTGCTGAACATAAGGGAGTAGCTGGGCACTGATGGGCATAGCAGTACTTTCAGCACACGGGGAAGGAAGGTAGGACTTCTAAGGCCTGCCTGGCAACAAAGAAGACTACTAGGAGAAAAAAGAAAGGAAGGAAGGAAGGAAGGAAGGAAAAGAAAGGGGAAGGGATAAGGGAAGAGAAAGAAGCAAAGGTGCTTCACTCCATCTTTAGCATTTACTTTAGAGAATCTGCAATTTGCTGTGTGTAGCCACCCCTTAATCCCAGCACTCCAGAGGCAGAGACAGAAGGAACTCTATGGCTTGGAGGCCAGCCTGGTCTACAAAGTGAGCTCAAGGACAGACAGGACTACATAGAAGGACCCTGTCTCCAAATTAATTAATTAATGAATTAAATCTACAGCTGTATGTAATTCCTCTTTTCTTTGAAAGATACACAAAAGTTTAGAGGACTAGACAGGTCTTTGATCTAGGAATGTCTTTCTCAGGGAGCCATCTCATAGCATTCCAGTTTCTGTGTAAAGGTAAGAAACATCCACAACATTCAAAGTGCAGAATAACACTGCTTATTCTCTGTTCATTGCTCCAGACAAAGCCAACTAGGTAACACGGACAGTCGCCCCCATTACCAGGCGAGTCCTCTTACTTAGGAACACATACATACCATAAGTTACACCTACATGACCACATGGAGTGAGATTTCTTTGACTTTGCAATCTCTTAGCACCATATCTGTGATACGGCTCACATTCCAGCTTAATGCTTATTCAATTAAAAAGGAAAGGGCTATGACTGTGGTTCAGTGGTCAGGCACTTACCCGGCATGCACCGTCTTAGGTTCCGTCCCTATCATGAGAAGGGGGTTTTCTGTCTCCACTCCCTTCATAGGTGTTCTTGATTTGGAAGACCCTACTTTTAATTACATTTCCCCTCAAAGGTGTGAGTATTCAGAAATGGCACTGAATGCCGAGCCTACAATTTTAGAATACAAAGGGAAGACACCAAAAAGAACAAATAAGCAACTCAGAGATCTGTAAAAAACGGCTTGGTAATTCTATCTGGAATCCCTGAACCTGTAAGTGTTTATTTACATGGTACAAGAGAAACTGCAGACTGAAATGGGGAAGGAATTCTGGATTACGGTGAGTAGACCTATGGTAATCACAAAGGGCCTTAGAAGGAGGAGGCACAAAGGTCAGAGTGGTGTGTGGTGTGAAAACCTGCCCACTACTGCTACTTTTGCAGATAAAGGGACCATGATCCAAGGAATGTTTTAGATGGCCACTGCCAGGAGCTATAAAGGCCTGGAAATGAGTTCTAGCCTACAGTCTCTAGAAAATTACACAACTTTGTTGTCTCCAGTGAGACTTGTGTTGGGTTTCTAATCTACAAGACTGTGAAACAATGTTAAGTACTGTTCACACTAGGGTTGAGGTAAACTGTTAGAACAACAGGAACACGTGAAATTGGTCGTAAAGTATGAAACAAGCACTCAGTGGGCTCATTTCCTAGCAAGGATAATAACTTTTTCTCCTCAAAAGAATTTTGCTTGCTTGTTCTTTTGTTTCCTGGGTGTTCCCCTCCATCTGAAAACTGAAACTCAGAATGGGACCTGCTCTTTAAAAAAGGTAGAGAAAGCTAAGAAAACAGAGAATACTATATAATATTTCAATAAACAGAATCTAGATAATACAAACACAAGGAAGAAGCATGAAACTGACAGAAATCTGGCATGTGGCTCATACTTGTGGTCCTGACTTAAAAGGCTAAGGCAGGACTCCTCTAAACTCAAGGTAAGCAGAGGCTACACGGTGAGACCTTGTCTCTAATTAAATAATAAGGAGCTAGAGAGAGAACTCACTCAGTAGCATGCTGATAGGCAAGCATGCAGACCTGATTCTTGTCCCCACTTCCCATCTGACCGGAGCACTGGGATCACAGAAACGCCTTTATATGAGTCCTAGGCAATCTCTTGGGTTCCTCGGGCTTACACAGCACTCATAAACCACTGAGTGTACGTGTAACCCACAAGTAGACTCCCCAGCCTGGCCCCCCCTTTAAAAAACAAAAATCATGTGGGGCTAGAGAGATGGCTCAGAAGCTAAGAGCACTTGCTGTTCTTCCAGGGGACCTGGGTTCAAGTCTCAGTCTGCCTGTGGTAGCTTACGGTTCTCTGCAATTCTATTCCAGGAGGGTCCTTTTCTGGCTTCTGTGAGCAGCAAGTATGTATGTGGTACACTAGTACCCATCCATACACACAAAGTAAACTTTTTTATTACATTTAGTGTGTGTGTGTATGTGTGCATACAGATACTCTTATGCCAAGTTGTATATGTGAAAGTCAGAGGGCAGCACATAAGAGTTAGTTCTCTCCTTTGACTGTAAGTGTCCTCCCTAGGACAGGGACCAGGATCCAATTCAGGTCATGAGTCTCGGTGTAGGCATCTTTACCTGCTGAACCATCTCATTGGCTGGCTTTGCTTTTCTCTCTTTTTTAAAAAAAGTAATTTTTTTTTTTACTAGTAAATTTTGTTCTTTTACACTTGCACACATATACACCATATGTTGTGGTTCCTCCCCCCCCCCCACCTCTTTCTCCTTATTGACTAGCCTTTGTCTAGTGTCTAGTACCAAAAAGCTTGAAACTAATCATCAGAGCCTGGTGGACTTACTAGTGGGTAAGCAACTAGATAGTATGCTTCACCTTCTCCCGGAGTGTGCTGGTTGTCAATAGGTCAGTAGTACCTACTATGGTAGGGCTCCATGAGCCCAGTTCCTCCTTAACTGACTTCTGTGGACCAAGGGCCATTATACAGAGTTGTTGTGAGTTTGTGGTAACCGTGACTCTGTACACTGGAAGCAGGGAGGTCTAATAGGATAGCTGCTCAGCTGAGCTGACAGAGCATCAAACTACCCCGAAATATCTGTTTATACCCACAGACAAGGCTACACTCAGCCTCAAAGAAACGTTTTCCTTTAGTCAGAGGCAAATGCAAAGACCCATGACTGTGCAAGATGCTGAGAAAAAATATCTGCCAAGAACTAGGTCCTAAATAAGACATTTACACTACCCACTTATAGCTCAGGGACCACTGCAGAAGAAGGGGGAGGGAGGCGCACAGGCACACATGCACACATACACACTCAGCATGCATTCAGTCACTAACCCCTCTCACATGTTCACCACTTGCTTTTGTATTTATTATTAGTATTTGTGTTTATGCTGTGACTGCACAGACACATGTGCAGTATACATGTAGACACTGCCCAGAGGACAACTTTGTGGAGTGAGTTCTTCTTCCACCTTTATGTGGGTTCCAGGGATAACTCAATGCATCAGATGACAAATGACTTCACTTGTTGAGCAGTCTCTGGGCCTCTATTTAGTATTTTTGAAACCAGTATGATGACAAGTATCTGAAATTATTGAGTGCAAAAACAGGCAAGCTGTATTATATACATGTATGAAACTGTCAAAGAACAAATTTAATTGTTTACAGAACCTGTTTGAAAAAAAACAACAACAACAACAACAACAAAGAAGGGAGAGGTTGCAATCCAAGCACCTATCTATAATCCTAGCAGGAGGGAGGCTGAAGATGGAAAGTCTAAGACTAGTCTGTGTTTGTAAGACCCTTTCTTAAAAATAAAGAGAGAGAGAGAGACTGGAGGGATGGCTCAGTGGTTAATAGCATTTGTTGCTCTTGCAGAGGACCAGAGTTCAGTCCTGAAACCACAGCTATCCCTGAGTCTACACATCACATCACCTATAACCGTCCGTGAGTCCACACACAGCATTAACTATGTACATGTAGGCAAAACACTCATACACATAAAATAAATAAATAGATCTTTAAATAAAATGTTTCTAAAATAAAGGAAAAACAAAACAAACAAACAAACAAATGGTCAAGCATGGTGGCAAATGTCTTTAATCCTAGTACTCTAGGAAGCAGAGACAAATGGATCTCTGTGAGTTTGAGGTCAGCCTGGTCTACATACAGGAGGGCCTGTCTTTAAAAGGGGGGTTGGGGCTAGAGAGATAGCAGTTAAGGGCACATGCTGCTTTCCAGATGATCCAGCTTTAATTCCCAGCATATATATAGGTGGCTCACAGCACCCTGCCACTCCAGTTCCAGGGTATCTGACACCCTGAGGCATCTTTACAGTGTATTCACATGCACATCCAGATCCCCTCCCCTATATATAATCAAAAATAAATAAGCACTTGTGGCAATACTTTGACTTGATCCTTTAGAAACACCAAAGCAAGGAGAAAAGTCAGCAGCCCTCCCTCTGGACACTGAGCAGAAAAGCCATATAAGAATCAACCCCAACAAGCTGTGGTAAACCATGTAGGTCAAAAGAAAGCTACAATAGCAGCAAGCTTCCAGCACAACTTTTGTTACTTGACACCTCTGGGAGAGTCCTTGCACAGATACAGTTCCCTGGGAACTAAAAGCTAAGCTTAAAGAACCAGTGGTACCTGTCTCGAAAAACAAAACAACAAAAAAAAAGAACCAGTGGTATGAGTTCCGTTGCTAAACTATTTTTTTTTTTTAAAAAAAGACAAAGTCTCTCTATGCCAGTGGTTTTCAACCTGTAGGCTGAAACTCCTGGACTGGTTTCTAATAACCCTTTCACAGGGGTAGCCTAAGGCCATCAAAAAATGTGAATATTAGCATTATAATTCTTTTTTATTTTAATTTTAATTTTTTGATACTTTATTTACATTTCAAATGTTTTCCCCTTTCCAGGTCTCTCCTTTGGAAACCCCCTATCTCATCCCCCTACCCCTGCCTCTATGAGAGTATTCCCCCACCCACCCACCCACTCCCGTCTTCCCTCCCTGGCATTCCCCTATACTGGGGCATCTAACACTCTCAGACTCAAGGACCTCTCCTCCCACTGATGGCCAACAAGGCCCTCCTCTGCCACATATGTGGCCAGCACCATGGGTTCCTCCATGTGTATTCTTTAGTTGGTGGTCCAGTCTCTGGGAGCTCCTTGGGGCCTAACCAGTTGACACTGCTGCTCCCTCCCCATGGGGCTACAAACTCCCTCAGCTCCTTCATTCCCTTCTCCAACTCCTCCATCTGGAACCCAGCACTCAGTCCAACAGTTGCTGTAAATTGAATCTGAACTTTTGGGCTAATATCTGCTTATCAGTGAGTACATATCGTGTTTATTCTTTTGTGACTGAGTTACCTCACTCAAGAAGATACTTTCAAGTTCTATCCATTTGCCTGTGAATTTTATGAAGTCATTGTTTTTAATAGCTGAGTAGCATTCCATTGTGTAAATGTACCACATTTTCTGTATCCATTCCTCTGTTGAGGGACATCTGGGTTGTTTCCAGCTTCTGGCTATTATAAATATACCGGCTATGAACATAGTGTAGCATGTGTCCTTATTGCATGTTGGAGCACCTTCTGGGTATATGCCCAGGAGTGGTGTAGCTGAGTCCTCAAGTAGTATTATGTCCAATTTTCTGAGGGTCCACCAAACTGATTTCCAGAGTGGTTGTACCAGCTTGCAATCCCACCAGCAATGGAGGAGTGTTCCTCTTTCTCCACATCCTCGAGAGCATCTGCTGTCACCGTAGTTTTTGATCTTAGCCATTCTGACTGGTGTGAGGTGGAATCTCAAGGTTGTTTTGATTTGCATTTCCCTGATGACTAAGGATGTTGAACATTTCTTTAGGTGCTTCTCAGCCCTTCAAGTTTCCTCAGTTGAGAAATCTCTGTTTAGCTCTGTTCCCCATTTTTTGATAGGGTTATTTGGTTCTCTGGAGTCTAACTTCTTGAGTTCTTTGTATATATTGGATATTAGCACTCTATCAAATGTAGGGTTGGTAAAGATCTTTTCCTAATCTGTTGGTTGCCATTTTGTCCTATTGACAGTATCCTTTGCCTTAATGAAGCTTTTGCAATTTTATGAGGTCCCATTTGTCAATTCTTGATCTTAGAGCATAAGCCATTGGTGTTCTGTTCAGATACTTTTCCCCTGTGCCCAAGTGTTCAAGACTTTTCCCCTATTAGATTCAGTGTATCTGGTTTTATGTGGAGGTCCTTGATCCACTAGGATTTGAGCTGTGTACAGGGAGATAGGAATGGATCAATTTGCATTCTTCTACATGTTGACCACCAGTTGAACCAGCACCATTTGTTGAAAATGCTGTCTTTTTTCCACTGGATGGTCTTAGCTCCTTTGTCAAAGATCAAGTGACTGTAGGTGTGTGGGTTCATTTCTGGGTCTTCAATTCTATTCCATTGATCTACCTGCCTGTCACTGTACAAATACCATGCAGTTTTTATCACTACTGCTCTGTGGTACACCTTGAGGTCAGAGATGCTGATTCCCCCAGAAGTTCTTATATTGTTGAGAATAGTTTTTGCTATCTTGGGTTTTTTATTATTCCAAATGAATTTGAGAATTGATCCAAGTCTATGAAGAATTGAGTTGGAATTCTGATGGGGATTGCATTGAATCTGTATGTTGCTTTTGGCAAGATGGCCATTTTAACTATATTAATACTGCTAATCCATGAGCATGGGAGATCTTTCCATCTTCTGAGGTCTTCTTTGATTTCCTTCTTCAGAGACTTGAAGTACTTGTCATACAGATCTTTCACTTGTTTGATTAGAGTCACACCAAGATCCTTTATATTGTTTGTGACTATTGTGAAGGGTGTCATATCTCTAATTTCTTTCTTAGCCTGTTTGTCCTTTGAGTATAAGAAGGCTACTGATTTGTTTGAGTTAATTTTATATCCAGCCACTTTGCTGAAGTTGTATATCAGCTGTAGGAGTTCTCTGGTGGAGTTTTTTGGGTCATATAAGTATATGATCATATCATCTGAAAATAGTGATATTTTGATTTTTCCTTTCCAATTTGTATTCCTTTGACCTCCTTTTGTTGTCTAATTGCTCTATCTAGAAATTCAAGTACTATATTGAATAGATAGGGAGAGAGTGGACAGCCTTGTCTAGTTCCTGATTTTAGTGGGATTGCTTCAAGTTTCTCTCCATTTAGTTTGATGTTGGCTACTGGTTTGCTGTATATTGCTTTTACTATGTTTAGGTATGCTCCTTGAGTTCCTGATCTTTCCAAGACTTTTATCATGAAGGGATGCTGAATTTTGTCAAATGATTTTTCAGCATCTAATGAAATGACCATGTGGTTTTTTCTTTGAGTTTTTTTATGTAGTGGATTACATTGATGGATTTCCAGGTATTGAACCATCCCTGCATCCCTGGGATGAAGCCTACTTGATCGTGATAAATGATCGTTTTGATGTGTTCTTGGATTCGGTTTGCGAAAATTTTATTGAGTATTTTTGCATCATTATTAATAAGGGAAATTGGTCTGAAGTTTTCTTTCTTTGTTGGGTCTTTCTGAGGTTTTGGCATTAGTGTAACTATGGCCTCATAGAATGAATTGGGTAGTGTTCCTACTGTTTCTATTTTGTGGAATAGTTTAAAGAGTATTGGTATTAGGTCTTCCTTGGAGGTCTGATAGAATTCTGCACTAAACCCATCTGGTCCTGGGCTTTTTTTTTTGGTTGGGAGACTTTTAATGACTTCTTCTGTTTCTTTAGGAGTTATAGGACTATTTAGATGGTTTATCTGATCCTGACTTAACTTTGGTATTTAGTATCTGTCTAGAAACTTGTCCATTTCATCCAGATTTTCCAATGTCATTGAGTATAGGCTTTTGTAGTGGGATCTGATGATTTTTTTTTAATTTCCTCAAATTCTGTTGTTATATCTCTCTTTTCATTTCTGATTTTGTTAATTTGGATACTGTCTCTGTGCCCTCTGGTTAGTCTGGCTAAGGGTTTATCTATCTTATTGATTTTCTGAAAGAACCAGCTCCTGGTTTTGTTGATGCTTTGTATAGTTCTTTTAGTTTCTACTTGGTTGATTTCAACCCTGAGTTTGATTATTTCTTACCTTCTACTCCTCTTTGGTGTATTAGCTTCTTTTTGTTCTAGAACTTTCAGGTGTGCTATTAAGCTGCTAGTGTATGCTCTCTCCAGTTTGTTTTTGGAAGCACTCAGAGCTATGAGTTTTCCTCTTAATACTGCTTTCATTGTGTCCCATAGGTTTGGGTATGTTGTACTTTCATTTTCATTAAATTCTAGGAAGTCTTTAATTTCCTTCTTTATTTCTTCCTTGACCAAGTTATCATTGAATAGAGCATTGTTCAGCTTCCATGTGTATGTGGGCCTTCTGTTGTTTTTGTTGCCTTAACCTGTAGTGATCTGATAGGAGGCCTGGGATTATTTCAATCTTCTTATATCTGTTGAGATTTGTTTTGTGACCAATTACATGGTCAATTTTGAAGAAAGTATGATGAGGTGCTGAGAAGAAGGTATATTCTTTTGATTTAGGATGAAATGTTGTATAGATATATGTTAAATCCATTTGGTCCATAACTTCTGTTAGTTTCCCTGTGACTCTGTTTAGTTTGTGTTTCCAAGATCTGTCCATTGACGAGAGTGGAGTGTTGAAGTCTCCCACTATTATTGTGTGAGGTGCAATGTGTGCTCTGAACTTTAGTAACTTTTCTTTTATGAGTGTGGGTGCCCTTGCATTTAGAGCATAGATGTTCAGAATTGAGAGTTCTTCCTGGTAGATTTTTCCTTTGATGAGTATGAAGTGTCCTTCCTTATCTTTTTTGATGACTTTTGGTTGAAAGTCGATTTTATCCAATATTAGAAGGCTACTCCAGCCTTTTTCTTGGGACCATTAGCCTGGAAAATTGTATTCCAGCACTTTACTCTGAGGTAGTGTTTATCTTTAACACTGAGGTGCGTTTCCTGGATGCAGCAAAATGCTGGGTCCTGTTTATGGATCCAGTCCATTAGCCTATGTCTTTTTTGGGGGGAATTGAGTCCATTAATGTCAAGAGATATTAAGGATTAGTGATTGTTGCTTCCTGTTATTTTTGATGTTATTTTTATGTTTGTGTGGCTATCTTCTTTTGGGTTTGTTGAAAGACTATCTTCTTGCTTTTTCTAGGGTGTAGTTTCCCTCCTTGTGTTGGCGTTTTCCATCTATAATCCTTTGTAGGGCTTTGTATGGCTGGGTTTGTGGAAAGATATTGTGTAAATTTGGTTTTGTCAGGGAATATCTTGGTTTCACCATCTATGGTAATTGAGAGTTTTGCTGGCAGTTGTATTCTCTTAGGGTCTGTATGAGATCTGCCCAGGATCTTCTAGCTTTCATAGTCTCTGGTGAGAAGTCTGGTGTAATTCTGATAGGTCTGTCTTTATATGTTACTTGACCTTTTTCCCTTACTGCTTTTAATATTCTTTCCTTGTTTTGTACATTTGGTGTTTTGATTATTATGTGATGGGAGGAATTTCTTTTCTGGTCCAGTCTATTTGGAGATCTGTAGGCTTCTTGAATGTTTATGTTCATCTCTTTCTTTAAGTTAGGGAAGTTTTCTTCTATAATTTTGTTGAAGATATTTACTGGCCCTTTAAGTTGGGAATCTTCACTCTCTGCTATACCTATTATCCTTAGGTTTGGTCTTCTCATTGTGTCCTGGATTTCCTGGATGTTTTGGGTTAGGAGCTTTTTGCATTTTGCATTTTCTTTGACTGTTGAATCAATGTTTTCTATGGTATCCTCTCCACCTGAGATTCTCTCTTCTATCTCTTATATTCTGTTGGTGATGCTTGCATCTGTGACTCCTGATCTCTTTCCTAGGGTTTCTATCTCCACAGTTGTCTCCCTTTGTGATTTCTTTATTGTTTCTATTTCCATTTTTCTTTTTCTTTCTTTCTTTCTTTTTTTTTGTTTTTTGTTTTTCGAGACAGAGTTTCTCTGTGTAGCCCTGGCTGTCCTGGAACTCACTCTATAGACCAGGCTGGCCTCAAACTCAGAAATCCACCTGCCTCTGCCTCCCAAGTGCTGGGATTAAAGGCGTGTGCCACCACTGCCCGGCTCTATTTCTATTTTTATATTCTGGATGGTTTTGTTCATTTCCTTTGCCTGTTTGATTGTGTTTTCCTGTATTTCCTCTTTAAGGTTTTCTAGCTGTTTACCTGTGTTCTCTTGTATTTCTTTAAGGGAGTTATTTATTTCCTTTTTAAAGTCTTCAATCATCATCATGAGAAGTGATTTTAAATCTGATTCTTGCTTTTCTGGTGTGTTGGGGTATCCAGGGCTCGCTGTGGTGGGAGAACTGGGTTTTGATGATGCCAAGTTGCCTTGGTTTCTGTTCCTTATGTTCTTGCCCTTGTCTTTCGCCATCTGGTTATCTGTGGTTTTGCTCTCACTGACTGTGATTTGTCCCTCCTGCAAGCTGTTTCATCAGTACTCCTTGTAGACCAGCTCTCTCTGAGAGGAATTTGGGTTTGGAGAGCTGTGATATAGAGTCAGCTCTGAGGCACAGACAAAAACCAGAAGGAGCCTGTCCCCAGCTGTTCCTTGGTTCCTGTGTCCTGATGGCTCTGCCAGGGTCCTTCTTGATCGAGGAATTTGAACATAAGTGGTGATCTTCCCGTGCTTGAAAATGTGTCAGCACTCCTGGGAGACCAGCTCTCTCCTGGCACTATTTGAGTATGGAGCCCTGTGTTACAGGATCACCTTCCCACGGAAGAAGGAAACCGGAAGGCCACTCCTCAGTCCCTGTGTCCTGAGGGTTCTGGGCAGGTCCATCTGAGCAGAGGTGCTGGCCTTACTCCAGATCACAGGCTTGTCCACACTCCTGGGAAGCTAGCTCTTTCCCTGCGCTATTTGGATATGAAGCCATGTGGCACAGACTGAGGTCCCACCCACAGACGGAAACCGGAAGCCTGTCCCAGGCTGCTTCTGCATTACAATTCTTAACAGTAGCAAAATTATAGTTATGAAGTAGCAACAAAATAGTTTTATGGTTGGAGGTCACCACAACATGAGGAACTGTATTAAAGGGTCTCAGCCTTAGGAAGGTTGAGAACCACTGCTCTATGCATTCATAGCTGTCCTCTAACTTACTATGTAGACCAGGCTGGCCTTTAACTCACAGAGATTAGCCTACTGGGATTAGAGGTATGCACCACCACCCTGGCTAAACCTATTTGTTTTTCAATTATCTTTCTCAGATGTACTGAGAACTAACATTTTCTAAGTCTCTTAAACCATCACAACAGACAAGGTAACTATGATATGACATACATAGTCCAAGACATAAATTTCATTGAAAATATTCTCTTGCGGCTGGAAAGATGACTCAATGGGTAAAGACACTTGCTGCCAAGCCTGGCAATGTGCATCCAAGGCCTCAGGACACACAGGATAGAAAGAAAGAACTGACCCTAGAATGTTGTCCTTTGTCCTCTACATATATGCCATGAAAACACACACCACACACATACGTGCACAAATATATACATGATATATAAACAAATGAATGTAATAAAATGGTTAATGTTCTTCTGGTCATCTACAGGTAGATGTATTTTCTTCTGCAATTTAACATGCCTTTTCTACATTTCATACAGACAGTATTACACATGCTTTAATACAGTTAGTCAACAACTAGAAACCATAATTTAAGTGCTTTCCTTCCCTTCATTGGCTAATCTAGATCAGCTTGACACACAAACTCGAATTATTTGAAAAGAGGGAACCTCAACTGAGAAGATGCTTCCATATGATCTGCTGTAAGCTACTTTCTTAGTGATTGATGGGAAGGGCTCAGTCCATTGTGGTGGTGCCATCCCTATGCTAGTGATTCTGGGGTCTACATGAAAGCAGGCTGAGCAAGCCAGTGGAAGCAAGCCAGTAAGCAGCACCCTCCATGGCCTCTGCATCAGCTCCTGCTTCCATGTTCCTGCACTGTTTGAGTTCCTGTCCTAAATTCCTTTGATAGTGAACTGTGCCATGAAAGTGTAAGACAAATTAGCTCTTTCCCATCTTGCTTTTTGGTCATGTTTCATCGCAGCAATAAAAACCCTAACTAGGACACCTCCCCAATTTCTTGAATCCTGTTTAAGTATCTGACAAGAGGGTCTGCACACATATGTATACGTCTGATTCCCAGCACACCTATTGCCATGGACAATACTCTGTTAATCAGGGAGCTGCACAACAGGAAATACTCAGTTTTACTTCGGCTCCTTCCCTTACCTAAGTGACCTGATAGACAAGTAAGGTTGTTCACTGTGTAAAGAACAGTTGCTGCCAAGCTTGACAACTTGAGTTCAATCCTTAGGACATACAGAGAGAGAATCAACTCCAGGCAAGTTGATTTCCGCAGTAAATATGAAATATAATAACTTAATACATGTTAAGCCTACCAAACCCTTCTGCATTTGCTTTCTTCTGTAAAAGGTAGACAAATGAATAAGTATGCCTACAGACAGATACTCATAGACTCTTATTCATACCTTAAAACTATATAAAATCAAATCTCTTCTGAGCCTTGAGCTTCTGAGCCTGTAGCTATGAAAAGATATGACATATGAGACCTGGATCTCATCTTAAGAAAACAGATAAATATAGGAAGCCATTGTTTCATACATTAGGCAAGTAGCACAAGACTGCAATATCTGACAGGAGAAAACAATATGGGCCCTATCACTGCCCTAGATCTCTGCCAGTAAACCCTTGACTACAGACTGGGAAGTGCATCTCAAGCAGATATTGGTGGCCTCGCTGAATACAAAGACAGAAACAGACAGACAGTAAGACTATCACAGCTAGAAATCCTAAAAACAGAGTACAATAGAAATAAAGCCCCAGAAATCTTCTGTAGTCTTTGTGTATGCAAAATCAATGAAGTTAGGCAAAGAAGATGGAACTGTGAGCTAAGCAGTTCTCAGCGTTCACAAGAACTAGGCCTGTTACCCAGTGTGAACATTCTCCTAACACTAGGTAGAGACCACAGTAGTAGAATAAAAGCTATTTTAGACCTTCTCTAACAAAGTTTGAAAATCAGCTTTAAACAAGGGTGTGGTAGCACAGGACTGCAATTAGCCCTCAAGAGACGTTTGCCTAGCATGTGTGAAGTACCACGAAAATAAAGATATAAATAAATTCCTCCAGCTATGGACTGGGGTTAACAAGCACATAGTCTACCAGGGAAAGTTTGTTCTGTTCCTAACACCTCAGTGTCATTAAGTAGCAGATCAACAGCTAAGATCCTCAAGACTGGCATTCTAACTGAAGAAACAGAAGTCATTCTAGGTCCTAGGGAAAGGAATCCAGAAGAGGCCTCCTGAGGACAGGGGCAGGAATACAAGGCAAGGAAACCTGCCAACTTTGCCGCTTGTCCAGGACTCTCAGTGACACAGAATTAGAAGGCCCCACTGGTATGACATGGACCAGCAGGCCACTGTATTTCCTGGAAGCAGCAGAAGCATGGCCAGGAAGAAATTTGGTAGGGGTAACTCAACCACATTCTAAGGAGAGGTGAGACCAGGAAACTAGAGCAAATTCCCAGGCTGACTGACATAAATACAGGAATCTGGAAACCAACCTCCATGACAATTCCAGCACTGAAAAGCCTGTTTCTTATCCATCCCTCCTCTCATCTTTCTCCTAAAGAGCAGGAGGACTGAGGAGAACTTAGTCCCAAAAAACTTCACAGTAAGTTTTCTTAATGGTGGTTTCCAGTTCCAGGGGGGAAAGATTTTTGAGACTCAAGTCTTATAAAGAAGAAGTCAAAGTTCACACAGGAATCAAAATATTCTTAAAATATTTTAGAGTTCTGAGCTAAGGATGTAGCTCAGATGGTCAAGTACTTGCTTGCCTACGAAGGATGAAGTCCTGGGTTCCATCCTTAACACTGTATAAACCAGGCCTGGGTGTACATGCCTGTTATCCTACCACTTGGGACATATCCTAGCACATAAGTCTCAGAGCCCTATGGTTAGTTTCCAAATATGGTAGTAGTTTGAGTGACAGACTCAGGATACCTCAGTAGATAGGGACTAACAGTAAGTTTGACTTGCTGCTGGTTAGACAAATCACCAAATTATAACTGTTTCTTATTTTCTTGGGCTCCCACATATCAGTAAACAGTAGTAGCTCAATAAATGCTTTCTGAATGAGTGATTTAAGAAATTAGAGAAAAATATAACGAGTAGTCTCAGGGTGGTCTCATAGCTTGGGGTCAGGGTAAAGAAAATTAATATAACTGTGGCATACAGAGGGACAAATGTGGGGAAACTCACAAGCAAACCCTGCAAAGACAGTGGCCTTGGATCTGTTCTCTTAACTCCTTTGTACAAAGTGATTGCTAAGTACTTTCCAAAACAAGTGTTTTTAGGGAATCCAGGGAAGTATCAATTAACTTTACATTATACTGTTGTCTTGACAACCCAAGCAATGCAATTATGACAAAAACCAAAACTAACAAAGTTACGATTAAAGAATATCAAGGTCTTGGTTTGCATTGGTTTGGTTAGTGGGAATCAAATCCAGGGCCTTGTTCATGATAAGCAAGTGATCTACCAAGCACACTCTACCACTGACCTACATCCAGGGTTCCCATAATGTTCTTCTTTACATATACCTAGCCTGGATGTCTGTGTCTATTGTCTTACTCACCTTGACATGTTTTGTGACCAATGAGCAATAAGAAACAAGTTGAGTTCAAAGTACACTTCTCAGTTGCTGAATGAGAAAGAAAGCTATTACTGCTAGAGATGCAGGACAACCTTAAGAATCATCCACTTCAGGAGCTGGGGGATGGCTTAGATGCTAGAGGACCTTCCAGAAGACCTGGGTTTGATTCCCAGCACCCACATGATGGCTCATAAGCGCTTATAACACTAGTTCCAGGGATTCTAATGCCTTCTTCTGGCCTCCATGAACACACCATGCAAGTGGTGCACAAGCATATATGCAGCCCAAACACTCATACATATAAAATAAAATAACTTGAAGAATCATCCAGTTCAGACTGGCAGAATAACCAGTGGCCACTGTATAGACACTTGCCACCATCCTGCAGACCTGAGTCCAGAACCCATATGGTAGATGGCAAACCAGCTCCTACAAGTTCTGGCTCCTCCAATCCCCATTTCTCTAAATAAATGTAAACATGGTTGTTATTGTTGTTGTTTTAAGGTGTATTATTTTTATTTTATGTGCATTAGTGTTTTGTTTATGTATAGATCTGTGTTTCATGTGCATGCAGTACCCATGGAGAACAGGAGAAGGCATCAGATCCCTGGATCTAGGATTACAGACAGTTGTGAGCCACTATATGGGTGCTGAGACTTGAACCTGGATCCTCTAGGAGAGCAGCAAGAGCTAACTGCTGAACTATTTCTCAAGCTCATTATAGAATGGTTTTTATTCATGTCTTTTTATTGATTTTCCTAACACCCCTACCAAGTACTGTTCTGTGTTTTGGGTTTGGGTTTTTTTGCAAGAGAGAATCAACATGTGGAACTGACCTGTCCAGTTCTACTTGTGTAATGGCACTCACCTTCAACCCCAGCACTTAGGAAGCAGAAGCAAGCAAGTGGAGCTCTGTGAGTTAAAGGCTAGCTTCGTCTACTCAGGAGTTCCAGAAAAGCCATATTGTGAGATTGAGTTATATTGTGAGATCCTGTCTCCACCAAAAGGAAGGGGAAAGAAGGGGTGTTTGCTCAGTTCATAAAGGCACATGCAGTCAAGCCTGACAACCTGAGTCCAGTCTCTGCAACTCACACGGTGGGAGGAAAGAACTGATTCCTGCAAGTTTGTCCTGTGACCTCCACATGCCCATTATAGCATAACAAACAAACAAACAAAGGGGAAGGATTGGACAGATAGCTCAGCTGTTAGGAGCAGCCAGAGGACTCAGGTTTGATTCCCTGCACCCATGTGGCAGTTCACATGATTCCAGTTCCAAGGGATCCAATGATGCTCTCTTCTGACATCTGCAAGCACTGACATATATGGCGTATAACACACATGCAGGCAAAACACTCATACACATAAAAAAAAGTTTAAAAATACAAGTAATAAGGGATACAAATTTAGATGGCTTCACCATTCAAACTCATATTATTACACACTCACACACACACACACTCACACACACACACTCACACACACCCTTGATACGTTGCCTAAGTTGTACCACAATTCCTAAACCATCTTTTTTTTTAATTTAAAAATGTTATTATTATTTATTTGTGCTTGCACGTGCTCATGCATGCAAGTGCCCATGAACACCAGAAGACTTTCTGATGCCCTGAAACTGGAGTTACCTTCAAGCAGCCCTAAGCTGCCAAACATGGGTACTGAGATACCAACTCTCTGAAAGAGCAGCAACTGCTCAGCCACCTCTGCAGATATTGGGCTGTTCCTGGGTAACACGGACTACAGGTGCATGCTACCATGTCCAGTTTATATTCATTCTTTAGCCAGAAGTCAGGTTGGCATTAGATCTTCCAGAACCTACTCACCTCGCAGGTAAGCGATAAAATCAAGTTTGAGAACTTACAATGTCAAAGACCAGGTCACTCTGCCTTTCAGCTTTGCCTATCAGCGGGCAGGTGCACATGTCACCCAGATTCTTTCCATCTTTCAGAAAGGTGACTGGACAGACAGCCCCTTCCCTACTGTGCTAATGTACTGTGTCTCTTCACACATTCCTGGGAGAAAAGCAGCTATTATTTTCATCCATGTTGTGCCTGACCTTTAATATGTAAACTCATCAAAGCTTCACATGTTTTATAGATAAGCAAATAGGCTGGGAGCATGGAAGTTTCTTCTTCAAGACTACACACAAAAATTGTAAAGGACCAAACTGAGCTCTGACTAAAATCTGTCTTCTTCCTATCACAATATCCTTTTGTTGTTTGATTTTTTTTGTTTTGTTTTGTTTTTTATGGGGGGTTGCTAACAGAAAGTGGTTAGCCTCCTTAATCCTGGGGTTCTACCCGTCACCACCCCCACCCAGTTCACCTCCCATCCCAGCTCCAAGCATATTTTTTATCTTCTACGATAAGGACTGGCATGTCTTTCTCTTTTGAAGCAATCCTGAATTTAGTTCTCTGTCTACTAACAGTCCACTGCCCATTCCTGCCACTGCACCTTCTCGAAACTAATCATCCTCTGATCCAGTCTAACGCTACCATCTCTTAAATAATAACACGGTTTGCAGATCCGTAAGCACTTCAGACACAGTGCTTTAGCTGTCCTTGATGAAAAGGGCAAAAAGTGTGTAGGGGGGAGGAGGGGGGAAGAAATCCCGTTTTACCAGAAAGACGCCTCTCCAAGGTCACTGAATGAAAAACGAAAAATCAGGACCAAAGACCCAGATTGGACTTTTGGTCCTTGGCTCATCCCGCCACTCCTCACAGGCAGTCACGACGCTGCCACAACCCCCGCGCCTGTGATGTCGCAGCTGTAGTCCGCCCACCCACAGCTCACCGCCCTCCCACTACCACCTGGACCAGACCTCCCTGCATCCTGTCGGCTTCCCGACTCCTCTCTACACCAGACCCCTCTCCCACCGACCTCCCTACCTCGCTGTCACTTCTATTCAGGAGCCCCTCTCTAGTCGCAAGTAGCCTTCTCAGACTCTAGCAGCGTCCCACCGCTTGGCCACCTCAGGCCCCTCCTCCTGTCAGTCCGCTGGGTTACCTTCTCCAAGGATGCAGGTCTCTGCACAGCCAGGGAGCGGGCCAGTGAAAGCACTGTGTTGAAATAAAAGCCTCGGGAGGTGCTGGAGCCAGAGCCGGACCCCGAGCCGCCGCCGCCGCCGCCTCCCCGGGCCCCAGAAGCCGCCATCACAGCGCGCGCCCCGGCACAGGCGGCTGGGTTCGCAGCTCTGGGCCTGCCACCGCCGGACCTTACGGCGCAGGCGCAAAGGCGGCGGACTTCCCGGCCACGTGACCGCCTGTCTCCTTCCTCACCCCTCCCGCACTGGGTGGGGCCAGTTCCCCCTTTGCGGCTCCTTGCATTGGTTGACTCTGGAGGCGGGGCTCTAGCTCAGTACTGGCGGAAGTAGTGCGCGCGGCGGCCTCAGTGAGTCCGCCCGCCAGCGCTGGGCTACCGACTCTTCGCCCAGCTGCCCCTCTTGCTTCCTAGGTTCAGGCCTTCGCGGGCACCATGTCTGGCTATCCTAAAAACTATAATCCTTTCGACGATGACGTGGAAGACGAAGACACTCGGCCTGCGCCGTGGAAGGACGCCCGCGACCTGCCGGACGGCCCCAACGCGCCCATTGACAAGCAGCAGTACCTGAGACAGGAGGTGTTGCGCAGGGCCGAGGCTACGGCTGCCAGCACCAGCAGGTCCTTGTCCCTCATGTATGAATCTGAGAAGATCGGAGTCGCCTCTTCCGAGGTGAGCCTGGGGCAGAACTGAGCTAAACCGGCCAATCAGTGCATTATAAAAACGGGATGAGGAAATGTTTTGTTCACGATCTTTTGGGATTTTTCTAATTGCCTACCATAAGATCATAGACGTAAAGAATTATGTATCAGGATCACCTGATGTTTACCTCGGGAAGCTTCCTTACCTATTATTCTTCATGGTTGATTCCTCCCACGCTCTCCTGACCCCGTGTCTAGTTAAAAAGTAAACTCCAAATAATGTTCTGTCTGAGGGTCAGAACTGAGAATAAAAATGCCAAAGTGCAGGCCTGTATTGGGGAAGTAGTGTCTGTTTCATTTATATATAACTTGTTGGGCAGAAGCCTCAGGCTGTTCCTCTCTAGTAACCTAGTTAAAGTGTGGACTGTGTGTATGCTTCAGGTGCCAGGCGGTGCACAAAGAAGCCTTGTGTCCTTCTCACACACTTGACCACTTTTCACCTTCCTAATGGGAATATTTAAGTCCCGTTTCCTGGACTCATGCTCAGGAAACCAGATCCAGAATTGAGTCTAGACTCTTTGTAGATCATGTGCTGTTGTGACAGCTCTTTCCATCCATAGAAAATTTCAGCAACTAGGAACTTTACCTTGTCTTTAATTTACCTGTATTTGAGTATGCACACGTTTGGGGGTGTCCCCTGAAGCCAGAAGGCACCAGGGAATCCTTTGGTGCTGGCGTTAACGGATGGGAGCTGCCCAGTGTGGGTGCTGGGAACAGAGCTGGTCTTCTGAAACCTCTTAAGACCTTTTCTTTTTAAGAAGTTTTGGCTTAGTGGAAAGTCTCCCAATGAAGCCCAGGCTGGTCTGGAACTTAGACTCCTTGGGTCTCAATCGTTCTGATACTGAGATTGCAGGCATGTACCATCTTGCCCAGCATAGAATAAAGATTATTCTAAGACACCAGATTGCCCCTAAGTCTACTACTAGTAAAACAGTTGTTTGGGTGGAAGAAGAAATTACTGATACATCAGCTAAGAATAATCTTAAGTATTTTACAGTTTTGAAATGTAATAGTTGAAACAAAAACATATTGTCTTCCTCTACCAGTCTTCATCGCTGATCTTTAGCAAACTTTCTCCTCTGACCAAGGAACTTGGGCAGGTCTGAGGCGTGCTGCTTGCCTTCTCATTTAGTCATCTCTGTCGTTGCTATTGCTGCTGATTGGGTACCTTACCTTCTCCCACCCTTCCCTGTTATGGTCTCCCTGACTGCTAATGTACGTTCTGCCTCTAGGAAGTTGTGCTTCTGTGTACTGGATTCTTAATGTTCCAGTCCAGATCAATTGGAGTCCTACGGGGCTTGGTGAATAGGTCACTTTGTACTGAGATAAGTGAGAAGTTCTCACAGTGTAGCCCAGTGTAAGTAACCCAGATTGGCTTCGAACTCAAGATCCTCCTTCTTCCGTCTCCAGAGTGCTAAGATCATAGACCTTCACTGATGCAAATGCCAGGCTGTGAACAGGTAGGTCCTCTTGAAGAACAGAAAGCATTCTGACCTGCTGAGCCATCTCTCTAGCCCCCAAAAGAGAACTATTTTTTTTTTTCCCTCAGTAGTATCACTATGTAATCCTGACTGTCCTCCAACTTTGTGTAGAGTAGGCTGACCTCAAACTCAGCCTGAGAGTGCTGAGGTTCAAGCCACCACACCAAGCATTTTTATTCTTTTTAACTTTAAAGTGAGGTATTCTTTACGTATTGGCCTGTATGTTTTTTAGTAGTATAGAAAATTCTTTCATAGTTAAATACAATGTGGGGTGGTTAAATTCCATCAAATTAAATTCCATTAAATAGATGACTTCTGTTATGCAGCCAGCCTCCTAATAATGAACATCATAATATGTGCTTCCTACATGAACATCACCACCTGGCCAAAGCCACTCCCCTTGCTGGGACACTCTGCCCCTCCTAGAGCAGTATAGCATACTACAATGATCTTTCCTGGAGCCTGGTTTCTCAGTTCAGCAGAGCCCAGCAACGAACAGTAGACTAGGGTTTCAATTGACATTGCACCAACACAGTGGAAAGGGACTGGTGTTTGGTGATACTGACACATAATGTGCTCAGCTACCTTGGCTAGCACATGCTCCTTGGAGGCCTACTCATCCTTATATCCTTCCAGTGCCTGTCACTGAAGCCACACTGGGCATTCAGTTCAGAGAGGTCAGAGAGACAGACAGCATCCCTCATAACCCAGAGGAGTGGCAAGGCAAACTCTTCAGGTTTTCCCCAGTTTAGAGTAAGTAAATCCATTGCCATAGATGTGCTCTTGTTTTCTAGAAAGCTAGTGGGAGCAGTCATTCCCAGTGAGTGCTTCCCAACCAGACCTGCTCCTCCAGAGCTGTTCACGGTGACTCTAATGCACCCAATTTTTGTTGCTGAGTCCACTCCACGTCAGGGTGATCTCTGGCTTACACAGATCCCAGCAAGCTCCATGTTTGCTTGGCTATCCAAGTTATAATCTGTTAATGTGAGTATGTATTACCTTGAGAGAAATAATGAGAAATTTCTCTTTCTTTTTTATTTTTTCCTCTCTTTCCTTTGTGAAATAGAGTTTGCCCAGGCTCACCTCCACCTGGCTGACCCTCTTGAGTTCGGCTCCAGAGTGCTAGGATCCCATGCCGGTGCTACCAAACCTGTTTAATCCCAGTCTAGGATAATAAATTTCAGAGTTCTGGATTTAGTTCGCTGACCCCAGATTGACAGCTGTGTACTTAGCAGTTCATAGCGAAGTTTAATTTCAAACTCATTATGAGGCCTACCTGATGTTACAGGGTGCCTTAGCTGAAGAGTGTCATTGTGATCTGGGGGCTCCACATCATTTGCTGGGTGTTTCCTGCCGGGTCTCATGGGTCCTACACCCACCCTTCTGTGTTCGTCACACAGTTCCACTTCCCTTCAGTTACTCCAGCTGCCTAGACTAGCTGCTCTCTTCAACTCAGGCATTTACCCCACCCACCCTTGGGACTCCCTGCTATGCTCCTTAAACCAGGCCAAGAACCCTTGTTGGGGGTTCACTGTGTGTAATGACCTTTTTATTGCTTTTCCCATGAAACTAAGCTCAATGAAGCAAAAATGGGTCTGCCTAACTCAGTTCCCAGCACAAGTGTTGTTAGCAAGTTAGAAAATGCTCTCACCCTGCATGGACTGTGTGAGCCCTCAGGGTGGGGTTTGGACTTGGTCAGTCCCCTAGCTCTAGAAGAATGCTTGGCAGAGAGTGAGTTCTCCTGAGTGTCTTGGAGAAAGTCCCACCAACCGTTCCATGCTCAGGCAGCAAGAATCCTCACAGTGCCCCCAGAATATAACCTGTCTATGTGAGTGTCACCTCGCCTCAGGCAGTCTGAGCCCTTGCATGGTCCTTGTTTCCCTGACTTTCTCTTCTCCTTGCTCTGAGGAATATTTCACAGAAAAGAGGAGTTGAGGAACTTTCTCTGTGGTTCCTTAGCAGCCTAAGCATATCCTCTCCTTTTTCCTGTTTAATTAGAAAACACTTAGGGTTTAAAGAAGTTGGGGAGATCACCTGTAATTATCTCATAAATAGTCACGTGGCCTGTCCATTCTTCGTATGAAGGGCATTTTGTGTTTTCTTGTCCTTTGTTTTTGACAAAAAGGGTCTCATGAAGCTCAGACTGACCTCCAACTCTCTGTACCTGAGGATGACCCTGTACTCCTGATTCTCTGCCTTCTCCTCCCAGGAACTAGGATTACAGGCATGTCCCATCCCCCCACACCCCCCTTTACAGAGAGCTAGGATTGATATGCCAACATCATGTAAACCAACGTCAGTCAAGCACGCTTACCAGCTGAGCCACATTCCTCATCCAGGAGTTCACACCCATCACACTCACCCTGGACCTCATTCTCACAGATGCAGATGAAAAGGTCAACACAGCCCACTTCTGAGCTATGGGGGCACACCTCCAAACCCAGAGCTCTTGCGCTCTGCCTTCAAAATGGCTGGGGTACAGAGTCTTGGCCAGTCTGTCTTCACAGGAAAGACTGAGGAAGCTCTATCAGTTCTCCTCCATCATGTTCCCTGCCACACACCCTTTCGTCCTTGGCTGTCAGGAGGTCAGAAGCACAGTCATTTCCTGTCCCTTTTAAGGGAGAATTTTCGCCAAAGGAGCTCTTTGCTTTGCTGGTTGCATGTTCTCCAGTGAACAGATTCTAGCTTATAGAAACTTCCAGAATCCCACTTTAACCCCCAGCCTCATCTTTTGTCCTGTACAAGCATCTAGGGCTGTGGTTGTAGCTCAGCGCTAGAACAGCCAGCTGTCATACATAAGCCCTGAGTTTGAGCTGCAGTATTGCAAAGTAGCACTGATAATAAAGAAAGAGAAGACAAGGAGGGGGGAGAAAGATAGAAACCGCACATGTACGCTACAGAAGCCATTTATCCGAAATGTACTGCTCTGGCTTGTTCCACAGCAGCCTGTGAAGATGATGCTTGGAGACTCTAAAGATAAATTTTTCTTTATCCTTTCTTCCCCTGAAAATGAGTTCTTGCAAGTTTGTTTGACGCAGTCCAATTTTTTTTTCTTTTTACTTAAAAATTCCTAAGCTAAGAATGATGGTACATGCCTTCAGTCTCAGTAGAGGCAGGTGGTTCAAAACCAGTATAAGCTAAATAGCAAGTTCTAGACCAGCCAGAGCTACATAAGTGAGATCCTGTCTCAAAAAATGCCTGGGTCTGGAGATATAGTAATGAGTTTAAAGATAAATTCAAATCAGTATTTTGCCTATGTATTATATCTCTGTGCACTGTTATTTCTGAATTTCACCCACTAAACAGAAACCCAGGCAACACATTGGGTTAGAAATGTTAACATCATGTTAGAAATGGGTCTGGAGTCCCAAGAAAATGACCGTACAATCCAAGGTATTTCATCAAAGAGAAAGGATTTACTTCTGCAGAAGGGTGTGTAGCCATGCCAAGTCAATCAGGCAAGTCCACCTCAGAGTAGTCCTGCCAGGTTTTTATTCCTAAAGCAAAGGGATCCTGTGCCTCAGTCTGAGTGCTCAGAGCTTGGTCTCACACTCTTAGGCAGCTGGTGAACTCAAAATGGCATACCTAATGAACAAAGTACAACTTCTGAGAACAGGCTGCAACCTTGAGCACACACATATTGACTTCAAGAAGAGCTGACTGGTGGTTACAGTGTTTCAGATGGAGATTTGCCCTATTTAACCCTATGATAGAAAAGGCAGCACGTTTGTTTACATGTCCCACAGCCTCTAAATGGACTAAAGGCCCTCCTTACATTAACGTGGTACTCTATACTTAACTTGAACTTCAATAGTTTTCTGTAGTTGCTCTAAATTGGGTCCAGGACCTCTACAAACACCCTGAATGCTCATGTCCCTTAAGTGAAATGGCATAATAGTTCCATCTCATACACATCTCTTGTATACTTCTATTTGTTCATTTATTGTTTTTAAGGCAGGACAAAGTGTTAGGTCCTCCTACTAGCATCACACACACATCCTGCTCAAACCAGCCCACCTACCTTCCTTCCTTCCTTCCTATCTCCAGTACTGGGCATTGAACTAAGGGCCTTATGTGTGCTAACCAAGTGCTCAAGCAGAGATTGCTGTCTCTGGGCCTTCTCATATGTTTCAGGTTATCTCCAGATTACTGATAATACCTAGAGAAGGACTAGGGGTGCAGCTTAGTTTGGTAGAATACTTGCCTGGCATGCACAATGTCTTGGTTTGATTCCAGCACTCAAAAAAATAACCCTGAATAATCAGAAGTTTAAGGTTATCTTAGGCTACATAGCAATTTCAAGGCCAGCCTGGGCTGTATAAGACCCCATATCAAGGGGGGACAACATAGTAAATGTAAATTCTGTGCATAATTACCATACTGCATTGTTTAGAGTATAATGACAGGAAAGTTTGTATATGTCCTACTGCAGACTGTTGGTATCTTCTGGTTATAGTTAACTGAGTACTCAGATATGGAGAGATGACTGTGTGGTTTCACATCTTTCATTCAGATTTCTGATTTTTTTGAAGACTGTAATATATAAGGTAATCTGCACTGTTAAACCTTGACTATTCAGCCATTTCTAATTGAAATATCTCAGCCGGGCAGTGGTGGCGCACGCCTTTAATCCCAGCACTCGGGAGGCAGAGGCAGGTGGATTTCTGAGTTCAAAGCCAGCCTGGTCTACACAGTGAATTCCAGGACATCCAGGGCTACACAGAGAAACCCTGTCTCGAAATACAGGGAAAAAAAAAGAAAGAAAGAAAGAAAGAAAGATCTCGAAAACACGCTTTTAATTAGATCAGAATCTAATATAACCATGATTTTGTTATCTGGCCCTTAACTGGCATTGTTCAGTCATCTAAAAACAATTTGTAATAGCAGTTATAAAAGGACTGGGTCTAAACTTTGTATTCTTAAATGAGTTGTATAGGCATAATGTCTAAGAGTAACAACATTAATCCCAAATTTGGCATCACTATAAGAAGTTCATATCAATGAAAACCTTAAACCTGTATCAAAATAAATTTTCTACCAAGGTAAGAAATTACAACTTTAACTTTGTATCAATTATAAAAATTCCTACCAATTAAGATTATGGCTACACAATCAATTTCACCTATTTTCTCCCTGTTCAAAATTATGGCCATTCCCAAATTATCCCTTAAATAACAATGTTTCTATAATTTGTAAAATAACCATTACCAGACTCCCAAAACCAGGGAATTGGGCTGACCACTCTCCATAACTTCTTCCGGCTGAACAGGGATGACAGAGATTCTTTAAAGGAAAGGGTGGGAAAAATTGGAAGATTTGGTTAGGCCTTAAGAAAGGCAACCCCAGCAACTGTTATCCAGTCTCCGTATGCTCAGAAGGCTCAGGGCTTGACTGAAGTTCTGACTGGATCCATCTGAAAGGTTGAATGAGGCAAGATGACCTGGAATCCATGACACGGGGAATCCACGCAGGTCAGCCTAGCATCTCTGAGGATGACTCTCACCAAAGCTGTACACTCTGTAATATACAAATCTCAAAATAGATTTAAGTACCATCAAGATATCTGCATGGATTGTATGGGGTACACAGACTAGTTAAGGATGAAATGCTGCTCCTTGTTTGAGCATGTGAAAGACAGCTGTCTTTTATATGAGTTAATTTCAATAATAACCAATTATGTCTTCATTCATGCCATGCGAAGGATGGCACAAAGAATCTTTACCTGTCCTGTTTGATTCTCTTGAACTTTTCTAGCTCTTCATGGGATCTCCCTCTGTCATATCTGATCCATATCACTCTGGAAGGGTCTAAATCCTATTCTCCTTTCCTGTCAACACAAATGCAGAGCCTTTCCCCCAAATCAGCATGTCCTTGAGCCAGTAACCAGAAAAACCTTTAGCTTGACCTCTCTCCCAGAGGAATAATATAATATAACCACAAAAATCAAAATCACACCCATTTTGATGATCAAAACAAATAAAGCAAACTAAATAAATGTTGTCTGAACCTATTTCCAGGCTCTTTATTTAATTCTCAAGGCCTAAATTCCTACTGTCTGGATAGGCTAGGCACCCTATCCCCTGCTTTCAATCTAATTTTTTAAGATCAAATGTCTCAGTATCTTAATAGCTATAATTAAATTTCCTTCTGCTTATTACATAAGCCTATCCTTAGGCTTTTAATGTGTCATGTCAGGAATATTGAATTTAAATTTCTCGTGGAGCCCATGTTTAAAGAATTTGGGGAATTTTGTAAGACTTCTTTAAGTCTTCCCTAAAGTATTTTTTTTCATTCACTCTATCCTTTATTTGCTTGTTGGAGGCAGCAGCCTTTTTCTGCCTTCCTCTCTTTTTTACAATAGGGAAATCTAGTATCCGTGAGCTGAGGCCCCCTATGTTTCTTTGTTTAAGGTTCCCGTGCTGGAGCCACCACATGACTCACTCCTCTCGATGATAAAACAATTTTCCCCTCTTCTTAGACCTGTATCATTGTGAGTATGTGATCAATCTGAGAATTTCTAAATTAATAGTGGATTCTCGCCCACATCGGGCACCATGTGTTGCATGTAGGTTTTTTTTGTTTTTTTTTTGTTTTTTTGTTTTGGTTTTTCGAGACAGGGTTTCTCTGTGTAGCCCTGGCTGTCCTGGAACTCACACTGTAGACCAGGCTGGCCTTGAACTCAGAAATCCACCTGCCTCTGCCTCCCGAGTGCTGGGATTAAAGGCGTGCGCCACCACTGCCCGGCATGTAGTTTTAAAAACCATGCTATAGAGCCTTTGCCCAGGACCACGGTGGCACTACCAGCCCTTCCTGGCTCCCCTTTGTTCTACCCTGCTTAGCTTCTCCCACCAACCCCAACCCAGTCTCTCTCCCTACCTTCCTCCGCTCAGGTGGTCTTGCCATCAGCTCGCACCTGAGACCCTTGAATCCATGGACAAAAGACATAGACAGCTCTGTTATTTTACAGCTTGCCCACCAGGCACAACGGCTGGGGGCAAATATCTCCTGCCTGGGAATGTGTGTCCTTACCAACTTATTACCTCCATCCCCTCTCCCTCTGCGGTGGAGGCCACAGGCCCTAGCTCCCCCGAGGCCTTACTAATGTAGCACTTCCTCCAAAGCATGACAAAAAGGCCCCTTCTCTCCTTCTCTGTGTCTTTCTCTCTCAGGAAGTCTCACCTATACCTTCCGCCCCGTAATTGAATCCCAGCCTTCTTTATTGTCAAATCAAGAACCAATTAGGAAACTAGACCGTAGTATCAGAATCTCCCCTTATAGGAATGATAGATTCCAAGCCCTGAAAGTAAATAACTATCAATTGTGATTGCTATATCCAGCAAAATCACCCATTAAAATGACAGAGAAATGTTTCAAAACAAGATAAGGCAGTTCATGACAACCAAGTCAATAATCCTTTCTGTTATACACGGAGGAAGAAGAATGACAGATTCACTCACATGAACACAGGGAGAAAGACATTTTGTGTAAGGAACACATGAACAAAGGAAAAATGAGAAAGAATCAATCATGTCCAAAGGAGCACACCAGAAAAATCTAAAACCACTAGAGGAAAAAGAAAGGAAATTTCAGTAAACTAGGCAACAACAAACAACAAAGTCATAAGTAATACAAAATCCTTCTCAATTATAACCTTGACTGCACATAGCTTTGACTCACTAATTAATAAAGTACATAGATCTGACTGGATTTTTTTTTTTAAAAAAAAAAAAAAGGGAAGATATGTCTGCTGTCTTCCAGAAACATACATAATGGGAAGGAAATTCATAATTCATGAACTAACAGTAAGAGGTTGGACATCAAACTACCAAGCAAACAGTAGCTACAGACAAGCTAGGACAGTGATTTTTCATATCTGAAAGGTAGACTTGGAACTAAAACTAGTCAGAACAGATAGAGTTATTTCATATTAATATATGGAAGAATTCATCAAGAAGATGTAACTACTATAAATATTTATGCACTGAATCTTGGGATCCCCACTTTCATAAAGCAGACTCTAAAAGACAAAAAGACCATAGGTCCTAACACAGTAATGATGACAGTAGAGCCTTTAAGATTCTACTGTCACACTTAGGTCTTCCAGACTCAATATTGTTAAAACCTCGGAGCTAATTAGACCATCTTTTAATGGCATGTACCAGAAATCTAAAGAACACTCCATCCAATAGATAAGCAGTACATATTCTTCTAGTGACACTAGCAACCTTCTCTAAAATTCACATTATAGACCACAGAGCATGCCTTAAATTTTAGGGACAAAAAACAAAAGCAAAAACCAAACCCTGAAATAATTATCTATATCTTATCAGATCAAAATGAAATAAAGCAAGAAATCAATAACAAAACTAACCTCAGAAAGTATACAAGTATGTTTTTTGAATAAACAGTAGGTCACTGAAGAAAGCAGTGGGAGGAATTAAAAGATTCTGAGAATCAAGTGCAAATGAGAGAGCACAACCCACTAGAACCTCTAAGATACAGCCAAAAAATTAGGATGGGCTGGGCAGTGGTCGCCCTTGCCTTTAATCCCAACCAGTGGGAGCTGAAGCAGGCAGATCTCTGAGTTCAAGGCCAGCCTGGTCTGTAGAGCCTGTGTAGCCAGGGCTACACAGAGCTACTCTGTCTCAAAAAAATATAGTCTGATGGAAGCAAGCTTGCCTAGGATACATGAAACCCTGGTTAAATCCAGGTAGGGGAACCTTATTTAAACAACTAGGGAAATGGCTCACTGGGTTAAAAGAAAGAGCATGTACTGCTCTTGCAGAAGACCTGAGTTCAGTTCCCAGTACCATATCAGGCAGCTCATAACCATCTGTAACTCCAGCTCCAGGGGATCTGAAACCTTTGGCCTCAGTGAGCACATGCAGTCAGTCTCTGTCTCTCTGTCTCTCTCTCTCTCTGTCTCTCTGTCTCATGTGCACACATACACATACAAGCTAATTAATTACAGATTTTTAAATCTTTTTTAAAAAATTAAATCTAGAAGCCAATAGCATGGCTCATTAGGAAAGGCACTTACCACCAAGCATGGAAACCTCAGCTTGATCCCCTAGGTCCTACACAGTGGGAGAAGAAAGCAAGCTTCCATAAGGTGTCCTTTGACCTCCACATGTTCACCATGGATCATGTGCTCACACACATACACACACAAAATAAAATTTGAATGTAATAAAACATTTAGGAGGTCTCAAATAAATAGCCTAATAGTGCATCTTAAGGCTCTAGAAAAGTAAGCCAAACCCAAATATAGCAGACAGCAGAAAATAATAAAGAATGGCAGAATTAATGACATGGATACAAAAAGAGCAATACTTAGAACTAACGAGACAAGTAGTTCTTTGAAAAGATTGACAAGCCTTTATCCAAACTAACCAAAAGAAAGAACAGACTCAATAAAACTAGAAATAAAAATGGAAGAATTAGAACAGAAACCAGTAAAATCCAGATCATCAGGGTAGACTTAGAAAATGTGTATTCCAACAAGTTGGAAAATCTAGACTTAGATATCTTTCTAAAGACATGTGTCCCTACCAAAATTAAAACCACAAGATACAAACACTTTAAGCAGACCCATAACAAGCAGTGAGACTAAAGCAGCAGTGGATGAATTTACTGCTGAATTCTATCAAACTTTTTTAGAAAGATTTAATACCAACACTCTTCAAACCGTCCTACCAACTTAGAAAGAAAAATAATATTATAAACCTATTTCTCCAAGCTAGTATAATTCTACAAAGCAAGGTAAAGGCAGAACAAAACAGAAAGAAAACTATAGACTAATCCCTCTGATGAACATAGATAGAAAATTTTTCAACAGAATATTTGTGAACCAAGTTTAAGATCACATTAAGAAAACTATACATCACAACCAAGTTGGCTTCATCCCGGAGATGTGAGGATGGTCAACATACATCAATAAATGTAGTTCAACCTATCAGTAGAAGCAGAAATCACAGGATCAACTCAGAAAAGCCATTTGACAAAGTTCGTCGTGCCATCATGATAGCTGTCATGAAGAAACAAGAAATAACAGCCATGCATGGTGGTATATGCCTTTAGTCCTGGCACTTTGGAGGCAAAGACAGGCCTAGTCTATGGAGCCAGTTCTAGGCCAGCCAGTGCTACAAAACACGGAGACCCGGTCTCAAAAAGAGAGAAAGAAGAAAAAGAAGCATACCTTAACATAACAAAACCTATATGATAGACTTGTAGCTAGCGTAATAACTAGGAATGGGTGGAAATACTTTAGTATAATAAAAGCCATAACAGATATGAGCTGCATTATACTAAAACAGGGTGTGATGGTTTGAATAGATATGGCCCCTAAAGACTTATGTGTTTGAATGCTTGGCCCACAAGAAATGGCACTGTTAGGTGTGGCCTCGTTGGAGTAGGTGTGGCCTTGTTTGAGGAAGTGCGTCACAGCAGGAGTGGGCTTTGAGGTTCCTATGCTCAGGCTCCACCCAGTGTAGATGAGGGCCTCTTGGCTGCCTAGGAAAACAAGTCTCTTCCTGGCTGCCTTCAGGTCAAGGCAGACAACTCCCAGCTCCTCCTCCAGTTCCATGTCTGCCTGGCTGCTGCCATGCTTCCTGCCATGATGATAACGAACTGAACCTCTGAAACAGTAAGCCTGCTCCAATTAAATGTTTCCCTTTATAAGAGATTCTGTGGTCATGGTGTCTCTTCAGAGCAATGAACCCCTAACTAAGATGGGAGTGGGACATTTCCTGTAAACTCTGGATTAAGACAAGGGTGCACTTTGTCTACACCTTTATTCAATATGGTGCTCAAAATCACCAGAACAAGAAGACAAAAGAAAAATACAAAAGGGGTAAAAATTGAGGACTGGCGGGCTGGATGTGGAGGAGCATGCCTTTAATCCCTTCGCTGAGGAGGCCAAGGCAGACTGGTGGGCTGGATGTGGTGGTGCATGCCTTTAATCCCTTCGCTGAGGAGGCCAAGGCAGGTAGAACTCTGTGTTCTGTGCCATCTTGGTCTACATGGTGAATTTCAGGCCAGCCAGAACTACATAGTGAAATTCAGTCTCAAAAAATAAAAATAAAGTCAGATAGTGATGGCATATGCCTCTAATCCTAGCACTTAGGAGGCAGAGGTGGGTAGTCTCTGAGTTCGAGGCCACCCTGGTCTACAGAGCAAATTTCATGATGACCAAGGATACACAGAGGAACTCTATCTCAAAAAAACAAAAACAAAAAATAAAAATTAGGTGTCAGCTTTCTGCTTCCTGCCTGTGATCCAAGATATGAACCCTTAGCTCCCTGTTCCTGCCATCATACCTGTCTCTTACTGCTATGTCTCCCTGTCATGATGGACTCTTATTACTCTGGAACCATAAACCCAAATAAACTTTCTTTTATACATTGAAAAGGAAATGGGCTGAGGAGATAACTTAGCAGGGAAATGCACTGGCCACACCCTAGCACCACCATGGAGATACAGGAGCCATGCTGTGGAAGCAGCTCGTGCGTAGAACCAGTTCCCATCATAGGGAGTATCTTAGTTAGGGTTGGTTTGGTTTTTTTTTGTTTTTTTTTTGTTTTTTTTTTTTTGGTTTTTCGAGACAGGGTTTCTCTGTGTAGCCCTAGCTGTCCTGGAACTCACTCTGTAGACCAGGCTGGCCTTGAACTCAGAAATCCACCTGCCTCTGCCTCCCAAGTGCTGGGATTAAAGGCATGCACCACCACTGCCCGACTCTTAGTTAGGGTTTTACTGCTGTGAACAGACACCATGACCAAGGCAACTCTTATAAAGGACAACATTTAATTGGGGCTGGCTTACAGGTTCAGAGGTTCAGTCCATTATCAAGGTGGGAGCATGGCAATGTCCAGGCAGACATGGGGCTGGAGAAGCTGACAGTTCCACCTCTTCTTCTAAAGGCAGGAAGAAGAAGACTGCTTCCAGACAGCTAGGATGAGGGTTTTAAAGCCCATGCCCACAGTGACACACCTACTCCAACAGGGCCACACCTACTAATAGTGCCACTCCCTGGACCAAGCGTATGCAAACCATCCCAGGGGGCAAGGTCTTTATGTTTGACCAGCTTGACTGTGCCCACCCATTCAGGACTTTCAGCTTCCTGGGCTTTGTGAAGAAGGCTACCAGAGCTCTGACAAATTCCTGTCAGACATTGTGCAGCCAGGGGAAGGAAACTAGCTATCTGATTTTTTTTTTTTTCACAAAGGTATTAAAACCATACATTAGAAAATAGCCTATACAATAAGTGATGCTGGCCACGCTGAATAAACATCTGCTGCCCAAGACTGAAATTAGATCTCCATCTCTCACTCTGCGTATGATGCAAACTGGGTCAGAGACCTTGACTTCATGTTAAAATGCTGGGACTGCTAGAGGAAGACATATCAGAACACATCTAGGAGCAAGGGACTTTTCTGAGTAGGAAATATAAGGCTCACAAGCAGGGGGCTGGGAAGACAGCTCAGCTGGGGACTGCCTACCACTCCCTGGGCCAAGTATACTCAAACCACCACTCTGCTAGTCAGTAAGTGGGCCAATGAACGCATAGATGGTTCTCAGAGGAAGAAGTACGGGTGGGTAATCAATATTTTAAAAGTTCTAACATCTTAGACAGGCATGGTGGTAGTGCACGCCTTTAATCCCAACACCAAGAGACAAAAGCAGGTGGGTTTCTGAATTTGAGAGCAGTCTGGTCTACATAGCCTGTTTCTAGGCTAGCCAAGGCTACATAGTGAGATCCTGTCTCAAAAAACAAACAAAAACTGGACTGTGGTGACACATGCTGTTTTATTCTTGTGAAGAGACACCATAACCAAGGCAATGCTTAGAAAGAAAAACATTTAATTAGGGCTGGTTTACAGTTTTAGAGGTTTAGTTTGTTATCAGCATGGTGGGAACATGGCAGCATCCAGGCAGACATGGTGCTAGAGAAGGAGCTGAGAGTTCTACATCTTGATCTGCAGGCAGCAGCAGGAGACTGTGTGCCACACTGGGTGTAGCTTGAGCATAGCAGACCTCAAAACCCACCCCCACAGTGAGACACTTCTTCCAACAAGGTCATACCTTCTAATAGTGCCACGCCCCTTATGGACCAGGCATTCAAGCACATGAGTCTATGGGGCACATGGCTATTCGTTCAGACCACCACACATTTATTGCCTTTGATCCCAGCACTTGGGAGACAGAGGCAGGTAGAACTCTATGAGTTTAAACTCAAGGCCAGCCTGGCCTACACTGAGAAACCCTGCCTCAAAAAACCAAAAGAAAGAAAGAGAAAGGAAAGAAGGGAGAAAGGACAGAAGGAGGGAAAGAAGGCAGTACAACAAATGCTGGCGAAGATATAGGAGAAGAGAGCACTGTTCGCTGCAGTGAGGGTGTAACTGGTGTGGCTATTATGGAGTCACTGAGGAAATCTCACAGAATCTAGAAATAGTAGTCTGTGTGCTCCTAGGTGTATACCCAAAGCATTCTGTGTGTGTTCCTGTTCTTTTCACAATACCGAGGGCATAGAATTGGCCTAGATGTCTAAAGATAGGTAAGTAGAGGCTGGAGACATGGCTGAGTAGTTAAGAGCACTTGTTGCTCTTGTAGAGGACCCAGGTTCAGCCTACATGGTGGTTCAGAGGCATCCATAACTCCAGTTCCAAGGGATCCAATGCCCCTCTTTGATCTCTATAGGCAGCAGGCACACACGTGGCACACATATATACATGTAGGCAAAACACTCATATACATAGAATAAAGATAAAAAAATTAATGGACAAATGAATCATGAAAATGTGGTACATAGCCGGGCAGTGGTGGCGCACACCTTTAATCCCAGCACTTGGGAGGCAGAGACAGGCAGATTTCTGAGTTCGAGGCCAGCCTGGTCTACAATGTGAGTTCCAGGACAGCCAGGGCTATACAGAGAAACCCTATCTCGAAAAACCAAAAAAAAAAAAAAAAAAAAGAAAGAAAGAAAATGTGGTACATATATATAGTGGAGCTTTATTCAACCATATAGAAATTATGAAATTTGTAGGAAAATATATGAAACTAGAAAATATTACATTAAGTACTGTAATTTAGGCTCAGAAAGACAAACATCTCACATGTTCTCTCAAGCAAATCATGGTTTCCTCTCTCTCACTCTCTTGTGCTCTTGCTTAGTTGTTTGGCTGTTTTGTTATTTGTTTGTTTTTGGTTTGAAGCAGGGTTTTTCTATGTAGTCCAGGGTGTCCTAGAACTCACTATGTATACCAGATTCAGGCTGGCCTCGAGCTCACAGAGATCTGCTTGTCACTACCTCCTGAGTGCTGGGGCTAAAGGTGTATGCTACCATGCTAGACTTAAATCCTAGTTTCTAACTGTAAAACATGTCTATTTAAGTTGGAGTAAGTGTGGGTAGAGTCTGTGAAACTTAGAGGCCCCTTCCATGGGAGGGGTGCTTTAAGATAGGTAGGGAGGATCCCGGGCCGTGTGATGCATAAGCGGAAGGAGGAGTACAGGGCCAGGGTCTGCCACGCTCAGCAGTGACAGAGGAAAGCAGGGGAGCAAACCAAGCGTATATGTGAAATGGCATAAAGGGGCCAGCGGCTGGATCAATTCATACTGTCAACCCTAATAAAGTAAGTGTGATCCTCAGCACCTACATGGTAAAAGGAGAGAAGTCACCTCCCTCAAGTCATCCTCTGGTCTCCACATGTGACCACCAGCCCTCAGCCAGAATAATAAATACATGATCTTAAACTTTTTTTTTTTTTTTTTTTTTGAGGCAAGGTCTCTATGTAGTCCTGACTGGCCTAGAAGTTTGGGGGAGCTGGAGGGAGGGAGTGTTACAGGAAGCCCATTACTTTGTAATAGTCTAATATTCTAGAAAAAGGTGGAAGCAGCAGCAGCCCTGTGGGAAACCAGACGAAGCACCAGCCTGGCCTAGAAGTTACACCAACCACCTCTCTCTTCCCCCAAAGTCCCCAAGTTCTGGGACTAAAAGCATGGGTGACCATTCCTATCTAGACTGTTTTTTGAGACTGCGTCTCGCCTGGCCCAGGCTTGCCTCAAAGTCACTACGTAGCCATATATAACATTAAGCTAATCCTCTTGCCTCTGCCTCTCAGGTTGTGGGGTCACGGGTGTGCGTTCCCAGGCCTGGTTGATGGAGTGCTAAGGACCAACCAGGACTTTGGGGAGACCAGATATAAGCACTCTACCAGTGGAGCTACCTTCCCAGCTCCAGACTTAAATGTACTATGATTTTGGAAGTAGGGGGAATGGCACGATGCTACTGTCTCTTGCCTTCTGCAGGAGCTGGTCCGGCAGCGAGGAGTCCTAGAACACACGGAGAAGATGGTAGACAAGATGGATCAGGATTTGAAGATGAGCCAGAAACATATCAACAGCATTAAGAGTGTGTTTGGAGGATTTATCAACTACTTCAAATCCAAACCAGTAGAGCCTCCACCTGAGCAGAATGGCAGCATCGGCTCCCAGCCCAACAGCAGGTGAGTGGAGCATCTGCGTCTGGATACATAGAACAGTAGAGACAGGCTCTGTGGAAGGAGCCAAGGCTTTCAGACCTTGTCGGTGCCATCAAGGTATCCTGGAACCCTGTGGGTTACTCATAGGAAGGGACCTACTCACCTTCAGACTTGCTAAAGAGAAATCACTCCCCTTATGCTCAACTGTTCATCTAATTCATGAAAAATACTCCAGTCTTAGAAAGGTTAATCACTAAAAATGTGACTCTTTTTACAGAATGTTTCTTTATCAAGTCATTCCAAAAGCCAGACATAGTGGGGTCTGTGTGTAATCTCAGCTGTTGAAGAGACTGAGGCAGGTAGATAGCAAGTTCAAAGCAACCTCAGGCAATTAAGCAAAGCCTCATTTTAGGAGAAAAATCCTAAATAAACCAGATGTGACAGTGTATCCTTGAGATCAGAGCAGCTCAGGAAGCTAAGGCAGGAAGACCTGGATCTCAACACCAGCCATGAGCTCGGTCTTACAAAACACAACAAAACAAAGAAATCTATATGGCTGGGCTAGTGAGATGGCTCACCAGGCAAATGTACTTGCCTCTAAGCCTGGTGACCTGTGTGGAAACAGAGAATAAACTCCCAGCAGCTTCTCCTCTGATCTCCACACATTTACACACACAGAATAAATGTACTTCTATTGTACATACATACAAATATGTACATATGTAGGCTAGGAATGTGGTATATTTGTAGAGGGCTTGCCTAACATTTGTGAAGTCCTAGATTCCATCCCCACCACCACACAAAAACTAATCATACATACATAATATGTCACACACATATATATGAGTATATAAAAATCTCCTTTCCATTTTCTCTATATCTAACTTTATCTCTCCATTAATTTACACTTTAAAATTACAGACTTTTTACCTCAAAAATTTTGAGCAGAAATACAGTGAAATCATATAAAAGGACCTGGGAGGCTTCAGCACCCCCTGTTCAATTATAAGCAGGACTGGGGAGATGGCCCAGCAGTTAAGGGCACTTGTTGCTCTTAAGAAGACCAGGATCCAGTTGCCAGCACCCACATGGTGGCTCACACCTGTCTGTGACTCCAGTTCTAGGGAATTCAGTCTCCTCTCCTGACCTCTGAGCACCAAGCACACAAATGGTACACATACATACATGTAGGCAAACATAAAATAATCTTTCAAAAAAAAAAATGGTGTAAGGGGCTGGAGAGATGGCTCCAGAGGTCCTGCTCTTCCAGAGGTCCTGAGTTCAAATCCCAGCAACCACACAGCGGCTCGCAACCATCTGTAATGTGTCTGAAGAGAGCAATGGTGTACTCATATTCATAAAATAAATAAATAATTTTTTTTTTTTTAAAAGGTATAAGACAAAAGAATTGGATATTTGTTAAAACCCATGACCTCATACCTCAGGTCATTTTTGTGTTAGGCTGTTTTGTTCTGTTAATTTTGTGTGTGCTTGTGGGGGTTAGGGTAAATGCAAGCCAGAGCCATGTGCAGGGCACTTCCGGGAATTGGTCCTCTTTCCTCCTTGTGAGTCCTAGAGATGGAGCTCAGGTTGTTTCATTCCGTGCTGAGCTGTCTCTCACAGACCCTTTCTTTGTTTAATTTATGAGAAACAGTTACAAGTAACCAAGGCTGGTCCGAAACTCACCATTTAGATTTAGCTGAAGGTAATCTTGAACTCCTGATCCAAATCCTGGGATATGGTTTTGGACCTCCACGTGCAGCTTGAACTACTGTTTAATGGTAATGTAGGTGGGGGGTGCAGCCCCATTAGCAGATGCTTGCTAGTGCTTTCTCACTCCACACCACCAGCCTCCAGCGATAGAGCACTGGGGACATTCTCAACAAGTACATCTGTCAGGTGGCCACACCCATCTCAGGCGTTCTGAGCTAGCAGCTCTCCACAGCTGTATTTCTTCACAGAACAATTTCTGAGCCGCCTCAGATCATTTAGAAAGCCAACTCTAGGCCTTTGGCAAGCTTGTTGCTTCATTCCCAAAACTGTTCTTGATATTGAGGTCACTTAGCCTCTTGTGGTAGAAGTAGATGCAGCACCTGAGGGAGAGATGGGATTTCTCTGTGTGTCCCAGGCTATCCTGGAACTAATTCTGTAGACCAGGCTGGACTGGGACTCACAGAGATTGCCCTCCTGCCTCTGCCTCCTTGGTGTTTGAATTAAAGGTATGTGCAGCCACCGCTGCCATTACCTGGTTAAGAAATTAAATTCTTAAAATTTACTTTATATATATATATATTAAAAAAAAAAAAGAAAAAAGAAAAGAAATTAAATTCTTTTTGGTAACTCAGTGGTTAAGAGCGCTGGCTGCTTTTTTAGAAGACCTAGGTTAGATTCCCAGCATCTGCATAGTGGTTCACAACCATTAGTAACTACAATTCCAGGGACTCTGTCACCATTTTGGCCTCTCAGGGCACTAGGCATGCATATTGTACACAGATGTATACATAGGTAAAATGTGCATAAACTAAAAATAAAAATCTAAAAAAAATATTTTTTAAAAGTTATTCAGATATCATGACATATTCCTTTAATCCCAGTAGTTGGGAGGCAGAGTTCAAAGCCAGCCTGCTCTACATAGTGAGTTCTAGGACAGCCGGACCCATATAGTGAGATCCTGCCTTTAAAAACAAATAGTATTAATGTATTTGGGTGTATGTGTGCATGTGAGCACATGTATGCATGCTGGCATGTAGATGTAAACGCACATGCCAGAGTACCACATCAAGTGTCTTCCTCGGTTATTTCTCTACCTCATAGGTTGTGTGGTTTGGTTTTTTTTGTTTTGTTTTAAGATTTTGTTTATTTATTTTATATATATGACAAGTACACTGTCGCTGTCTTCAGACACACCAGAAGAGAATATTAGATCTCATTACAGATGGTTGCAAGCCACCATGTGGTTGCTGGGAATTGAACTCAGGACCTCTGGAAGAGCAGTCAGTGCTCTTAACTGCTGAGTCATCTCTCCAGCCCCACCTCATAGGTTTTTTAAGACTTTTGTTTGTAGGGCAATGGTGGTGCATACTTTTTAATCGCAACTCTTGGGAGGCAGAGGTAGGTGGATCTCTTGAGTTTGAGGTAAGCCTGGTGTACAGATTCAGTTCCAGGATAGCCAGGGCTACACAGAGAAATCCTGTCTCAAAACAAAACACCCCCCCCCAAAAAACAACAACAAAAAACCCCTTACTTATTTTTGTTTTATGTGTGTGTGTTTTTTGCCCACATGTATGTGAGTGTGTACACCTGATACCCATGGAGACCAAAAGATACTAAATCCCTTGGAACTGGAGTTAAAGATGGTTGCCTACCATATAGGTGCTGAGAACAGAACCCAGGTCCTCTACAAAAGCAACAAATACTTTTATCTTTGGGGACATCTTTCTAACTGCTGGAGTCTGGGAATTGCCACACAAACCGTACATACACCGGTCTCAGCTAAGCAAGAATATGTGACTGAATGCACACCATAATACTAGACCTCCAGGCCCACAAGTAGGGAAACCTAACTCTAGTACCAGTCTGTCCTCAGGGCAGGCTTTTTATAGGAAAAAAAACAGGTTCGAAAGTCCAGAGCAAACAGTGAAGTGGTACAACATTTTTGGCTTCTAGACAAAGTATCATCAGCTACCCTTTAAGCTGATTGGCCTTGAGTAAGGTAAGAGAGGTGGTGGACAGGTAGTGAACAGGGGAATAACATCAGAACATTGAGATAACAAGGTACAAGTGATTCATTCATAACTTTTTGGCTTATTAGTAACATTCTTCAATATCAGCTATTGATAATTACTTCTGAGAAGTAGAGTCAGAGAACATGAACTTAATTTCACCCTATGGACAAAATGGAGACTGACTACAAAATGGCTACAGTGATGTTAAAAGAAGCAAGTCTCAACACTAACCTCATACCTTGTTTTTTAAGATAGGCTCTTTAGCGGAACCTGGAGCTTACCAGTTGGCTAGGCTGGCTAGCCAATAAGCTGTAGGGATCTACTTGTTTATACCCCACCCTATCCCCAGAGCTGGATTGACAGAGACCTGTGGGCGTTGGGGATCCAAACCCAGGTCCTCAGGCTTGTGCAGCACACTACAGACTGAGCTATCTCCCCAATACCATCCCCTAGCATCAAGAAGTAAAATTCTGCCGGGCAGTGGTGGCGCACGCCTTTAATCCCAGCACTTGGGAGGCAGAGGCAGGTGGATTTCTGAGTTCAAGGCCAGCCTGGTCTACAGAATGAGTTCCAGGACAGCCAGGGCTACACAGAGAAACCCTGTCTGGAAAAAAAACAAAAGAAGAAGAAGAGGAGGAGGAGGAAGAGGAGGAGGAGGTAGTAGTAGTAGAAGTAGAAGAAATAGAAAAGTAGAAGTAGTAGTAAAATTCTTGGGCTGGAGAGATGGCTCAGCGGTTAGGAGCACTGACTGCTCTTCCAGAGGTCCTGAGTTCAATTCCCAGCAACCACATGGTGGCTCACAACCATCTATAGTGGGATCCAATGCCCTCTTCTGGTGCCTCTGAAGACAGTGAGAGTGTACTCACATATATAAAATAAATAAATCTTTTTTTAAAAGGCAACAATAGAGCAGCCAAAGAGGTGGCTCAATGCAGCTTCCAGCATCCACATGATGGTTCATAACTACCTGTAACTCCAGTTACAAAAAATCTAATGCCCTTTTCTGGGCTCTTATGTGTTGTACACACACACACAGAGACACATACACACACACAAAATAACTATCTTAAATTTTTCTTTTAAATTATTTTATGTGTATGTATGTTTGCCTACATGTGTGTGTGTACCGTGTGCATCCCTGATGCCCGCAGCGGTCAGAAGAAGGCATCTGATCCCCTGGAAGTAGACTTATAGGTCCTTTTATGGCACTGTGGGTACTGAGAACTGAACCCAGGTTCTTTGCAGGAATAAAAAGTACTCTTATCCACTGAGGCATCTCACCAGCCCCACAAAAATAAAAGTAAATTAATAAAGCAACAGAAGAGAGAGGGACATCAATAAAGCAAGCAGAGGGCTGCTAGCTGGGCAGGATGCTGTGTGCCAAAGGCAGTGCATGCCACAGTCCCGGAAGCTGGGCTCTAGATCGGTGTTTTAGGGCCAGCCTAGGTTATATAGAACCCTGGGTTTTGTTTGTTTCTTGTGTGTGTGTTTGGGGGGGGGGTCTTATTTAATTGCTTTGTTTTGTTTTAATCTGTGCTTTGCTGTGTATGTCTGTCACATGTGTGTGGATACCCACAGAGGTCAGACAGAGTGTCGGCTCCCGTGGAGCTAGAGTTACAAATGGTTATAAGCTTCCCAGTGTCGGTGCTTAGATCTGAACTTGGATCTTCTGGAAGAGAAGCAAGTGCTTTTAACTGTTGAGCCATCTCTCCAGCGCTGAGACTCTGGGTTGTTTCTAAACTGGCATTACCTATCATTCAGGGCAAGTGGTCATATGTAAAAGCTTATGACTTTAAATAAGTGATGGGTTTTTATGTTATGTATATGTTATCACAATTTTTAAAATGTAGGATCAGATGAGGTCCAAACCTGTAACCCCAGCACTTGGGATACAGAAGCAGAAAGAACAGGAATTTAAGGTCATCTTCAGCAGCTACATGTTGAGGCTGAGGCCAGATTGGACTACTCTTTAAAAAAAAAAAGGAAAGGAAAATAGATAGTAGGTCAGTTTTGAGTAATTTGCTGACCTTTCATCAAAGGTACCCACCTGGTCATTTTCATACACTTTTTATCCACCTGACTCTAAGGACTCCTTGTCCCTTGTAAAGTCTTCCTCAGCCCACTGTGTGGTCTACACTATTCCCAGGATGTTCCAGAGAGGTCAGCAAAGGAAAGAAAGCATTGGCTATGCAACACAAAGGGATCACGGAAAGACGGGTAACACTGCTGTGCACACACTGGCACAGAGATGACACTATTGTGGGTGTTTCTCTTAAATTTTTTTTTTTTTTTTTTAATTTTAAGATTGAAAGAAGCCATAAATACAAGTAAAGATCAGGAAAGCAAGTACCAAGCCAGCCACCCAAACCTCAGAAGGCTACACGATGCAGGTAAATGAAGATGTGTATGAAACTCACGTCTGGATCCTTGTGGGGATGGGTCTCTGGGTTTAACCTGAAGAACCAGTACAGGGACAGCCACCTCTCTACAATGATGGGCAGAGGCTCCAGTGTTTAACATCCCACATGCTGAGCAATGACATCAGGGATACAGGGTGTTCTTGGGGAATCATAGGTTTGTGTTTCAACGGAGTGTCTCCCTACCTCACTGCCCCATGGAGTCTGAATGAGGAAGTGGAAACCTGTACCACTGAACATGAACCCTCTACTAGTGTAGCTCTGAGAAATTCTAGTAGTAAAAAAAGCCCAGCTGGAAAGCCGGGCATGGTAGACCACAACTAGACTCCCAGCACTAGAGAAATAGAGGCAGAACAATCAGTGTTTAAGGCTAGCCTCTGGGGGTTGGAGAGATGGCTCAGTGGTTAAGAGCACTGACTCTTTCAGAGGTCCTGAGTTCAATTCCCAGCAACCACATAATGGCTCACAGTCATCTGTAATGGGATCCGATGCCCTCTTCTGGCGCATCTGAAGACAGCTACAGTGTACTCACATTAAATAAATAAAAACAAACAAACAAACAAATGGCTAGCCTCTGTTGCATGTTGAGCTTGCGGGCAGCTTGGGATATATGAGATTCTGCCTCAACAAGCAAAAGAAGCCCCTCCCCCCCCAAAAAAAACCCAACTAATTGTAGGAACAGTGCTTATTATAAGTAAGATGGCCCTTAGAGGTGTTTACCTCTACCCAGGGCTCATGAATATGTTAAACATAACTATAGTGGCTTGCCAGCTGGCCTCTTGAGATAAGAGGATTTATTTTGAGGTCCCAGGTTTGGTCCATTTTCAATTATGGAGGTCTTTCACAGTTGGAAGCTAAGCCAGGCATGGCACCACATGCTCATAGGCCCAGTACTCAGGAAGCTGAGCCAAAAGAGTATGAGTTTGAGGTCATTTTAAATTGCATAACCAGTTGAAAACCAATCCAACAAACAACAACGCTAGGGTTTTACTCCGAGTTCTCTAGAGGAAGTGCATCAGAATTTAATGAATCAGCTTACAATAGTAGCAGCAGCAGAATCACACCTGAGAGCTGAGAACCCTGGACTTACTCAGTCCTTAGGGCTGAAGGCCTCAGCAGTGAGAGGAGTCCTACAACAGACACCTCTTACCAGGAGTCAACCACCAGTGCTTACTTAGTCCACAGGCTGGGCTTCATTCGACCCAATGTACTGACAGAAGCCCGGAGGTTCTGCAGAACCTGCTCCCTAGTTGAAAACGATAGCTTAGAAAAGCTGGTTCTGCTGTCAGTGAGGGAATTGGCTGCCTGGTAACAGGGCAAATCCATTTTATCTGGGTTACCAGAAGCTGCTGCACAGGGGATCTTCCCACATCAGTCAAGGTAATTTGGATAGTTCAGGTGGTTCTAATTTGTGGCAAGTTGCCATTAAAACCAGCAATAATACCAGGCATGTTGGTATACCTGAGCATACCTAGAATTCCATTACCTAGAAAGTTCAAGGCCAGCTTGAGATTCATGAGACTCCTGGGTGGTGGTGATTCATGCCTTAATCCCAGCACTGGAGAGGCATAGGCAAGTGGTCTGGTCTGCAGACCAAGTCTAGGACAGCCAAGGCTACACAGAGAAACCCTGTTTCAAAAAACAAAATAGATAGATAGATAAATAGATAATAGATAGATGGACAGACAGTCAGACAGATAGATAGACAGATAGTCGAGATACATAAGATATCTCAAAGGAGACAAAGCTAAAATCTCCAGTCCTCACGTCAGTGCCATTCTGTGTTCCTGTAATCCCAGAACTGAAAGGCAAAGCAGGTTGATCCCAGCAACTGGCTGGCTGGCTAGTCTAGACAAAATGATGAGCTTCAGATTTTATGAGAGACTGTTGTAGAAACTAAGGTGAACTTTTTTATTGCTGTGGTAAAATACCAAGACTAAGGCAACTTTTAAAGAAAATGTTTGATTGAGTTTATGGCTCCAGAGTGTTAGAGTCCATAATGGCAGCAGGACCAGCTAAGAGCTCACATTCGGAACACAAGCAGAAGAGAGAGCACTGGTGATGGTGGGAGGCTTTGGAAGCCTCAGAGCCCATGCCACATGCCACACCTCCTAATCCTCCTCAAACAGTTTCATCAACTGGGAACCAAGTGTTCAAACCTGACCCTCTAGAGGCCATTTGCATTCAATCCACCACCATGGCGAACAATAGAGGAAGACTTTCGGTGTTCTCTGACTTCTGTGACTGTGCCGTCGGTCCTTGCACACATAGTGCATGCACACCACACGTGAACAAATAAGAGAAACCTGATGGCTATGCATGGTGGACACACCTGCAATCCCAGCCCTCAAGACACAGAAGTAGGATTGGTGAAACTTTGAGTCCAACCTGGGCTGCACAGTGAGCCCCAGGCTTAGCTGGGAAAACATGGGGAGACTTTGTCTCAGAGAGAAAGATAGAGACACACACAGAGACAGAGAGACCTGATGAAGGAAGAGTCAGAAGTCAAGACAGACTGACATATAAACACAGCTTATTCTGGAAAGGCACAAACCAAGGGAGAAAGAGAAAACTGGACTGTACAAGGCCCAAGGAAAGCCATTTCACTGTCATGTCCTGAAGAAGTACAAAAAGATCCTACATCCAAAGACATAATTTGAAGGCATTAAAGGTGACTCTCGTTTGTGAGGCACATGCTAAAAGAGTAAAGGAAACAGACTTTTTATAGACAGATTGGCTTCAGTCATTAGTGCTGGAGGAAATGCAGTCAGACTCTCTGTATCACTAGTCACATTTCTTTTAATTCAACAAACTGATGATGTAAGATATTCAGAAAACAAACAAAAAATCTAGCCCGGTGTGGTGGCTTCCAAACACTGTAGACAAGGCAGGAGGGCAAATGCCACACTGAACTGTACAAGATTTTGATTCTTCCCATTAGTTCCTAAACAATAAAGCAGCCATTTACAAAGCACTTACTCTGCATTAAATATTGTGTGATACAGAAATGATTTCATACATGAGAGGTACATTGAGACTGTGTTATTACACAAGGAATTTGGGCATCCCCAGCTTTTAGTGTCTCAGGAGGATCTTACAGTCAGGGACAACTGCATGCCAAACCTACAAAGGGACATTTCCCCCAAAGAGAGAAACTGGTGACTGGGGATGGTGGTTTGCACTTAATCCTCCCACTTGGGAGACTGAGGCAAGAGGATGGCCATGAGTTCAAGTCCAGACTGGAACACTGTGGGAAACTGTCAGAGAGGGAAGGAGGGAGGGAGGGAGGGAGGGAGGGAGGGAGGGAGGGAGGGAGGGAGGGACAGAGACAGAGAGACAGAGGTGCACGCAGTAACACACAACTTGGGAGATAGAGGCAGAAGGATCAGTAGTTCAAGGTCATCCTCAACTACATATCAAATTCAAGGCCATCCTCAGCTACATATGACCCTGTCTCAAAAGAAGAGGGAGAATATTTCTGGATATGTCTAGAAATGAAATTTCAAGGAACAGTTCTTAGACAAACATACATTGCCCAGCATTTCATTTTTGCTTGTTTAAGTAAAATGACAACATAAAAATAAATTTCCAACAGAACAACAACAACAAAAAAGAATCCTTCATCTCAATTTTGCAACATAACTCCATTTCCTTTGGTTTCTTTGAGACAGTCTTACTATACAGCCCTGACTGGCTTTGAATTCATGATCCTGCTGCCTTAGTCTCCCAAGTGCTGCAAACCACCACACCAGACAACAATTTTGATCTTTGCTTTTTTGTGTGTTTTGTATGGTTTGATAGGGTTTTCTTTTTGTTTGTTTTATTTTTTTAATTTTGTTTTGTTTCTTTTGAGATTGAATCTCGTTTAGCCCAGTCTGGTCTCTAATTTATCTTGTTCCATGTGCTAAGAGTACAGGCATGTACCACCCCACATGGTAATTTTTAAACCCGTCTGTGCCAGCTCTGCCAGGTGTGGTAGCATGCCCCTATAGTCCCAGCTATTTCAGAAATAGCCTGAGCACAGAGTTTGAGGACAGCTTGAGCAGCATAACAAGCCCCCCCCCCACACACACACAAGGTAAGAATTCGTGGGATACCTCAACAGAAGAGTGCTCGCCTAGTACGCACAAAAGCCTGGTTCCAATCCTCAGGATCAAACACACTAAAATACAAAACAGCCAGTCTCCTCGAGCTTGCCTGTGAGCCTGCAGTTTGGCACTGAAAGTTCCTCTGTTATACACATCTTTTTAGATATCTTACCAAGTGACTTGTAAGTTGAGGGTCCTTGATCTGTTAATGTTGAGGAACCAGCTAGGGCTCAGGCCTGTCATCTCCAGCCTGTAAACCTGTCCCTTCCCACTCCTGTTCCCCTGCACAGCCTCAGAGCCTCTCACCACCTTCCCCCCACCCCCACCCCTTTAGTCCTTTTCTGGTATTCCTGGGGACAGATCCCTAGGACTTCCGAAAAGAAAAAATGGTCCAATTTCATGGAGCAGCAACAAATCAGTTAACTGTCCCTCTGGTGTTTTTTGTTTTTTGTTTTCAGAACTAGACTCAGTCGCCAAAGGACCTGCTTCTACTGTGAATACTGAGGTTTACCCAAAGAACTCGAGCCTTCGAGCTTATCACCAGAAGATCGACAACAACCTAGGTAAGTTTGGGAGCTGCAGCAACCTCCAGCCAGTCTGCGCTGAGCACAGCGGGAGCACCCAGCATTGACACTTCATTGCGTCCTTGACACATGTCACACCCCACCCATAGCCACGTCCCCTCTCCGCCTCACATCTCAGAAATCTGTCTACTTCCCCATTCCTGCATTCAGTCCAGCCAAGCCATCCCCACTGCTTATGTGACTCCAGCCCAGACCTAGGTGTCTCTGGGGCTTAAGTGCATCCAGGATAAAGCCACACAGCTTTTGGGTGGGTACTAAGGATCTGAACTCAAGTCCTCATGCTTGCTCAGCAAGTGCTCACACCTGCTGAGGCATGGCCCCAGAACCAACCATGCTGCTTTATCTCAGCCCTCTTTTCCTGTCCTTACTGTCCTCAAACCCAAGAAGTTTCGAGAGTCAGGGTGACTCCTTGCTTTTACTTTCCAAGAAACACAAGGTCACAGGTTTGAAAGACCTCAAGAGACACAGTATGCTGGGCTTATGCCCGGCTACCTGGGTGGAAGGTAGGATTGCAGGTTCAAGGCCAGCCTAGGAAATCTGTGTGCTCCTGTCTTGAAATGAAAACTATAAAGAGACTAGGAATTTGACTAAGTGTCAGTGTGCTTCCCTAGCATATGCAAGGCTCTGTGCTTGATTCTCCAGCACCCAGGGGGGAAAATGCTATGCATCTCAGTGACCCCTGTAATCTTCTCAATCGGAAGAAGCAGGGAGATCTCTGTGACTTCAAGGCCAGCTTAGTGAGTTACAGCCAGAGCTATATATCAAGACTATACTTAACAACAACAGAACCCTCTTATCAGTGGTGATCTGGAGGGAGGGGATACACAGCGGCCTCTACCTACATTAACCACATATTACTGTGTAATAAATATGTTTCTTTTCACTTCTGTGTATTGTGAGAAACATACGCTACAAGCTGAGGCACACAGCCTCTTAGGCAGGACCCTGTAATCCAGAGGCACTATGACGGGCTGTCATTTCCTTCTCACAGATGAGCTGTCCGTGGGACTGGGCCGACTGAAGGACATAGCCTTGGGAATGCAGACGGAAATTGAGGAACAGGATGACATCCTTGACCGACTTACAACCAAAGTGGACAAGTTAGACATCAATATAAAAAACACAGAAAAAAACGTGCGGCAGCTCTAGAGCCATGGAGAAGGAGCTCTGCTCCTTCCTGGTGAGAGGATCCAGAAGGTTCTGTTAAACTCTCATGGATGTCCCTTATTACACAGTATGTAATGTGACCCGTTTTCAAATGGGGGGGTCTTTGAAATTTTAGTTTCAGTGGGGGAAAAATGTGTGTTCCACATTTGGTAAGACCAACATCTCTAAAGTTCTGTGAGCTGTCTGCTGGGTTTCAGTCTAAGCAGAGTAATTGTGAGCACCTTGAGCCTTTGATTACTACTCTGGAAGGAGAAAAGTACTGCATTTCTGATTGCATGCGTGGCTACAAAGCCGCGGGCAGAGTGTCAGTGACTACTGCCTTTCATTTACCCATTTGTTATGTTTCTCACTCACGAGGCCTTACTGTGAATCCAGATGTGAAGGGACCCTGGGTTGGTGGCAGGAGGAAGGGTCCTTCCATATCTTTATATGTCAAGTCTTGTGGACATGCCTGCACACACACTGAGCACATGGTAGCTCTCTCTCCCTGAAAAGGATCCATGTTCTATACAGAACTGAAATGTGTTGCCTTCATTGTCCCCACCACCATCCCCTGTTCTTGTCCTGCAATTTAGCAGAAGGACTCAGAACAGAACTGATAAACGTGACACCTGTTAATGTGTGGGAATGGACGCACCCCTCTTCCCACCCGTTCTCACCTCATTCTTTCTGTCTCTTGTGGGGATTTTCCCCACTGGCTCAAAGCCAACTGGTTGGTTGATTTGTGTGCATAGAGTATTATGTAAAAGCCTCGCCACTGAGCCCTCTGCCTCTGGGAATAGAACCAAAGGCCGTGTTTATTTGGTGCCTGGCATCTCCTCACCATCCCAGGCTCCCGCACATTCTCCATTTCTACAAAGTGCTCCACCTACTTTTAGGACTTAGACTCCACAAATGATACTAACAACCTTCTGTCTGTCACATGACTCGACCAAGAGGCCCAGAGACCATCTTAGCTAGCTAGTGTCCACTCCCTTCAGGTTCCAAAAGAAAATATTTGGAAGCATTGATTAAAATTGATTCCTGCAAGAATTTTTCCTTGTGTTGGTACTGCCAATAAAGTCACTAAAGCCACAGAATACCTGACTATCTTAAAATCAAACTCACATATTTCGAAGAAGGTAAAAGAGACTTTTTAACTAGCAAGATATGTCAAAATCTAAAATGCCGGTGCCTTCTTGCCTTAAAGCATGGCTCTTGTGCCATTTGGGGATCCTTCCTTTAGCATCTTTAGATCAGGGTCCCTTCTGTATCTTAAAGCAAAGCAAGCAGCGGGGCTGTGGGTACAGCTCAGTGGTCAGTTATTTACCCTTCTCTCTTGGGGCCTGGGGTTGATCTCCACCATTGGGGAGAGAATCGGAAAAGTGGGGTAAGAGGATTATTACTGTTCGTGTGGCAACATGTACACACTCTTGTCACAAAATATCCAACCTTCCTGAGAATATAGCAGCCACAGGCAGAAAGGGCCCAAATCTGAAGATCAGACTCAAGTGGACGGACCTCTTTGATTTCCAGGCCAGCCAGGATGATCTACTAAGACCTGTCTCAAACAGTAGAGAGAGGCACATGAGAATGCCTTCCATGGCATCCTAGTGTGAATCAGCTGACTTGCTGCGAAGGGACAGTTTGTGTATCTTTCTTTGTTTTGCTAAAATAATGAAGCTAATCACTCCTTTCCCAGTCTTTCTAACTCCGTGAACTTGAACCGTCTTCCTGTAAACCATAAGAGGTCCTCATCCATGTTGTCCTGTTCTTCAGACTCTGTGATCCGCTGAAGTTGTCCCTTGGCCTGCTAGAGACTGGCTGGAGCAGGTGCTGCCTTACAAAGCAGGGTTGTTTGCACGTTACAGATAACAAAGGACTTAGGGACGCTCCAGAGCCAGATGTGCTGTCTGACACCATCATCACAGCACTTAGGCCAAGGCAGAAAGGTGACCATGAGTTCCAGGTTTAAGGTGAGATCTTCTCAAGAGAATCAGTGCTGTTTGGGGGGAGGGGGAGAAAGAAAGACTCAGTCCTGCACTCTGGTCTAGGAAGAGTTAGTGTTGGGGAGGTGGTGGGCGTGGGTAGAATGGACTTTGTGTATCACAGACGAGTGAACATATCCTTGCCTCATGAGGGCTGCAAGACAGACTGAAACACCCTGCCTTCAGAAAGGTGGCATTTGTAACTTTAGGTTAGCTATGTGTTATGTGTACTACCAAAACAGTGCATTGTCCCCTGGAGAAGACTAACAGTTACTGATGTGTGACTTAGCAGCATTAGAATGACCTCTTCAATTGGTTTTCCTCCTTCTGTAGGAGAGGCCTGATGTGTAAAACAGGAGAGCAGCGGAGGGTCTTAATTTCCCTTTCTTTTCATATAAATGTGCAATTATGTATCACTTCAGTAAAGAAAAAATGTACTTTGCTCGAATAAGCCTTTTTCTTCAGACAGGTGTGTGTGCGTGTGTGTGCTCGAGTGTGTGTGCATGCCTGTATGTGTGCATGCATGTGTGTTGACAGAAGAGGGTATGGGGAGAGAGAAGGAGGGAGGGAGGTAGGGAGGGAGGGAGGGAGGGAGAAAGTGAACCTCAGATGTTGTTCTTCAGGCACTGTCCACCTTTTTCTCCCTCCCCTGTGCTGGGATTCCAAGCACACATTGAGGATGTGTGTGCTTATGATCATGACCCATAAGCTTTCTCACATGGGTCATAAGATCTGTGGGTTGAGTTCAGGTCCCCATGCTTGTCATTTGGCAAGTCAAATGAGCTATCTAGCTTCCCCAGTCCTATCTAGGACAGTTTTTAAAGAGTTTTACTTTATGTTTTTTTAAAAATATTTATTTGTATGTATGTGTATGAGCTCCAGGGGACATGGAATCATGGACAACTTTTAGGAGTTGGTTCTTTCCTTCCACCCTGAGTTTCAATGCATTGTTTAGATAAGCGGCTGAACATGCTGGAGTCCCCCAAGTCCCTCCGTTCCACAGTGGATGAAGCTGTGGCAGTCCTGCAGGCGCATCATGCCAAGAAAGAAGCTGCCCAGAAGGTGGGAACTGTTGCTGCTGCTACCTCTTAGACAAGAAAAAAGAGTCAAAAGCCAAATAACCCCTCATGGCATTCAGCTAAGATCAGAAGACTTCCTAGTTTGTCTGTGGACCTCCACACCAAGAACCAAGTTGCAAATTCAATAGGTCATTTTTGTACCAAAAGGTCAATTATAAAGCACCTAGAATTTTTCAATTATAAGAATATATTCTCTGGGTTCTTTTGTGGCCCAGATGATAATTTTTTTTTCTATTGTGGGTTCTGTTTTTTTCCCCCCTCCCATAAATTGGTTTTGATGTACCCAAGACTTAAGTTTCTCAATAAAGGAAATAAAATCTCTATTTAAAAAAAAAAATGAAAAGAAAAAACAACAACAACAACAAAAAGAGTTCAAGGTCACCCTCAGTTACCAGCAAGTTGAAAGCCAAATGAGACCATAGCAAGGCAGAGGGAAAAGTAAAGCCATCATTAAAGGTGCTCATTTGGCAGGAAGTGAGCAGAGTCTTTGTCCTGTCAGCTTAGCTTCTATCTCCTACCCTTTAGCTCAGAAGATGAGCATCATCCATAGGACAGAAGGTTTTTTTGTTTGGTTGGTTGGGGTTTTTTTTTGTTTTGTTTTTTGAGACAGGGTTTCTCTGTATAGCCCTGGCTGTCCTGGAACTCACTCTGTAGACCAGGCTAGCCTCGAACTCAGAAATCCGTCTGCCTGTGCCTCCCCAGTGCTGGGATTAAAGGCGTGCGCCACCCCTGCCGGCTAGGAGGTTGATTTTTAATCAGAACCTATCTACATGTCACTATCAAATCATGGGTGGAGAGAACCCTCCTTAGTTACTGTGTTTGGTCCTTGAGGCCACATTTAGGAGCCCTCTAAGTTGAGGAGCGTCAGTCGGTAAAGGGTAAAGCACGAGTTTAGCACATAGAGGACCATGGGTTCAATCCCCAACACCACTACTACTGAAAAGATAAAGTGAGTCAGAAACCTGATGCCATCAGAAAGCTTGTCCAGCCTGTTAGCCATTGTCTCACCCCCCTGCAGTTTTCTACTTTGCTTGAACAAGCCTTTTTCGTCAAGCTGTGTGTGTGTTTCTGAATTTGGAGGTTAGAATGATAGTCTAGTCATTAAGAGAACTGGTTCAATTCCCAGTACCCATGTGGTAGTGACAACCATCTGTCATTCCAGTTTGAGGAGATCTAGCCCTTTTCCTGCCCCCACAGGCACCATCCAGTCAAAGGGGACAGGGACATACATCCAGGCAGTTGTGCACATAGATTGTTTTTAAAGCTGAATTTGTTTTTTATTTTCTAGCAATCCATCTCAGTAGATGCTACCCTCTCCTGTAGTGCAGTGGCTCAAGATGAAACGTCTGGCGTAACCAGTTTCACTACACCAACCATGCTAGGAGGTGACGTAGAGCTTGTGGCTCAGCTCTGGAGGCTGGAGTCTAAGTCTAAAAAGGCCACATAATTAGGGTGTCTTTTAAAAAGTGTGTGTGTGTGTGTGTGTGTGTGTGTGTGAAAGAGAGAGAGAGAGAATGTGTGTGTGTGTGTGTGTGTGAGAGAGAGAGAGAGAGAGAATGTGTGTGTGTGTGTGTGTGTGTGTGTGTGTGTGTGTGTGTTGTTCTTGTGCCCCAGCATAATACATGTGGAGGTATCAGGACAATATTCAGGAGTTGACCTCTCCATCATTTGGGTCCCAGAGATCAAACTCAGGTAGTCAGGCTTGGAGGCAGCTGTCTTTACACAGTGAGCCCTCACACCAGCCTGAGCCTTCTGACTTTGGGATAGAAAACTTCTTGAAATGACAAAAGATTTAAGTGTTCTAAGCTGGGCTGAAGAGATGGCTCAGCAGTTAAGATCATCCAGCTGCTCTTCCAGAGGTGCTGAGTTCAATTCCCAGCAATCACAAGGTGGCTTGAGATTTGGTGCCCTCTTCAGGAGTGCAGGCATACCATACACACAGGCAAAATACTGTATACATAATAAATAAATCTTTTTTAAAAAACTGTGCCACACCCATAGGCTAAATGGTGTCTGTAGCACTGTCGCTGTCTCATAGTAGCACAGAAACAGCCCCAATACACAAATGAGAGTACCTGTGTCCCGTCAGACAGTACTTATAAACATGAACTCTGAACGTTATTTCACATATAGCGTTTGTTTTCCATCCACTTAAAAATATCAGAGTCTTTCATTTCATGGCAGATAGGTCGTATCTGGCCAGTGGGTCATAGTTTGTTGCCTCCTGTTTAGACTGAAGAGGTAGGCCTGTGGGAGAAGGAAAGAGCAGTGTGCTCTGCAGGTGGTTCCCCTTTGGGGCTCCTGCCAAGGAAGAGGATGGGACCGGCGTCATTTCCACTGTTCTGTCTCCATCTTTGCTTGACTGGTCTAGGAATTATCCAGGGACCTAAAAACACCTGTAGGATAGGCCAGGATATCTCTGCTTGCCAAAAGACTAGCTTGCTCTCCTTGACCCAGTGTGGGCCATATGAGACTTTGTCTGAAGTAAAACAGGCTTTAAGAGCCGTAGTGAGGAGTTACAACACTGACCTTCAAAGACAATGGCGTGTTGATGGAATCTAAGTAAGCAAATGACATCATCATATTGGGATTTTGAAGGGACCATAAAGACAGATCACAATATAAGAACAAATGCAAAGTGAGTTCAAAGCCAGCCTGGCCTATATAGTGAGTTCAAGGACCACCAGAGCTTCATAGTGAGACCATGTCTCCAAAATAAATACATACATACATAAACACATAAAATAAAACAAAAACAAGTTATGAGTAAAAGGCTGTCATCCAACCTTGATATGAGGGTCTGTGGCTAGTCTTATTGCATCTTTTTATGCCATGTTCATTTTAAGTCATTGAGTTCAGTTCAGTGGGAGGCCTGCTCTTTCCTGAAGGGTAATGGAGGAGCAGCGTAGATTGGGGAGAGTTGGGGGGACAGAAGAAGTGGAGAGAGGGGAGGCTGCAGTCAAGATGTATTCTATGGGAAAAAAATAAATAAAATAAATTTCATTTTAAAATAGGCTAAAGAGAAGATTTGGGAAATGTTCCAGGTAAGAAATAAAAAGGAACTGCTTGGTACTAAGTCACCTAAGCCACACTTGATGGTGCGTACCTACCTGTAACCCCAGCACTCAGGCAGAGGCAAGCAGATCTTTGAGTTCCAGGACAGCCTGGTCTAGAGTGAGTCCCAGGACAGCCAGGGCTACACAGAGAAATACTGTCTCTTTAAAAAAGGGGGGGGGGGAGAGGAAGGAAGAAGAAGAGAAGGAAGGAAAGGGAGGGAGGAAAGGCAGGAGAAAGGGAAGGAGGGAGGGAGGGACGGAGGGGCAGAGGGAGGGGCGGAGGGACGGAGGAAAAAGAAATAAAATAAAGATCCCCTCACAGGTATGTCCAGTCATTTGGGTTTCAGTTAATTCCCAGTGTAGTCAGGTTGACGACCAAGAAGAGCCATCCCACCCTGTCTCAAAGGTTGGGGGGCATGCACCTGAGCTCAGGGACCATTTTGGAAAAGGAAGTAGAAAGAGTGGAAGAGCCAGAAGAGGATGGGGAAGTGTGTTGAGAAAAGCTGTCTTCTGGATGTGGCATGCCTTGCACTTGCTGCAGCTGTGGTCATCCTCACAAGACCTGCGTGCAATCTGCCAATACCACATAATGAGACTTCATCCCTCCCTGAGGACTGTTGTTGCCTAGGGAAGGGGTGTTGCTCTCTCCAGTGCTGTGGCTACTGAGAAGGTGATGAGCTGGGTTTTGTCAACTTGACACAAGCTAGAGTCGGCTGGAAAGAAGAAAGCCCAAAAGTCTTGCCTACACAGGTTGACCTCCGGACGTGTCTGTGTGGCGTTTTCTTGATTAATGGTTAATGTGGGAGAGCCCAGCCCACTGTGGGCAGTGCCATTCCTAGGAAGGTGGTCCTTGGTGGTATAAGAAAGTAAGCTGAGCAAGCTATGAAAAGCAATCCGATAAGCTGCATTCCTCCTTGGTCTCTGCTTTGATTCCTGCCTCCAGGTTCCTGCCTTGGCTCTCCTTGATGATGGCCTGTGACAAGGAAATGTAAGCCAAATAAATTCTTTGATCCCCTGGATTGGCGTTGGTCAGTGTTTTATTATAGCAATGGGCACCAAACTAGGACACTTGCTTTTGCTCTAGTACACAGCCTCCCATCCATGCTCATGCAAACAACCCTAATAAAAGTCAGTGGTCGGGCTAGAGAGATGGCTCAGCGGTTAAGAGCACTGACTGTTCTTCCAAAGGTCCTGAGTTCAATTCCCAGCAACCACATGGTGGCTCACAACCATCTGTAATGGGATCTGATGCCCTCTTCTGGTGTGTCTGAAGACAGCTACAGTGTACTCATATACATTAAATAAATAGATAAATCTTTTTTTAAAAAAAAAAGTCAGTGGTCACACACGAAAAAGAAAGGAAGAGAAGGCTTTGGGGGAGGAAGGGACTTAAAGGATTTCAGGGGTAGGGGGAAGGGGAAGGAGAAGTAATGGCAAAAAATACCAAACTTCATTATATATGTAGGAAAGTGTCAAATGAGTGAAAAATAATAAAAGTAAAGAACTGAAGGGGATCCCCAAACTACATTGGCAATGGAACAAAAAGAAACATAGAGAGGTTCCAGACCTTCCTATATTGGACCACGTGGCATTCGTTAGTGACTGGCCCACCATTTATGGCTGACAGAGAGGCAAGGACTGAAGATGCTTTGGGTTTCTGGACAGAAACCGTACTAGTGGATATGCTGCTTCTTTAAAAAAGGCTATAAAAGTGTGATCCATCTTGGTGCTGGAGGAAGAAAGGGAGGAGCTAGATACTGCAATGCTGAGTTTGAAGCATTTGACCCATTTCAGATGGACTGCTAATTGTTAACCCATGCTGTGCACAAAACAGACCCCATCCCGAGAAGTCGGGGTTGTCAGCAGCTGACACTGTAGAGATGTAGGTGAAAGGTCAGGCATGGTGGCTCACATCTATAAACCCGGCACTCGAGTGAGACAGAAGGATTGCCAAAAGTTGGAGGCCAGCTTGAATTATATAGTGAGTTCTAGGCCATCCTGGGCTAAAGGCAAGAGAAACCTTGTCTTTTAGTCATTGATTAATTAAAAACTCATAGGTAAGCCTGGCACCGGCTGAAGCAAGCCTGGTGTACAGAGTAAGTTCTAGAATAGCCAGGACCACAAAGAAAAACCCTGTGTCTTATTTAAGGTTTTTATTGCTGAAACACCACGATCAAAAAGCAAGTTGAGGAGAAATGGATTCATTTCACTTATACCACACTGCTGTTCATTATTGAAGGAAGTCAGGACAAGAACTCAAACAGAGCAGGATCCTTAAGGCAGGAGCTGATGCAGAAGCCATGCGGGGGTGCTGCTGTTTATTGACTTCTTTCACATGGCTTGCTCAGCCTGTTTTCTTATAGAACTCAGGACATGGAATGGCAATGTTCACAATGAGCTGGGCCCTCCCACACTGACCACTAATTGAGAGACTACCTTACCGCTGGATCTCATGGAGGCATTTCCTCAACTGAAGCTCCTTCCTCTCTGATATCTCTAGATTGTGTCAAATTGACACACAAAACCTGGACGACTCATCTCAAAACCCCTACCCCATAAAAAAAGAACCTCATAGGTGAAAGATTCTGCTGGGGAGAGGAAAGCCAATTTAGAGCCACAGATGGTTGAGGGAGGAGGATTATAAATTTAGAGCCTGCCTGTCTGCAGGGACATGGGTAATGAGGACATACCTTGCATGGAAGCCCTGTGTTCAGCCCCCGATACCGCGTAAACCAAGTATGGTAAAATGTGGAGCCATTTGTGCTCTGGAAGTAGAAATAGAGGGACCAGAAGCTTAAGGCTAACCTGGGCCATGCAAAACCCAGTCTCAGCCGGGCAGTGGTGGCGCACGCCTTTAATCCCAGCACTTGGGAGGCAGAGACAGGCGGATCTCTGAGTTCGAGGCCAGCCTGGTCTACAGAGTGAGTTCCAGGACAGCCAGGGCTACACAGAGAAACCCTGTCTTGAAAAACCAAAAAAAAAAAAAAAAAGCAAACCAGTCTCAGCAAAATAATAATAATAATTTTAAAGATTTAAACATGAACACTGAAGGCTAGAACAAGCCAAAACCAAAGAAGCCAAGTGAAATGGTGCATGCCTGTAATGTCAACACCTCAGAAATTGAAGCAGGGGGATGGTCATGACTGAAAGCCAGACTCAGCTCATAACAAGACATTGTCTATAAATAAATAAGCAATGCCCATGAAAAGCCAGCTCAACAGATGAAGCTTGAAGAATGCCAACAACCTGGCAAACGTGGCAAGTAAAACCCCAGACAAAACAAAACAAAGAAGAGGCAGAGAGTTCCAGGGAACGGGGCTAAATGTCCTTAACATCAGGAAATGACACCAAGACCAGAAGCAAATGCATGCTTACCAATCCTAAAGGTTACAGAGTAAAGACACAGCAAGAAGGTGATTGATCAGTCTCCTCAATTTGGCAGGAGGAAGGAAATCAGAGATCAACTGGGAAAGAAGTGAACAGAGTCAAAGGAGAGGTGTGGCCTGTGGGGAGAAAAAAGCCACAGAGCTGAGAGGTGAGACCTCCACTGGGCTTGGTTCCACCCACCTGTTATTCCAGAATCTTAGTGGTCAGGATGCCAACCAGGAAGATCTCAAACTAGATAGCAAGACCATAGCTTTTTGTTTTTGTTTTTTGAGACAGAGTTTCTCTGTGTAGCCCTGGATGGCCTGGAACTCACTTTGTAGACCAGGCTGGCCTCTGCCTCCCAAGTGCCAGAATTAAAGATATGCATCACCACCACTGGGCACAAGACCCTGTTATAATAATAATAATAATAATAATAATAATAATAATAATAATAATAATAATAATAATAAAAAGAGCCAATCTTTATGTTATGTTACAGGTTTAAGATCACAGCTACTTGAAGGACCACAATTTCAAGTCCAGCTTGGGCTAGAATGAGTTTGAGGCCAGACTATTTTTCTTGGTGTGAAACCATGTCTTAAAATAAGAACACAAAGGAGCCAGGCCTAGTATTGCAGGCTTGGAATACCAATACTTCAGCATGAGTTTGAGGCCAGGTTGGGCTACATGAAACCCTGTCTCAAGAAAGGAAAAAATAAAAAGTAGCTAGATGTGGTATTGCTCACCTTTAATCCCAGCACTGGGGAGGCAGAGGCAGGCTGATCTCTCTAAGTTTAAAGCAGCCTGATCTTAACATAGCCAGTTCCAGGCCAGCCAGGACTACAGAGAGAGACCCTGTCTGGAGGAAAAAAAAAAGTCTGTAGCTTAGTGTTAGGGTTGCTTAGTAAACTCAAGGCCCTGGGTTCAATCCCCAGTACACTCTCCCTCAGAAAGGAATGAGGAGATACACTGGGCATATAGACTGCCCCTGAAGCCAGCCTTCTTTACAGCCCCGCAGACCAGGCAGCTTACGGTACATGGTTACATATCACAGTTCTGCAGGCTAATAACAGCAAGTTGGTTTCCTCTGAGAGCAGAACCAACCCTCTGTCCCTCTCTGCTTCGGGTTTTCTTTACACCAGTGGTGAACTGCTGCGCAGGCCTTCCAAAGATTCACCAGAATCAAATTTACCAGACTTTTTTCCCCTGGGGACTCTGGCTGATGCAAACCTATGCACATTTGCCTTCTAGTGACACAGAAAGGCCCCCTGTTTGTCTGTTTTTAGAATGTGGGTTTTTTTCCCTGTTTGTACATCTACATGCTAGTCTACGTTTTTCAGGTCTGCTGATGCCTCTTACTTCACAAATACCGTGTTTTATCATGGGACTCAAAGCCGCAAACGCTGCATCACAGTCCAAGGTTCTTGATAAACTGATCATTTGTTAACCTCTTAGATGAAGAGTCACATCTGGCTTAGAAAGATAACTGGTATGTTCTTATCTTTTCTTATTTTTTAGGGGTTTCTATAGTAATAAATATTTTAAAATCCCAGCCCAGGGTTTCTTCCCCGCCTTAGACCATTTATGTTTTCAGATGAATGACACACACAACCTTTATATTTTTAAATATGCCTTAGGCAGCACAGTAGGAGGGCAATGCCTACCCTCCATGCTGTCAGAATCTACTTTCCTTTCCATAACCTAAGTTATTACTTACTATGTTTCATCTGGGCTGCCCTGGCTCCAATTGGCCAGCCCACATGGCCATGTTTTTATGGCTCAGCTAATCCATGGAGGCTCTCCTTTCTCCTTTCTTGCTCATTCTTCTCTTCCATGGTGGCTTCTTCCCTCTCTCTCCTCCCTCATGGTGCTCTCCCTCCAAACCCCGTGAAACCTCAACCACCTTTGTCTCTACTACCCAGCTATTGACTGTTAGCATCTTTATTCACCAATCAGAATTAACTTGAGGGCAGGGTCCCAGGACTAGGAGCAGACTCCAGATCTTGGGGGCTGCACTTAGCATTACAATAGACAGTAAAAGACAGAACCTCAAACGATTGATTTCTTTTGTTGTTGTTGTTGTTGTTTGATTAATCTTTTAAAATCAAATGATTTTATTTTATTCTTAATTGTTTTGTTTTTTTATTTGAAATATATGGGTTTTGCTTGCATGCATGTCTGTGTATCACTTGCAAGCCTGATGACTATGAAGGCCAGAAGGGAGTTCAGAACTCCTGGGGCTGGAGTTACAAATGGGTATGAGCAACTGTGGGTGCTAAGAATCAAACCCAGATCCCCTGGAAGAGCAGCCAGTGATCTTAGTCATTAAATCTCTTCAGCCCCTTAGGGCATCTTTCCCCCCTTAAATCACTTTTATCTCATTTTCCCTGTTTACTATCCAACTTATTCCAAGTTTTGTTGGTGGTGGTTGGTTGGTTGGTTGGTTGGTTGATTGGTTGGTTGGTTGGTTGGTTGGTTGGTTGGTTGGTTGATTGGTTGGTTGGTTGGTTGGTTGGTTGATTGGTTGATTGGCTGGTTAGTTGGTAGGTTAGTTGGTTGTTTGGTTGGTTAGTTGGTTGTTTGGTTGGTTAGTTGGTTAGTTGGTTGGTTGGTTAGTTGGTTGGTTGGTTGGTTGGTTGGTTGGTTAGTTGGTTGGTTGGTTGGCTGGTTAGTTGGTTGGTTGGTTTGTTGGTTGATTGGTTGGATGGTTGGTTGGCTGGTTAGTTGGTTGGTTGGTTTGTTGGTTGATTGGTTGGATGGTTGGTTGGCTGGTTAGTTGGTTAGTTGGTTGGTTGATTGGTTGATTGGTTGATTGGTTGGTTGGTTGGTTGGTTAATTGGTTTGGTTTGGTTTGGTTTTTATCCCAGGAAAGGCTCTTTAGCATAGATCTAATTTGCACTGCCTTTTCCGTGTATCCTGCCATCCTCACACAAGCAGATTCCTTCTAAGAAACCACCTCAGCCTAAAACATTTTTTCCTATACCTAGCAGTGTCCATGCAGCCTCCAGGGTAACCTGCTCACACTCTGACCATGTGTTACTCTCTCAGACTGAAAGTTTTCTTTTCAACCTTTAATTTTTTTAAGGTAGGTATCTCTAAGCTCAGGCACCAGACCCCACTCCCCGAGCAGGCAGACCATCCCATTCTACAGAGATGACGACATCCTGACTGGGATTTGCCCCATTTCTCCCCACCCAGATCTTCCCTCTAGGTGGAGCACTCATCTGTGGTTACATTATCTCAGCACTGGTTGTTGGGGCTATGTTACTGCTGACACAGCAAGAAGATGATACCATCAGGGGTGCTGGACCAGGTGGTTGTTGTTTTCGTCCCCTGTCAATTAAAGAATTAAAAGGCAGGAAAGAAATGTCACCAGGATCTTGGGGTTCCCGTTTTGGGATTCTTACTCTCATTGATAAAATAATTTAATAAGCTGGAAAAATGGATCAATGGTTAATAGCACTGGTTGTTCTTCCAAAGACCCAGCTTTAGTTCCCAGCACCCACACAGCAGTCCACAAACACCTGTAACTCCAGCTCCAGGGTATCTGATGCCGTTACCCTTTTCTGCCAAACATGCAGAGCATCCATGCATGTAAAATAATATAAATATTTCTAAAATAAAATAAAAGCATACTAAGGTCTGGCCAGCATCTGAAAGAAGTAAAGAATAGTTACACCTTCCACGTTAGGGTGCAGAAAGGTAAGCAGACCCAGATGAACCCAGTGGTAGCTCACTGGGACTGCACTAGGAGGCAGAAATTCTTGGAAGGAAAAGCACATTGTCTTAAGGTGAACCCACCTCTTAGGGGTGATCCCCAGCCAAGTCCCTGACATGCTCCACTGGGTTAACCATTAAGGGAGGAGACAGGGCATGTCGCCACCTAGAGGTAGTTCCATTCTTTACAAAGGAACACTATCCCATGCCATAAAGGGAAAAGAAGCCATATCTGGATCCCCCAAATGGAAGCCTTGCTACCCATATCCAGAACCATGTAGTTGCCCCTCCCAGTCTCCTGGGACACACACACACACACACACACACACACACACACACACACTGATCTGTCTACCCAAAGCTGATCCCAGAGTGTCATCATTTCCATTTCATATGTACAGATTTCCAAATTCCCATCCATCACCCCTGCTCCATTTGCCCTTATGGACCAATATTGGCCAATGATCCCTGGGAGCAGGGAGGATCATACCAATAATGTATTGGGGTTATTACAGAAGCAGAAATAAAGAGCTATATCACCAAAAGTCCACCTCAACATAGATGGGCATTCACTATACAACTTGCTCACAGCTCAACAGGTTGGAGAGTGTCCTTTCCAGGCAGACAGAGCTAATGGAATGCTGTGGGCTCTTTAAACCTCAAAGCCTAGTCCCAGTAACAAACACCCCCTCCAACAAGGCCACACCTCCGAATCCTTCCCAAACAATTCCAGTTCTACCAACTAGGAATCAATCATTCAAACATAGGAGCCTATGGAGGCTATTCTCATTCAAACCACCACACTGCTCCTAAAAATTTCCCTCTAACCTCCACAGCTATTGAACCACCATGTCTGGGTGGCTGTGCTTTTTTATATTTACTTGCTTGCTATTTATTTGCTTTCAATGCTGAAGCTCAAACCTAGGTGTGGTGGTTTTAATGACATTGTCCCCAGAAGTCTCACGTATTACAAAACTTGGTCCCCAGTTGGTGGTGCTGTTGTGAGAAATGTAGGAGGTGTGGCCTTGTGGAGGAAACACATGACCGGAGACAGGCTTTGAGTATTTACAGCCTCACACCATTCCTAGTGCTCCCTCTGTCTGCTTTGTGCTCTCCATTCAGGATGTAAGCTCTCTACATCCGGTTCAAGCCACCACACTGCTGCCTGTTGCCACTTTCCCCCACCATGATAAGCTCTTATCCCTCTGGAACTATAAGACAAATAAATGGCTCGGCGGTTAAGAGCACTGACTGCTCTTCCAGAGATCCTGAGTTCAATTCCCAGCAACCACACGGTAGTTTACAACCATCTGTAATGGGATCTGATGCCTTCTTTCTGGTGTGTCTGAAGACAGCAATGGTTTACTCATGTACATAAGATAAATAAATCTTTAAAAGACAAACACTTTATTCAGTAACATTATTTATGGCCTTGATCACAGTGTTTTAGCATAGCAGTAGGGTAGTAGCTGATAGACTGGGGCTTTATACTTGCTGGCCAAGTGCTCCACCAATGAGGTGTACCCCAAGCTATTTTGTCTTGTTTTTGTTTTTGAGACAGGATCTCATATGTCTGAGGCTGGCCTCAGATTTAATATGAAGTCAACAGTGGCCTTTAACAACTTTCTTCCTCTTCCTCCTCCTCATCTCCTTCTGTTAAGACAGAGTCTCTCCATGTTGCCTTGGCTAGTCTGGAACTTGCTGTGTAGACTACGGTGGCCTCAAGTTCACAGAGATCCTCCTGCTTCTTCTGAGTGCCGGTATCAAAGAGGGCATGAGACACCATGCCCTTCATAGCCCTGCGTAACCCTGGGCTTATCCTCCTGCCTCGAGTTCCCCAATGCTGAGATCGCAGGGTTGTGGCACTGAAGGGATCCCTGCAGGTGTGATGGCATGCAGGGAAATGAACTCAGTGAAATGGTGAGACTGAAAACTAAGTTCAGTTTGACTCATGTTAACTGGATCAAACAAGATTCTAGAGAGTCAATTGCCAGCATATTTAAATACAGTAGAATTTAGGAAAAAGCTGGGCAGTGGTGGCACATACCTTTAATCCCAGCACTTGGGAGGCAGAGGCAGGCAGATTTCTGAGTTCAAGGCCAGCCTGATCTACAGAGTGAGTTCCAGGACAGCCAGGGCTACACAGAGAAACCCTGTCTCAAAAAAACAAAAAAAGAGAGAACAGAATTTGGGAAAAAATTTCCAGGCAACAGTCATTCCAGGCCGGGCAGTGGTGGCACATGCCTTTAATCCCAGCACTTGGGAGGCAGAGGCAGGAGGATCTTTGAGTTCGAGGCCAGCCTGGTCTACAGAGTGAGTTCCAGGACAGCCAGGGCTATACAGAGAAACCCTGTTTCGAAAAACCAAAACCAAACCAAACCAAACCAAACCAAAGCAAAACAAAACAAACAGTCATTCCAGTTCCAGGTGTACAAGAAAGGTGTGGGTACCTAGAAACTCCTTTGCAAAGTCCATGTGATCTTGAAGGTAGGTTCTGTAGCTTAAGGGCCTAGAATCTGGTGTGGTATCCTGGACAGGATATCATAGCAGTCCGCAGGTTGTAACTTATATGGTATATGTGACATCTCTCCCAAGGATGGGTTCTATTAACTGAGAGCTAAAGATAAAGGTATGGGAGAGGGAGAGTCTGGGGGATTTGGGTGAGATCTGCCTCTACACATAGCAAAATGTCATCAGGTTGTTAATAATATGTACTCCTAGCTTTCTGGATGGAGTGCAGGTGTTTTATTTCCTCCATTGAGGAAACACCCCTGTGTGATTAATATTCCTGGTTTCCCTAGTGATCTATGGGCGTCCCCAACACACCGCCATTCCTAGTTTATGTGCTGCTGGGGATTGAACCTAGAACGTTCCCAGCTTTGTTTTGTTTTAAGTTTTGTTTAAAGTTTCTATCCCCTGTGATGGGCTAATATTAATACCATGTCATTCCACCACTTAAAAAGTTCTGCCCCCAATTGTGGTTATGACAGGGGTACTGCTTAAGAATCCCAACCAACCTCAGCATCACATGACACAATCTCTCTGGACAACATTGAACAATCAGTTCCATAAACCCGGGAGGAGCTAGTTGCCAGTGAATGCTAGCCAACATCTCAAGGAAGTTTACATGGAGATGGCCATGATTACTCCACTGCAATTGTCAGACAATGCAAAACCTCTGAAGAAAGGATTTCAGAACACCATGCTTGGCACAAAACATCTGAGAACTTCCATTGAATGAAAAGGAAAAGAGAGAGAAGAAGAAGTGTGAGACAGCAAGAATAAAATTCTCATCGCGGTGTTAAAGCTTATGTTCTGGGTAAGGTGTCCATTTGGGGAACAAAATTAAAATCAGAAAATTAGACCAGCTGTAGTGGCATATGCTTAACATCCCAGCAATGAGGAAGCTCAGGCAGGATTGCAAGTTTGAGGCCACCTTGGGCTACAGTTTTGGGGTTTCAATTGCTATGATTAAAAAAAAAAAAGCAGGGCAGTGGTGGCACACGCCTTTAATCCCAGCACTTGGGAGGCAGAGGCAGGCAGATTTCTGAGTTCAAGGCCAGCCTGGTCTACAGAGTGAGTTCCAGGACAGCCAGGGCTACACAGAGAAACCCTGTCTCAAAAAACAAACAAACAAACAAAAAACCAACACGAGCAAAGTAAGTTGTGGATGAAAGGGTTTATTTGGCTTACACTTCCACTTTATTAGTCCATCACTGCAGGAAGTCAGGACAGGAACACAAGCAGAGCAGGAACCTGGAGGCAGGGACTCATGAAGAAGCCATGAAGGGGTGCTACTTACTGACCTGCTCTTCATGGCTTGCCCATCCTGCTTTCTTATAGACCCGAGGACCACCCACCCAGGGATGGCACTACCCAACAGAGGTAGGCCCTTCCCCATCAATCAGTAATTAAGAAGATGGGTTTACTTCCAGCCTGATCTGATGAAGGCATTCTGTCAGTTGAGGTCCCTTCCCTTCAAATAACTCCAGCTGGGTCAAGTTGACATAGAACTAGCCAGCATAGCTATGTAGTGAGACCACATCTGAGCAACAACAACAACAACAAAGCAGATTGAGCTGGGGTTGTAGCTCAGTGCTAAATCATGTGTGCAGCATGTACTAGGTGCTAGATTAAATTCCTAGCACTGAAACGAATCATTGGTAATAACACCCCCCAGAAGACTCCTCAGTGCTGCTGCCTCTTCTTGCAGACTGACAATAGTAGGCAGGCAGTGCATTGCGGCCTTTGCACCTAACTCCCTGAAGAAGCTCCATACAGTTTCGAGAGTTTATGCATATAAATGATTTTCAGGATCATAGAAAGGGTTGCTTTTCCTGAAACTGACTGAGGGAAACCTTAAGTCCACACTGGCTTGATAGTCTAACACTGTAATTTTTCTTTCTTGATGACAAAAGACAATTTCATCCGGTCTTCATGTAGCACATGAAGAAAGATCTCCCAGAAAGGTCTCTTTTTGCTCTTAAAAAGGGTCAGGGCTGCCGGGCAGTGGTGGCACACGCCTTTAATCCCAGCACTCGGGAGGCAGAGACAGGTGGATTTCTGAGTTCGAGGCCAGCCTGGTCTACAGAGTGAGTTCCAGGACAGCCAGGGCTGCACAGAGAAACCCTGTCTCAAAAAACCAAAAAAAAAAAAAAAAAGGGTCAGGGCCCATCCGGATGACTCGGTGGGTAACGGCACCTGTTGAGAAGCCTGAGAACCTGAGTGCAATCCCTGAACCCACATGAAAGTCAGAGGCAAGAATTGATTTTACAAAGCAGACCCCTGACCTCCTCCACACATGCACCATGGTGTGTGTGCTTTCCACGCCCTAGGAATAACACATTTTAAAAAGATTTTCTTATTTTATGTGTATGAGTGTTTTGCCTGTGCATATGTATTTACACCATGTGTATGCCCAGTACCTCAGGAGATCAGGAATGACAGGATCCCACAAAACTGGAGTTACTAATGGTTAGGAGCCACCATGTGTGTCCTTTATAAAAGCAATTCTCTAGCCCCAATGATACATTAAAAGGGGGAAGAAGGGTGCCGAGGATTAGGTGTGATATCGTACTCATGTGTAATCCCAGCACTCTGAGGCTAAGGTAGGAGAATCACAATTTTGTTTTTGGTTTTGTTTGTTTGTTTGTTTGTTTGTTTGAGACAGGGTTTCTCTGTGTAGCCCTGGCTGTCCTGGAACTCACTCTGTAGTCCAGACCGGCCTCGAACTCAGAAATCCGCCTGCCTCTGCCTCCCGAGTGCTGGGATTAAAAGTGTGTGCCACCACTGCCAGGCGAAATCACAAATTTGAAGGCAGCTAGAGTTTCATAGGAAACCCTGGTACCAAAGAAAAACAAACAAACAACAACAACAAACAAACAAAACCCTGCAGGACTGGGGATGTAGCTCAGTGTGAGAGCATGGGCCAAACACAAATAAGTCCTGATCCATAACATTGCTAACTAAATAACTAACTAAATAATGTGGGGTGTCGACAAGAAAACATAGCTCTTTGAGTGAGCATTGTCCTGATTGGGGGTGAGGGTGGGGTGGAGGAACCCTTTTTCTCACTTCGTCACTCTGAATAAAGTCAAAATCCTAATGAAGTTAGAACAGGGAAAATCACACAGAAGCAGCTCCAGAGACTGGCTATTCCATCTGCAGAGCAGGCTTTTCCCTGACAGCATGTCCTGGGAAGTGACAAAGGGTCCTACTGCTTTGGAAAGGGTGTTTATAGCTTCAGCCACAAATGTACTGGCTTCCCCATGGCTGCTGGTGGTGGCTGGATCTTGAGTCCTTGAGGAGTAATCCTTCACAGACCCCGAGTCCGCTACCATCAGGCACAGACTGGACTGACTTGTGTAAGGGTGAGAGCTGACCTCACTCATCAGGAATTGACCTGGAGGGCCTGGATGGTGCAGGGACTTAATCATAAACTACGTTTTGTGACTTTTCCTGTGGAGATGTGAACTAATGTCTGTCCACCTCAAACAAGGTGCTACAAGAGACCAGAGACAATTCTGCCAAGTCCACTCACTGCCTACAGATTTGGTCTTTGTTTTGTTTTGTTTTTTGTTTTTTTTCCAGACAGGGTTTCTCTATATAGCCCTGGCTGTCCTGGAACTCACCCTGTAGACCAGGCTGGCCTCGCACTCAGAAATCCACCTGCCTCTGCCTCCCTAGTGCTGGGACTAAAGTCGTGTGCCACCACTGCCTGGCAGATTTGGTCTTTTAATGTGTCATGCATACCTTGAAATCCCCACTGGTACTTTCTTATTACTTCATCTTTGTCCTAGTAGGAGGGCAAGAGAAGGGGGAGAGGGGAGGGAGGGAGGGGGAGGAGGATAGCAATAGCATTCTAAAGTTATGAAGGAGCTAAAGAACAACTCATTTAGAACGCACTCACCACCACTCTCCTTATTGGGCAGCTCACAACCACACAGAACTCCACCCCAGGGGGTCAGTATTTCCTTCTGCCTGGGCACCCACACACATGTGCCGTACACTTATACAGACACATATACATATTTACACTACTGCCCATAGATTTAGATGGCTATAACACTTGGTCAGAAAAGCTTTTTTTTCTTTTCTTTTCTTTTTCTTTTTTTTCTCTTTTTTTCTTTTTTTGCAGTGGACAATGTTGATGTACAGATTCATAACTGGTCAAAGTGCAGATAATAAGAGATTGTGAACATTCAACCCGTACAGCTCAGGAAACATGGAGAGAGCAGAAAGAACACAAGAGCTGGGGCCGGAGAGATGGCTCAACAAGTAAGAGTGCTTGCTGTTCTTGCAGAGAACTGGGTTCAAGCGCGCGCACACACACACACGCACACGTACACACGGGCATGCATGTGCGCATGAGAGCACACACATGCATACACACACACTTTAAAATACATATTTGCTGTTGTTATTTTCGACAAGGTCTTACTATATAGCCTTGTCTGGCCTCTAACACTCCATGTAGACTAGGCTGGCCTCAGACTCACAGTGATCCAACTGCCTCTGCCTCCTGAGCACTGGGATTATAGATATTCAGCATTATGCCAGGCCAAAAAAATAAATCTTTTTTCAAGGTTCCAACAACTTTATTTTTTCCCTAAAATATAAATCTTTAAAAAAATAATGAAAGAGTACCATGGAATACTGTATTCTAGACATGACATGGCAGTGGTGCTCTTGAACTCATAGCTGGCTTTCCGCACAAGGTCAAGCCCATCTATGGAATGCTCACAAAAAAAGCTAGGTTGTGTTGTATGTCTTTGTGATCTCAGTGTTGGAATGCAGAGACAGTTGCAACTTAGTCATTCACTGCTTAGCCAGCCTAATCTACTTGGTGGGCTCTAGGCCAATTAGAAACCCTATCTCAAAAACATAATGTTGCCTATGCTGGCTTCGAACTCTCAGTCTTCCTGCTCAACCTCTGAGAGAGCTGAGGTCATAAGCCTGTGTTGGTTTTTAATTCTCTTTCTGTGGCAGGTTATTTTTATGTATCCCAGCTGGCCTGCACGTTAATATATAGACCAGGATGGCTTCAAACTTGGACTAATTGAACCCTGCCTCTGCTGCAAGAGAGCTGGGATTATAGGCATGCATCACCACAGCTGTCTAGTCCACTGACTAGAAGATAAATGCTAGAGGTCTCAGGATAAGGCACAGAATGATTGAATAGCCCATCTAGTCACTGATTTGAACTTCAATCATGAGTTGAACACAGTCAAATTAAAAATCTGAGCTATACAAATTTCACTTGAGACTAAAGCAACATGAACACGTTTTTATTTGTGTGTGTGTGTGTACGTGTGAGCACTCGCGTGTGTGAGTGCAATCATGTGTATTACCACCCTACACAGAATTTCAGAGGACACCTTAAGTTGATTGTCTTTCCATCTTCAGACCCAGGGATCCAATTCAGGTGCTTAGCCTTGGCTGGCAAGAGCTTACTTCCTGAGACATCTTCCTGCCCCCATGAAGCATCTCAAAAACACAGTTATGCTGAGTTACAAAAAGGTACTAGACCTTTGTTTATTTACCGCTGGGATGGAATCACCAATTATTACCCTACAATCTAAGATTTGCTAAACATGGAAAATGCAAATGACCAAAATGGTACTTTAGTGACAGAGATCTAAGCAAGATTTCTCCTGTCTTCCTCACTTTTGAGACCTCTCCCAGGCCCTAATTTCCTCCCCATTTTAGTTGGGTCTCATATAGCTCAGCTGGCCTTGAACTCATTATCCTCCTGCCTCTATCCCCCCAGGGTTGGGATTATTGGTATGTGACCACCACCTCTGGCTTGGGAAATGCCTTCCTGTTCATCTAATTTGGGATGTTATGACCAATAATCCAGCATCCGTTTTTTTGGTGATTTTTCACAACAGTCATTCATTTAACAAATTTCTGAACATTCAAGACTAGATGTGGGTTTAAGGCAGGCAAAATAAAGGTGAACAAAGTAGTATTCCTGTTGTATTAAAATTTCATCCTAGCCTGTTCGTGGTGGCTCATGCCTTTAATTCAAGCACAGAGAAGACAGAGCAAGGTAGATGTGAATTTGAAGCCAGTCTGGTTTACAGAGTTAGTTCCAGGACAGGGCTATACAGAGAATTTCTATCTTGAAATAAATAAATAAATAAATAAATAAATAAATAAATAGGTCCTAGTGGAGTTGGAGGGAGAAATTATGTTGGGAAGGCACAGCTGGAACTGAGCAATGTGGAATGGCAGGAAATAAACTGCTGGAGAGACAGCAACTGTCTGGAGCAGGCAAAACCTTCAGGCCAGACATATGTTGTATTTCACTTGCTACACTTCAGAGCCTGCAGTGGCCAAGTCATCATCATCACACTGTCTTCTGAAAGCATTAGTCAAACTGATCTTCATCATTCCACGGTACCAAGGAGAATCCCCTAAGGCAGGCGTTATTCAGTAACCTATTTGATGGTCACCTCACTGCCTAGGTCATGCCTTTCCTGAGCCACCAGATTTATCAGGGCCTTCTGGCTCGAAATCACCTGAGGGCCATGCCTCCCTGGCCGGACATTCAGCCACCACTCTACGCTTTGTTCCCAGAAACAGGTTTTCAAAACGCTGTTCCCTCTCGGCTCCAGCTGTTTTCCTGCCAAGCCCGGGAGGCCTGACAGCAGCAGCCACTCGGCGGATACTTTGCGGTCCAGGAAGGGCCTGACCCTCTGCCTCCTCCCGGAACGCGGGAGCCCGCACGAGTAGCTCACGCTGGGACCCTCACGAACGCACTCCTGATTGGCTGTGCCCAGTGACGTCAAAGGAAGGGCCCCGCTGTGGGGGGGGAAGCGCCCAGCTCCACGCGTGCGCAGATAGAGTGCGCTGGACCAAGGGGGAGGTGCCCGGCCGCTTCTCCCGCGTCCGCCATTTTGTTGCTGTGGCTATTGGGAACGGGCTGGGTAAGACGGCCAGGGAGGCGCGACTCTTGTTGGAGTGCGGTGCATCGTGTGACGGCGAGGATCGGTGTGGGCTCTTGAGGCTGCGGAGCCGGAAGGTTCCAGGACAGAAGTCACTGGAGCCTCCTCTGTACTCCGGACAGCTCAGAAGCCCGAGGCGGCCTCCCCTACTGCTCCACTTCGCCCACTTCGACCCCGGGGCTTTGCCCAGTGTTCCCGGACCCGCTCTCTCCGTGAGGCGGCCCGGTGCAGGAGGGCGGTGGCGGAGGATGCTGCGGGGCCCGGAGCCTAGAGGAACGTCCTGACCAAGCCTTCTGATTGTTCCTCGAAGTGTTCCGAGAGGCCCTTCCTCGACCCCAAAGCCGACAGCGGGTAAAGGCTTTCCGAGCAAGCGAGAGCAGCAGACGCCGCCCTTCCCCGGGCCCAACACCATGTCCTCCGCCAGGTTTGATTCTTCAGACCGCTCTGCCTGGTACATGGGGCCAGTGACTCGCCATGAGGCGCAGACCCGTCTCCAGGGCCAGCGCCATGGCATGTTCCTAGTCCGGGACTCATCTACCTGCCCTGGGGACTATGTACTGTCCGTGTCCGAGAACTCTCGTGTCTCGCACTACATCATCAACTCCCTGCCCAACCGCCGCTTTAAGATCGGGGACCAGGAGTTTGACCATTTGCCGGCCTTGCTGGAGTTCTACAAGATCCACTACCTGGATACTACCACCTTAATCGAACCAGCGCCCAGGTACGATAGCTCCTGCCCTTCTCGGGCTCGGAACCTGACCGGATGCGGAGGGTCGGTCAGAGATTGGATTTTGGGGGTGGAGGTAGGGGATAGAACTCCTTTTCCTCATTCTAAAACCAGAAGACATTCGGATTGGAAGGCCAATGTCAGGATCTGGGTCATTTTATTTAGACATTGTTTAAACGCACCCCCCAACCCACACATACATACACAGTTTTGTCACTTTAGTTGACTGTAGTACTAATGCAGAATTCTTATTAACGACGTTAAAAATATATAGACTTCCTTGAGATTCCGAAGATAGCCATGACTCCTCCTTTCTTGAAATTCATGTACACCATTTAAGGTTTTTCTAACTCCTGCATCTCTCAACTAACTGCAGGTTACGAACTGACCTTCAGCCTTTGGAATAATCCTTAAAATGGATCGAAAGTGTAGAATTCTCAGAATCTGATGCTGTAGCACTTTTTTAAAACATATGCTTTAAAGACTCCTAAGTAGAGCTAGATGAGAGAGATACACACCCCTAATCCCCTAAGGAAAGAGGACCTTGACTCCAAGCCAAATTGAGCTGTAGCAAGACCCTGTCTTAAAGAAAAAGACACTGACGCCCATGTGTTCTCTTTTTCAAGTAAAATGCATTATTTTATAATTTGTTTTAATTTCCCTAGTGAATGTCATTAAATGATACACGTGTGAATTAAAAAAATTTCTAGACACTTTAAAAGATATTTTACTGCCCAGTTTATTTCTAAGCTATTTTCTAAAAAGAGTTGAGGGTTGATTTAGATTTTTCAGGGTGAGGTGACTTCATAGAGGTGACGTTTGCTCTGAACTTTGAAAATGAAAAGATACTATAATTAATTCAGGGCACCTACTTAAATCCAAAGCATTTCTTCTTTAGGACAGAAGGAATAAGAAGCTGGGATGGTACAGTGAATGTGCAGTTAGCAGCCAAACTCAGTGGATTTTAGAAAGTATGGAGAAGGGCTGGCAAATCTTGATGGTAGGCAAAGTGTTGACAGTAAAGGCCGGATGACCTGCGTTTGGTCCCCAGACCACATAAATGTGGGAGGAGAGAGCTGAGTCCACAGAGTTGTCCTTTAGCCCCAGCATGTGCATCACAGCAAGTGAGTGTCCACACACAAATGATTTTTAAAAATGTAAAACACATAACAGTGACTGTAAAAAGTTATGTGTTACCAAGATGGGGATACAAAATTCTGTGAAGCTTGAAGTTCCTAGTAGACGCTGGCAGGTACTGTTAACTTGAATCACATTCAGTGTAAGAGCTTGGAGAAACTTAGGAAGGATAATGTTTGGTAATATAGTTAAGTAAATTACTTCTCTAATTTGTGAAAGTGGGTTATATTATTGACTTCAGGCCTTTATTAAAACATGCTTGCAACAATGTGACAGGTGTTGGAGAAAGTCTAAGTTAATTATTAGAGTCACCTCAAGGAGGGAGGTGTATACTGCAGTGGCTTCCTGCTATTTACAAGATCTAATTCTATTTCATGTGTCTTCTCAGGTACCAAATGTAATTTTCTGAGTTTTTCATTAGCTCTACTTAACACACATTCTTATCTTTTTGGTCTTGCTTAATTTCCAAATGAAAGTAATGACCAAGTCATAATTATTCCTAACTTGATATAACTATCCTTTGTACGGCTGCAAGTTGTACATTATAAATTTTAGAATAGATGGCTGTGTACCTTGAGGGACATTCTTTTAGTATCTCAACTTAAATATAATAACTGCTGATATTCTCTTAATTATGTTACATGGTAAAGAAATTGAGAGGAAAACTGAATATCTGTACAAACACATAATGAACAAAATATGGTAGAAACACTCATGTTGATTATAATCCTAACTGGTCATGTGGCCTTAGCTGATACTCATAACTACCCGTCTCTACTACACATTGTATTTCTCCACTCAGCAGGTCTTGCCTTTTCTGGAGCAGTGACCCATATCTTATTCTTGATGGTTCTGTGCCTTTTGTCATCCTACTTGGATTGGGCTGTTATAGTTATCATTGACTAAAAAACATAGGACACAGTAGCACTAAGAGACACCCTAAAGGATCTCCTGTATTCCAGACATAATCTTTCTTCCTCTATTGTGGAGAAGCAATCCAATTTCAATGTCCCCTTGGTAATCTGGACCAGTCATCCCTCGTGACTTAAGAGCATCAGAAGCCCACAGTGGCCAGAGGAAGCCTGAGCTTCCATGTCAGTGGAATGTTTGTTGTGTCTCTTGGCAGGAACCCTTCTCCCCCGGAACCAAAATTTCTAAGCCAGCAAAATTTTAGGTTGCAGGAGCAGGAAGCAAAAAATTTCCTAGTGGATCAGTGGGATCATCTCCTTTTCCACACCTTGATTCTTGGACCCATGGATCTTAGCTATAAAAGAAGCTGCACCATATAGTGGATGCTGATTCAAAGCATACACTGCCTTCTAGAGAACCTGCCCCAGCTCTAGGCTGCTGCTGCCTAATTTGCACCGTAACTGTGTCTTCAAAAGGTTATTCCATCTTGCTGTCAGGCCAGCAGCTTCAGGATGGTGGGGGACATGGTAAGACCAGTGGATTCCATGATTAGGCCCACTGCTGCAATTCTGTGGCTGTGAAGTAAGTTCTTTGGTCAGAAGCAATACTGTGTGGAATACCATGACTGTAAGTATCTACTTCAGTAAGGACAAAGGCTTGTCTTTTCCACGGAGGAAGTGATCCAGTGTAGTCAATCTGCCACCAGGTCGCTGGCGGGTTACCCCAAGGAATGGTGCCATATCTGCTTTTGGCATATCTGGCGCTCAGCAGCAACTATAGCTAGGTTAGCCTTGGTAAGTGGAAGTCCATGTTGTTGAGCCCATGCATAACTTCCATCTCTGCCAACATGGCCACTTTGTTTGGGTAATAATAGGGATGGCTAGGGGAAAAGCCTTGTCCACAGAATGGGTCATTCTGTCTACTTGATTAGTGAATTCCTCCTCTGTATGAGTCACCTATTGTTAAGCATTTACATGGGACAAAGTATCTTTATATTCTTTGCCCATTTATAGAGATCTGTCTATATCTTTCTCATATGTCTTACCAATTTTCTAGTCACACACTTTTCAAGTCCCTGTCTATATAGCCAGTTCACTATACAGCTCATAAATCAGTGAAAAATCACACATCTGGCCATTTCTCCTTCCAAACAAAATGTATGACTATGTGTACTGCCTGGAGTTTTGCACAAAGATTTCCCTTTGCTGGTATCTTTCAGGGTTGTCCCAGGAAGGGGTTGTAAAGCTGCGGATGTCCACTTCCTGGGTGGTCCTTTACATTGTGTAGAACCATTAATAAACCAGGCCTTATTTTTCTCTTCCCAACCAGCCATAGGACACACCCCATGAGGTGCATCCTTGGCAGTAGATAGCGTTGTAAAGGGAGTAGAAACCATAGCATAGACATTTGGACCATCCGTTTGCGTAACTTGCTTATGTCTTCAGGACCTGCTTACTATCATGTAACACTTTCACTTGATAATAGATTGCTGCTGTGCCTGTCCACCTAAATGACTTGATGGGTCAGATAACACCCAGATCATGATGGGCAGCTTAAGTCCCGTGGGAACTTGGTGGCCTATTGTAAAATGTTCAGTTTCCACTTAGGCCCGATAGACAGCCAAGAGCTGTTTCTCAAAGAAGAGTAGTTGCAGATGGTGGTAGAGCCTTGCTCCAAAATCCTCAAGGTCTCCTTTGTGGTTTATGTGTAGGGGTCTGCCAAAGACTCCAAACAGCACCCCTGTCTGCCACTAACACCTCAGGTGCCATCTGGTCTCCTGGATCATATAGTCCAAGAGATAGAGCAGCCTGCACAGCAGTCTGGGCCCATTGAATAACCTTCTGTTCCAGGCCCTATTCGAAGTTAGCAGCTTTCTGAGTCACTTAGCATATGGGTCAGAGTAACACACCCAAGTGAGGAATGTGCTGTCTCCAGAATCCTAATGGGCCCTCTAAACATTGTGCTTCTTCGTTGGTGGTGGGAGAGACCAAGTGCAGTAGCATATCCTTCATCTTAGAAGGAATATCTCTGCATGTCCAACATCACTGAACTCCTGAGGATTTCACTGAGCTAGAAGACCCTTGAATTTTGGTTGGATTTATTTTCCATCCTCTGATGTGCATGTGTTAACAAGTCTAAATCTCTTGCTCACTTGGACCAGTCAGCATAGTGTCTTCAGTATAGTGAACCAATGTGGTGCTCTAGAAGAGACAATCAGGATCCCTTCTAAGATATGACAGTTAATATATCCTAATAAAGTAAAACTGTAAATGTATACTGTTGTCACTGACAAGAGACAGCAAATTGCTTTTGGTGGTCTTTATGGACAAATACCAAGAAAGGGGCATTTGCTAGATCAGTAGCTACATACCAGGTATCAAGAGATGTTAATTTGCTCAAGTAAGGACATCACATCTGGTACAGCAGCTGCAATTGGAATCACTACTATGTTGAGTTTTTGATAGTCAACTGTTAATCACCACCATCCATCTGTCTGCTGGACTGGGCAGATAAAGTTAAGGACAGAGATGGTGGAAAGTACCACACCTGCATCTTTCAAGTCCTTGACAGTGGCAGTTTTCTGCAGTTCCTCCAGGGATATGATACTGTTTTGATACACTATTTTTCCTGGCAGAGGCAACTCTAAGGGCTTCCATTTAGCTTTTTCCAGTCATATCAGCCCCTACTCCGCACAGATCAGGGAACCAGTGTGAGAACTCTTCCAACTTCTATATTTCTCTATCCCAGTCATACATTCTGGTCTGGGTTAATAACAGGATGAATTCAGGGGTCCACTAGACCTACTATTGTAAGTCGGACTTCAGCCAAAACTCCATTAATCACCTGACCTCTATAAGCCCCAACTTTAGCTGGAGGGCCACAATGTTTCTTAGGGTCTCCAAGAATCCGTGTCAGTTCAGAACCAGTTTGTAGTAGACTCTGGATAGTCTGATTGTTTTTCCCCTGGTGTAGGTCCATCTTGGAACAACTGGAGAAAGGCTAACAGTAAAACTCTTATTTTATCACATCCTTCCTCGGGAACATTGCCATCCCTTCATTCAAGGGGTTCTGGGTCTGCAGGCTGGCTCAAGTTTAGAAATTGGTTCATCAGCTGAGATTCCCTTTTGCCACCATCCAATCTAACATTAATTTATTTGAGGTTTTTCTGCTTATACAAATCAGACAAAAATGCAGTAGGCTTATCTATTTTATGCCTGGAAACACCAGGATTGAGTGACTGATTGATTGATTAGCAAGTACTGAAGGATCACTGGAGTCATGCCATCATAAAAATTGCTTTACCTGTGCTGCTCATTATGGGTTAGGCCATTATGGACCTTGCTTTGTCTATGCTGACCATTACGATGACTGTGATCACCTTGCCATTAGTGATTCAGTGCTGCCACCTGGCCCCTGCTACTTTGAGCCCCATTAAACCCATAGTATTTAATTTATCCAACTAAGCACCAGCATCTCTTTCCTAAAGTCTGGCAAAGAATGACAACAAAGCTCTTGAGATGTGCCCTAGTGCCCTCTCACCATTTTACATCTTACAGGATTAGTGAAGTCATGTCTTCTGGGCCTTCCCATTGTGGAGAATTAGGATTTACACAGTGAACCCACTGTAGCATTGCAATTTCCCTTTGCCTTCAGTTCCTTTCATCAATACTAAACCAAAGGATATCAGGCACCTCCAACTCCTTTTGACAAATGCTTCAGCCAACCATTCAAACAAATTTTTAACCCCTTTTAAAACTGTGCAGGCTTTCCTATTAAATGTAGATCTCCCTCAGTGGGTCCGAATCAATAAGCTCAGCCTGATCCAGTTTTATGTTCCCATTATTTCACCCCTTAGGATCCATACCCACGAACTCCGTAGACTTCTGTTTGGATGAATTAGTAAACTCTTCAAGTTGTTTAGTAGTATAGTATACCTCCTTACAGACTACACTTTCTACCTTCCCTTTAGGAACCTGCTTAGCCTTTAATCTGGTTATAGATCTAGAGGTGGGCCCTGAGAGGGACATCAGTATTGTCTTGCCTGGAGCATCTCCTTCAGAGAAAGTCACTGTTGATGTAGCAGACAATGCAAGATTAATTTCCTCAGTCAAAGGTGGAAAAGGGTGGGAGAAACATCTGCTGAGGGTGGAGAGACTACTTCCTCAGGTGAGATAAGTCTTTGAGAATCTCAGGGTTCAAAGTTCAGCAGGATCCTCCCATGCGGCTCCATTCCTAGATACGGGGTTCCTTTCTTTACCACTTAATGCTTTTATTTTAACTGCTGACACCTCTAAGGCTAGGACTTTAATATAGTTATAGTTACACCAATCTCATAACGAGTGCTTTGGTTTGAATTTCCCACTGAGCGACTTGAAGCTTTGTAGAGGCTGGAGAGGCGCTTTTCTACCAGGACATCCTTAGAAACCTCTTGACTAGCAGCTCCTAACCTTCCCAACACTGCAAGCCTTTACAACAGTTTCTTAGGTTGTGCTGACCCCCAACTGTAAAATTGTTTTTGATGCTTCATCATAACTAGTTTTGATACCTTTACAGGTCATAATGTACTTAATCTAATATGCAGGATATCTGATATTCAATCCCCGTGGAAGGGTCGTTTGACCTCCAAAAGAATTGGGACCCATAGGTTGAGAAGCTGCTTTAGCCTGTTTATGCACATCTGGAGGTGGTCAGTTTTATCACTGAGTGCATTGTTGTCCTTCACTGTATTCTGAGATGCCAGAAGTTGGTTACTTAATTTTAACAGAGCTTATTCTTTCTCTTTGCCTGTTTATCCAGAGATGCTGGGAACAACCAACCAGCAGCATCATTTTCCTTATTTTTCCACAAACTGTCAAAAGTTTTATATACAGAGTCACCAAGTCCATTGCCTCTCATAATTGGCGAATCAGGATAATGAGATGAATTTGTCTTCTTCAGTTTGTAATATAATTTACACCATTGGCTTTCCATACTCTCCGAGCATCTAGGAGAGGCTTTAGTAACTCTGGGGGTTGGCAAATTGGAAAGCCTATTCCAGATACTTAAAAAAATTCACCCTTATACTTCTGTTGCTCTAGAACTGCTTCTGGTATCAAAATCTGCATTAGTCAGGATTCTCTAAAGGAACAGAATTGAAAGAGAGAGAGAGAGAGAGAGAGAGAGAGAGAGAGTGAGTGTGTGTGTGTGTGTGTGTGTGTGTGTGTGTGTGTGTGTAGGGGATTTACTAGAGTGGCTTACAGGCTGTGGGCCAGCTAATCCAACAGAGAGTTAGGCTCTAATGCCAGTGAAGGAATGGATTTGCTAGCAGGCATAAGAACAAGCAAGCAAAGAGAGCAAGCTTCCTAATTCCATGTCCTTTATGTAGGCTGCCACCAGAAGGTGTGGCCCAGATTAAAGGCAGATTTTCCCACCTGAGAAAATCTGGATTAAAGGTATATATCTTCCTACCTCAAATGATACAGATTAAGCCAGATAGCAGCACATACCTTTAATCCCAGCACCTGGGGCAGAGGCAGGTGGATCTTTGTGAGTTACAGGCCAGTCAGGGCTACAAAGAGAAACCTTATCTTGAAATAAAAAATAAAAAGATCCAGATTAAAAGTGGGTCTTCTAACATCAAATGATTTACAAATCATTTGAAAATAAATTTTCATAGGTGTACCCAGCTGTTTGGGTTCCAGTTGTACTCAACTTGATAACCAGGAATGGCCACCTTAGAATCTTATTTTCAACAGTCTGTACACGTGAGCAATGTATCTTGGTCATATCCAGCCCAGCTCCCCTCTCCCATTCCCCCGGGTTACTCCTAATACTTCTTCCTTCCTTAGGTCCTATCTTGTTTGTTTGTTCTGTAACGCAGGAGCCCAGGTAAGGTTAACATTGGACTACCTGACTGATTTTGTGCAGGTGAGCACAGCTGCTGAGTCTGTGAGTGCAATGGCCGTGTCACGCTCCCCTCCCCAGCCCTTGTATTCTTTCCATAACCCCTGTTCTGTGATATTCTCTGAGCTGTATTTGGGAAGGGTTGGTTTTATGTGCCATCTAGGGCTGAGCACTCAATGGTAACATAGAGAATCTTTGTACTTTGACCAGTTCTGAGTCTCTGCATTAATTGTTAGCCACAGCAGACACAAGATTCTTTGGCCAACATTGAGGGCAACACTAATTTATATGTGTAAATATAAAATATTTAGAAAGTTTGACAACACATCCTTCTAGCAAGTCAACAGAAGTAGGGTCTCCTTATAGCCTATGATATGACCTCCATGAGGTCTGATCATGCTAACAGTACCAGACATTAATTCCCTCCTGAGAGCAAGCCTCAACTCCAACAGAAAAGTTTATTACCTCCACTTTTTCATCGGTGGGCAACATTCTGCCTGGAATGTCAATGTTGTAGCATGTAGGCTGGAGCAGTCAAGGAAGAAACTTTCAGGTCAGTTTCAGCTTCATTTTCTTCTATTCACTATAATGAAAATATGTTGTATCTTCAGCAGTAAGATGTTAACCATCTAGCTGCGGTAGGTAATGGTGAACAATGGCAATAGCCTGTGTTGTTTTTGGTGCCTCCTTTGCCTCCTGGAGCAGTAACTTATGAGGTATTCCCCTGGCACTAAGATTTTCACTTAATCACTCGTGTCTTTTGGGAGCAGCATTGTCCACCCAGGCAGGGTACATATTCTGGTTCCTTTTAAAAACTTATCATTGTCTTGTTTTTAGGTAGGGTCTCACTATGTAGCCCTGCCTGGGCTTAAACTCACTAGGATTCGTCTGCCTCTTCCTCCAAAGTACAGGGATTAATGGCATTATGCCATTATGCCCAGCAGAAACTTCCTTTAAAACATTGCTCTTAACTACAAAGCCATCCTTCTGCTTAGAACCATTTGTAACGCTAGTTGCAGAGGATCTGATGCCCTCCTCTGGCTTCTACAGACACTGCATACACGTGGTATATTGACATATATGCAGGCAACAAACTACACAGGCACATAATATAAAAATAAATGAATTTTTATTAGTTTTAATTATGCCATATTTATGTGGGCATGTGGTGTGAGATTGCAAACTGAAATAAACCCTTTCTTCCCCAAGTCATGGTGTTTTATCACAGTAACAGAAACCCTAGGATATATGGGAACTGGAGTTACAGATGGCTTTTAGCTTCTGTGTAGGTGCTAGCAATCAAACCTGGGACCCTTGCAAGAGCAGCAAGTGCTTCTAAGCTGAGTCCTCTGCAGCCCCCAGGAATCTATTATTGTGTGTCTGTGTGAGTGTCATTGTATGTGAGGACAGAGGACAATTTTATATTGCATGTATGAGGTCAGAGGACAATTTTAGGAAATTGGTACTTTTCACCATGGGATCAGATTCCCAAGATCAGGTTTGGGCAGCAAGTACTTTTACCCACTGGGCCATCTCACAGTTCATCCAAGAGGAACTTCTGTTTTTGTTTGTTGAACTTGCAAAGAGTAAAGTGTTGTTAGTCTGATGGCTTTATCAAGAAAAAAGGTAGGGACTGAATGATAGATTTAGGAACCTTAAACTGAGATAGGATTGCTCAGATAATCAGGCAGAATAAGATTATACTTAGCAAGAGGAACTATGTAAGGAGGTAGTATGCTGTTATTGTTGGCCTGAATGAAATAGCAATATAGAGAAGCGAGAGAACTTACTAAATGCCACTGAGTGGACACTGGGCATGTAACTATACACGTGCTTTGAGAAGAGAGGCCCTGGTCCCAGCAGAAAGATTGTTAATTTTTATTTTATTATTTTTTTTAATGATAAGTGGACATACGTTTCAGTGGTAGAGCACTTGATGCCTAGCATGAGTGAGGCTCTAGGTTCAGTCCTCAGCTTGGAGTTGGAAAATAAATACTCTCCAGTGTCACCTGGAGTAGCTGTAGTAGACACATGCTTGTAATCCTAGTTTTTTGCAGGCTGGACCAGGGGACTCTTCCACTAATGTGAAGCTCTCTTGGACCACAGAATAAAGATCCTGTCTCAAGAAAAGGGAAAGAAGATGGCTACTGCTGTGATTTAAGTGAGGAATGTGCCCTGTAGGCCATGTATTATACACCGCCCCCATGCCGTAGGGAGATTGCCCAGTAACTTACTGCTGGTCCTACTATAGTCTACATAACAGAAAAGTAGTAAGTTATTTTAGGGAGGTATGACCTTAATAAAAAGAAGCAGGTCAGTATGGTTGGACTTTGATGGTTTTTAGTCCTGCTTCCTGTCTCTGCTTCCTGTGTGCAGCTGAGGTAGAATTTCTCACTTTCCTGATGTGGCCACCTGATCTTCTCTCACTCTTGTCATTATTGACTCTAACACTCTGAAACAGTCAAATAAACTTTTAAGTTGCTCTTTTTTGTGTGTTTCAAGATTTTGTGTATATGAAAGTTTTGCCTGCATATATGTATGTGCATTTTATGTATGCCTCTGGGAGGCCAGAAGAGGGGGTGGGACCTCTTGGAACTGGACTTACAGATGGTTGTGAGCCACAATGTGGTTGCTGGGAACTGAACTCAGGTCCTCTGAAAGAGCAACTGGTGCTCTTAACCTCTGAGCCATCTTTCCAGTGCCTGTAAATTGTTCTTGGTCATGGTGTTTTATCACACATCAGAAAGTAATTAATACAATTAATAGGAGTTCACCAGAGAAGTGATTTGCCAATTTTCTTGGAATTCATTTTCTTTTTCTTCACCTCCTCCTCCTTTTTCTTCTTCTTGTTTTTGAGACTGGGCCTTATTTTGTAGCCCAGAGTGCTTCAAAGTACCAAGTGCTGAAATTATAGGCATGGGCCACTCTGCTGCTTTAGAATTAATGACTCAAATCTTTCCAGTTATTGAGTTCTAATAAAAGGGGCAAAATAAAGGCTGGAGAGATGGTTCAGTAGTTAAGAGCATTTGCTCTGAAAACATAAGACTTTTGTTCAGATCTTTAGCACTCATAAAAATCTGGGCATGGTAATACACACTGTTAATCCCAGTACTTGGGAGGCAGAGGCAGAAAGATCTCTTATGAGTTCCAGCTTGATCCACATAGCAAGTTTTAGGGCAGCTAAGACTTCACAACAAAATAGTAAGACCTTATCTTAGAAGGTCTTACTATTTTAGAAAGTATCTTAGAAAACTTTTTTTAAACATGGCTGCATGTACTTGTAATCCCAGCATTTGGGGGGCAGAGGACAAGTGGATCCTTGGAAGTTGCTGTCCTACTAGCTTAGCCAATAAATGGTGAGCTTCTAGTTCACTGAGAGACCTTGTCTCAAGAGGGAGATACCTAATTCTTGCTTGCTCTATCCTGTACATGTCCACACATGTGTGAATGTACCCACCCAATATGGCACACACATACAAATACAATGAAAAGTAGTAATTTTGAAAATGTGTGGAACTGTGCCTACCATTAAAAAGTAAAAACCATTTGTAGCTAGCAGATCCTAAAGTCTGTACAATCTAGTACTTCACAGAAGTTTGCTTTCTTCTGGAAAACCTTCAGCAGAGTTTCTGTTTTTTTGGAGCACATATGAGTCTCTGGGACTGTGGTCTACTAAGCCTATCTTGAACAAAATCTTAGAAGGGCTAGTATTCAGTAGCCTTTTTTTTTTTTTTTTTTTTCTCCACATCTGAATTCTTTACCTTTTCAATTTCAGTGAATAGATACTTGACAAGAAGTAACTTAAGGGAATAGAAGTTTATTTCAGCTTACAATTTAAGAAGAAAAGAAATGCAGTCATCATAGCTGGGAAGGCATGGGAACAGCATCTATAAGCAGATAGATGATCACATAGCCTTACTAATCAGAGAACAGAGAGTAGACAGGTGGTGGGGCCAGGCCACCAAACTTGAAGATTCTAGCAAACTTGAAGTTGCTTCTAGCAACTCTCTTCCTTCTGTGGGGCTTCTCCTGACAGTTCCAAAACAGGGCCATCTCCTAGGGACCAAGTGTGGAAACACATGAACCTATGGGGGAGATTTTACGTTTAAAACACTTAGCTTCTGTCTTTTCAAAATTCACTTTTTCCATAACTGTCCTATTTTATCAACTCCTGACCTGACACACAATAGTTATGCTTTGTGCTTAGTTTTATTCTAGCTTTGTCTCTAAACTATGGTCTTTCAAAAACAGACAGTTGGTTTTATTCATATTTTTGGTCTCATAAATACTTAATACATACTGGGGTTAGTGACTGTCTGGTTCATGGACTTCATTAATTTGAGCCCATGGTGAGGTTGTAATGATGCCCTCATGATCTGTGTTTAACCGTTTGGAGCTATGTTGTCCATTTTTTTGTGTTTGTTTTTGAGACAGGATCTCCCTTTGTAACCTTGGCTATCCTGGAATTCAATATGTAGATCAGACTGACCTTGAGCTCACAGAAACCTGCCTGCCTCTACCTCCCATGCCCAGCTGTTTAACTGTCTAAAATTATACACTACTAAAATAAACATCCTTGGGTGAGAGTTGAAATAGAGCTTACTGTACTGTCTAGAGAGCTCTGTCTGTGTGATACACACCAAACTTGGAATAGACTCTCTGTGGTTCTTGGAATAGGAACAGGGATATGCTTTTAAGGTGTATGTGAACAACACACAAAAGAGGTGGCCTAACAGGAATCCTTGTTAATGTCTCAAATGCATTAACATAAATTCTTTACCTAAAAGATACAGTTTCTCAGTATGTGCCAGGAGCTGATCCTGTGCCACAGCTCTTCATACTCAAATACTACCAGGAAAGAGCTGGTCTCCCAAGAGTGCTGACACACCTGTGAGCATAGGTAAGACCACCACTTCTATTCAAATTCCTGGCCCAAGAGGGACCCCGCCCCGAGTTATCAGGACACAGGAACTGAGGAGAAGCCTGGGACAGGATGCTTCCGGTTTCCCTCTGTGCCTGGAGCTGACCTTGTGCCACAGCTCTCCATACCCAAATTCCTTCCAGAGAGAACTGGTCTCTCAGGAGTACTAACACACAGGCTTGCAGGAGGGACATGCCACAGTCAGAGACAGCAAGACCAGTTAACACCAGAGATAACCAGATGGTTAGAGGCAAGGGCAAGAACATAAGCAACAGAAACCAAGGCTACTTGGCATCATCAAAACCAAGTTCTTCAACCACAGCAAGCCCTGGATACCCCAACACAGCAGAAAAGCAAGACTCTGGTTTTAAATCACATCTCATAATGATGATAGACTTTGAGAAGGGCATAAATAACGCCCTTAAAGAAATACTAGAGAACACAGGTAAACAGATAGAAGCCCTTAAAGAAGAAACATAAAAAAATCCCTTAAAGAATTATAGGAAAACACAACCAAACAGGTGAAAGAATTGAACAAAATCATCCAGGATCTAAAAAAAGAAATAGAAGCAATAAATCACAAAGGGAGACAACCCTGGAGATAGAAACCCTAGGAAAGAGATCAAGAGTCATAGATGCAAGCATCACCAACAGAATACAAGAGATAGAAGAAAGAATCTCAGGTGCAGAAGATACCATAGAAAACATTGACACAACAGCCAAAGGAAATGCAAAAAGCTCCTAACTCAAAACATCCTGGAAAAACAGGATACAATGAGAAGACCAAACCTAAGGATAATAGATATAGAAGAGAGTGAAGATTCCCAACTTAAAGGGCCAGTAAATATCTTCAACAAAATCATAGAAGAAAACTTCCCTAACCTAAAGAAAGAGATGCCCATGAACATACAGAACTACAGAACTCCTAATAGATTTGACCAGAAAAGAAATTCCTCCTGTCACTTAAAACACCAAATGCACTAAACAGTATTGAAAACAGTAAGGGAAAAAGGTCAAGTAACATATAAAGGCAGAATTACATCGGACTTCTTAACAGAGACTATGAAAGCTAGAAGATCCTGAGCAGATCTCATACAGGCCCTAAGAGAACACAAATGCCAGCCCAGACTACTATACCCAACAAAATTCAATTACCATAGATGGAGAAACCAAGATATTCCATGACGAAACTAAATTTATACAATATCTTTCCACAAATTCAGTCCTACAAAGGATAATAGATGGAAAACTCCAACACAAGGAGGGAAACTACACCCTAGAAAAAGCAAGAAAGTAATCTTTCAACAAACCCAAAAGAAGATAGCCACACCAACATAAAAATAACATCGAAAATAACAGGAAGCAACAATCACTATTCCTTAACATCAGTGGACTCAATCCCCAATAAAAAGACATAGACTAACTGACTGGATACATAAACAGGACCCAGCATTTTGCTGCATACAGGAAACGCTCCTCAGTTTCAAAGACAGATACTACCTCAGAATAAAGGGCCGGAAAACAATTTTCCAAGCAAATGGTCCCAAGAAACAAGCTGGAGTGGCCATTCTGATATCGGATAAAATCAACATTCAACAAAAAGTTATTAAAAAGGATAAGGAAGGGGCATGTCATACTGGTCAAAGGAAAAATCTACCAAGAAGAACTCTCAATTCTGAACATCTATGCTCCAGATGGCAAGAGAACCTACACTCATAAAAGAAACTTTACTAAAGCTCAAAGCACACATTGCACCTCACACAGTAATAGTGGGAGACTTCAATACCCCACTCTCATCAATGGACAGATCATGTAAACACAAACTAAATAGAGACATAGTGAAATTAACAGAAGTTATGGACCAAATGGATTTAACAGATATCTATAAAATATTTCATCCTAAAACAAAAGACTATACCTTCTTCTCAGCACCTTATTGGTACTTTCTCCAAAATTGACCATGTAATTGGTCATATCAACAGATATAAGAAGATGTAATTAATCCCAAGCATCCTATCAGATCACCACGGACTAAGGCTGGTCTTCAATAACAACAAAAACAACAGAAAGCCCACATATATATGGTAGCTGAACAACGCTCTACTCAATGATAACTTGGTCAAGGAAGAAATAAAGAAATTAAAGACTTTTTATAATTTAATGAAAATGAAAGTACAACATACCCAAACTTATGGGACACAATGTAAGCAGTGCTAAGAGGAAACTCATAGCTCTGAGTGCCTCCAAAAAAAAACTGGAGAGAGCATACACAAGCAGCTTAACAGCACAACTGAAAGCTCTTAGAACAAAAAGAAGCAAATACACCCAAGAGGAGTAGACAACAGGAAATAATCTAACTCAGGGCCGAAATCAACCAAGTAGAAACAAAAAGAACTATACAAAGAATCAACAAAACCAGGAGCTGGTTCTTTCAGAAAATCAACATGATAGATAAATCCTTAGCCAGACTAACCAGAGGGCACAGAGACAGTATTCAGATTAACAAAATCGTAAATGAAAAGGGAGATCTAACTACAGAAACTGAGGAAATTCAAAAAATCATCAGATCCTACTATAAAAGCCTATACTCAACAAAACTGGAAAATCTGGATGAAATGGACAAGTTTCTAGACATATACCAAATACCATAGTTAAATCAGGATTAGATAAATCATCTAAACAGTCCCATAACCCCTAAAGAAATAAAAGCAGTCATTAGAAGTCTCTCAACCAAAAAAAGTCCAGGACCAGATGGATTTAGTGCAGAATTCTTTCTATCAGACCTTCAAAGAAGACCTAATACCAATACTCTTCAAACTATTCCACAAAATAGAAACAGAAGAACACTTCTCAATTCGTTCTATGAAGCCACAGTTATGCTGATACCAAAACCACACAAAAGACCCAACCAAAAAAGAGCGTAAGACCAATTTCCCTTATTAATATCGATGCAAAAATACTCAAAATTTTAACAAACTGAATCCAAGAATACATCAAAACGATCATTCACTATGTTCAAGTTGGCTTCATCCCAGGGATGCAGAGATGGTTCAATATACAGAAATCCATCAATGTAATCCACTACATAAACAAACTCAAGGAAAAAAAAACCACATGATCCTTTCATTAGATGCTGAAAAAGCATTTGACAGTTCAACATCCCTTCATGTTAAAAGACTTGGAAAGATCAGGGATTCAAGGCCCATATCTAAACATAGTAAAAGCAATATACAGCAAACTATTAGCCAACATCTAACTAAGTGGAGAGAAACTTGAAGCAATCCCACTAAAATCAGGGACTGAACAAGGCTGTCCTCTCTCTCCCTATCTATTCAATATAGTACTTGAAGTTCTAGCTAGAGCAATTAGACAACAAAAGGAGATCAAAGGGATACAAATTGGGAAGGAAGAAGTCAAAATATCACTATTTGAGATGATATGATGGTATACTTAGGTGACCCCAAAAATTCTACCAGAGAACTCCTACAGTTGATAAACAACTTCAGCAAAGTGGCTGGATATAAAATTAACTCAAATCAGTAAGTAGCCTTCCCATACTCAAAGGATAAACGGGCTGAGAAAGAAATTAGGGAAACAACCCCCTTCACAATAGTCACAAACAATATAAAATATCTTGCTGTGACTCTAACCAAACAAGTGAAAAAGATCTGTACGACAAGAACTTCAAGTCTCTGAAGAAAGAAATCGAAGAAGACCTTAGTAGAAAGATCTCCCTCTCATGCTCATGGATTGGCAAGATTAATATAGTAAAAATGGCCATGTTGCCGAGAGCAATCTACAGATTCATTGCAATCCCCATCAAAATTCCAACTCAATTCTTCATAGACTTAGAAAGAGCAATTCTCAAATACATTTGGAATAACAAAAAACCCAGAATAGCAGAAACTATTCTCAATAATAAACGAACTTCTAGGGGAATCACCATCCCTCACCTCAAGCTGTACTTCAGAGCAATAGTGATAAAAACTGCATGGTATTGGTACAGTGACAGGCAGGTAGACCAATGGAATAGAATTGAAGACCCAGAAATGAACCCACACACCTACAGTCACTTGATTTTTGACAAAAGAGCTGAAACCATCCAGTGGAAAAAAGACAGCATTTTCAACAAATGGTGCTGGTTCAAGTGGAGGTCAACAAGTAGAAGAATGCAAATTGATCCATTCCTATCTCCCTGTACAAAGCACAAGTCCAAGTGGATCAGTTACCTCCACATAAAACCAGATACACTGAAAGTAACAGAAGAGAAAGTGGGGAAGAGCCACGAACACATGGGCACAGGGGGAAAGCTCCTGAACAGAACACTAATGACTTATGCTCTAAGATCAAGAACTGACAAATGGGACCTCATAAAATTACAAAGCTTCAGTAAGGCAAAGGATACTGTCAGTAGGACAAAATGGTAACCAGCAGATTGGGGAAAGCTCTTTACCAATCCTACATCCCATAGAGGGCTAATACCCACCATCTACAAAGAACTCAGTAAGTTAGCCTCCAGAGAACCAAATAACCCTATTAAAAAATGCTGAACAGAGCTAAACAGAGAATTCTCACTGAATGGCAGAAAAGCACCTAATGAAATGTTTGACATTCTTAGTCATCAGGGAAATGCAAATCAAAACCTTGTATATGCCAGGAATGTTGTTCTAGGACCTAATTTATACAGACCTTCCTATGAGTCAACCAAAAACAGAAATACCAAGATTAGAGTTTGCAATTATCCCAAGTCTCTGCCCTGGAAAAAAAGGTTCATTGTGGACTGTGGTGCTAGAAGAGAGCCCGAACAGAGGGTTATCTTCTTGCACTGAGGAGAGACAGAAGTTCAGAGAAGATGAGGTAGTAGAGATTTTAAAAAATAGTTATAGTTTGTACTGTACTGTGGGGAAAGACATTAGAAGTATTACTAGGGTGCCTTTGAGTCCTCTCAATAGACACCTTTTTTTTTTCTTTTTTCTTTTAAAAAGATTTATTTATATTATGTATGTGAGTACACTGCCTCTCTTCAGACATACCAGAAGAACGCCTCAGATCCCCCTACATAGGGTAGGTAGATGTACAACCAGAACATCTGGTTAAACCCTCACTTGATACCTCTAGCTAATTAGCCTCAAGGACAAACTGTATCTTTTTTTTTGAATCTTTAATAGAAATCTTGATTACATTTATATTAAGGAAATAGTGTGTGTGCACGCTGTTCTGTCTTATATAAGAAAAGGTGTTGGGGGTTGGAGAGATGGCTCAGCAATTAAGAACACTGACTTCTCTTCCAGAGGTCCTGAGTTCAATTCCCAGCAACCACATGGTGGCTCACAAGCATTTGTAATGGGATCTGATGCCCTCCTCTGGTGTGTCTGAAGACAACTACAGTGTACTCATATACATAAAATAAATAAATAAATCATTTTAAAAATTAAGTAGTTATTTGTATTAGAAAGATGTAGGTTTGCCAATTATGAAAGATGCCCTTTGAGAAACAATTGTGCTCTTCACAATGTAGTAGCCTGTACCAAGGGCCATAAAAAAATTCAGTTCTTTAATTTAGGACATTTACAGAAAGTCTAATGTTGGGGGAAATATGCATAATGGGAGAGTGTATAATATGCTCGAGATCACAGGTTCGGGTTCCAGCACCAAGAAAGAGAAAAGAAACCAAAAATATGCTCAAAAGGGTTCATGGCATTAAGGAAGCTTGGAGCTGGAGAGATGGCTCTACAGTTTAGAGTACTTGTCACTCTTCCAGAGAATCTGAGGAAAATTAGAAAAGAAACCCTAATATCCAGGGATGCTTCATTAAGTAGCCTTACAGAATACAGTTATCATCCTTCCATAAAGATAATCGTGAAGCAGGCAGAAACATCCGCACTAACATTAAATGAAGAAATTGTCATAGGTAGGTATATATAAGACGTTAAGACAGCCATAAACTGGCTGAGCATGTTGGCATACCTTTAGTTAGCACACCTTTAATCCCAGAATTTGGGGAGGAAGAGGCAGGTTGATCTCTGAGTTTGAGGCCAGCCTGGTCTACAGAGTGAGTTCCAGGACAGCCAGGGCTACACAGAGAAACCCTGTCTTGAAGAAGAAAGAAAAGAAAAGAAAAAATGTTGATTCAAAGCCAGCAAGATCCGCAGGTAAAGGTACTTGCCATCAAACCGGGCAGCCTAAGTTTAATCTCTGGAATCTACATGGATGAAGGAGAGAAAGGATTCCTGCAAGTTATCTTCTGACCTCTGTCTATACTTCCAGGCGTGTGTGCATACACAAAAATATACACTAAGTAAACAAAACACTTCAAGGTAGCTATAGGGACTGTTACTTAGGTCACTAATCAGAAGAAAGAAAATTACCATTAGCTATGTGCAGATAAAACAAATTTGAGTGATGAATGACTATGATTAAACCTGCGCCCCATATCCCTTAGGACAGTGCTAGAATGGGAGGTGATGGTCTTGCTGCTGAAGCCATTGCCTAAGGAGACTGATTGAAATTGAGATTCTTTTCAATCTGGTATAGATTGTGCTTCAGAAAACATTAAGAAAGGTAATGGTAAATAGTTTTCCCCCAAAATTGGGCACATTTGCATGTTTTCAGAATATTTCTTGGTTAAAGAGAGACTTTCGTACTAGTTTCACATAGAATGTTACTAAAGAGCAGGCTTTTAAAATCCTTTTGTTCTCCTTAGCTGGTGCCAGGGACAGAAGCCAGAGCCTTGTGCATGCTAGCTAGGCAAGTGCTACCATACGGCTGAGCTACACTCCAGTGGGGACTTAATTGTGTAGCTGATTCTGGAAGTGACTTCTCCATGACAAATACATGTTGAACATGTGAACACTATGACAGTAGCGGAGCCTGTGAGTTGATGGTTGTGAATTTTGCAGTACAACTTGCATTTTAACGTTAGGTGATTATTCTTACTGAAGATGGAATGTGGGAACTCTAAAAATTTGGCAAGCATATAAGCCCTTTGCTGGAGTATGTGTGAATGTGTTCATGTATGTGCATGTTGCTAGGTGCAAGTGCATGTGTGCTTGCACGTGGAGGCCAGAGGTTGACAGTATCTTCCGCAAAAATTGTTCTTGAGAGGCTGGAAGATGGTTGTTCTAGTCACTTTCCTATATGCAGTGATAAGACACCTTGATGAGGGTGACTTATAAAAGAAAATGTCTATTGGGGCTTACAGTTTGGAGTGTTAGAACCTATATCATCATGGCAGGACTATGGCAGCAGCTTATATCCTTGTCTACAGCCACAAGGCAACAAGGTAGAGGGAGTTGGGGGAGAAACGGACTAGCATGAACCTTTTACAATGACATTCAGTGACAAATCTTTTCCAACAAGGCCACACCTGATCCTTCCCAAAGGGTTCCATCTACAAGAGACCAAGTATTCAAACATATGTACCTATGGAGACCATTCTCATTCAAATTACTGCAATGACTCAGCTGTTAAGCCCTGGCCAGTCTTGCAAGAGGATCTAGATTTGATTCCCAGTGCCCACATAGTGTCTTACAGCAGCCGTCTGTGTGTAACTCCAATCCCAAGAGTTCTGATATCTTCTGGCTTTTGCTGGCACAGCACACATGAAGTTCACAGGCATACATGCAGACAAAACACCTATACAAATAAAATAACATTTTTTAAAAAAAGAACTCTCCACTTTTGTTTTAACTTACTTTGCAGGGGCTAGGGGAGCACACTGCCACAGTGCACATGTGGAAATCAAAGGATAGCTTTCAGGAGGGGTTCTTACTTTACAGCTGGATTCAGTAGGATTGTGCTGTTTTCTGCAGTTCTAGAGAGTACTCCAGGCTAGCTAACCCTCAAGCTACTAGGTGACTCTTGTCTGGACTCTCACCACATCTAGCTTCTCATGAGGGCCACAGGGATCAAACTCCGATTGGTAGGCTTGCACAGCCAACAGCTTTCCCCACCGAGTAACTACTCTGGCCCCTCCAACTTCCCTTTTGAGACAGGGTCTCACTAAGCCTGTAGCTCACTAATTCTGCTAATTGGCTGGTCAGCAAATCCCTGGGGTCTGCCTGCTTTGCCTCCCTCCCCTGTGCTGACCTACCTTCAGGCAGGTTCTTCAGGCCATGCCTGACTTAGTATTAGAGGTTCTTCCAACTCGGTTGTTGATGCTTGTGTGTGGCCCTTTAATGGCCATCTCTATTATTGTTACAGTGAAACTTCCTTAGAATTGTGAAACAAAAGAACATTAGGAGACAGGAGACTAGTTCAACTTGAACTTTCAAAACTTGCATTAAAATGGAATTTATCTGCTTTTTGGTTTTGGTTTATTTACTAGAAACAGCATCTTTCTTTGTACTGGGAGTGAAATCCAGGGCCTTGTATATACTAGGCAAGCTCTCTTCCTCCCTCCCGTTTTATTTCTGAGATAGGGGATTATGTGCAGCTCTGGTTGGCTTGCCTGGAACTTGCTATATAAAGAATATTGGCCTTGAATAAGAGATGTGCCTGACTTTGCCTTTCTAGGGCTGGGATTAAAGGTGTGTGCCACCTAGCCAGGAGTGGTGGCACACACCTTTAATCCCAGCCTGGGGAGGCAGGCAAAGGCAGGCAGATAGATCTCTGAGTTCATAGACAGTCTGGTTTACAGAGTGAGTTCCAGGGCAGCCAGTGTTACAGGTGGTACACGCCTTTAATCCCAGCACTCGGGAGGCAGAGGCAAGCAGATTTCTGAGTTTGAGGCCAGCCTGGTCTACAGAGTGAGTTACAGGAGAGCCAGGGCTGCACAGAGAAACCCTGTCTCAAAAAACAAAAACAAAAACGAGTTAAAAAATAAGTTCAGAAAATCTGAAAACAAAACATTCTCAGCAGCACATGGTGGGTGATGCTGCATGTGTCCGTGGGTACAAAGTATAGTTAGGATATTGTTGTAGAGTGCAGAACATACAATGACAGAACATCTTTACTTACTGAGAATGCAGTGAAGGAACAGTTCACTGTAGGGGAAGGGGCTCTATATGTTTTTGACACATACCAGCATAGAATAAGATTTCTCTTCAGAATAATTGTGTTTCTCTCTTAAGGTACCCAAGCCCGCCAATGGGTTCTGTCTCAGCACCCAACTTATCTACAGCAGAAGAAAATCTGGAATATGTACGGACTCTGTATGATTTTCCTGGGAATGATGCTGAAGACCTACCCTTTAAAAAGGGTGAGCTTCTAGTGATAATAGAAAAGCCTGAAGAACAGTGGTGGAGTGCCCGCAACAAGGACGGCCGGGTTGGAATGATTCCTGTCCCTTACGTTGAAAAGCTTGTGAGGTCCTCACCACATGGAAAGCATGGAAATAGGAATTCTAACAGTTATGGCATCCCAGAACCTGCTCACGCATATGCTCAACCTCAGACCACAACTCCTCTACCTACAGTCGCCAGTACTCCTGGGGCAGCGATCAACCCTTTGCCATCCACACAGAATGGACCTGTCTTTGCAAAGGCAATTCAGAAGAGAGTACCTTGTGCTTATGACAAGACTGCCTTGGCATTGGAGGTAAAAATTTATCAAGACTGGCTTTTGAACGTGGGTTTTCATTTAAGTTAGTCATTCCTCTTTTTTTGTTTGTTTTTTTGTTTTTTCGAGACGGTTTCTCTATATAGCCCTGGCTGTCCTGGAACTCACTCTGTAGACCAGGCTGGCTTTGAACTCAGAAATCCACCTGCCTCTGCCTCCCAAGTGCTGGGATTAAAGGCGTGCGCCACCACTGCCTGGCAATTGTTGTCTTTTAATTAGACTTTTTGCCAGCATTAGCACTGTTTCTGTGACCTGCTGAAATAAGACAAATAGTCCTGAAGATCAGTGTTAATAAGGCTATTGGGGAAGCTATTTTCTCAAAAGTTTGAGGTTTTGTTTTAAGACAGAGTCTTATAGTTGAGGTTGGCCTCCACCATACTATGTAGCTGAAGCTAACCAGCATTCTAGATCCTCCATCTCTCCCAAGTGCTGGATTACAAGCATGCCACTACTCTTACAAGAAATAGACAGGCTTAGGGGACTTTTGTCCTTGCACATAAGTGTGAGGGTGTTCAAGGATATGTTCACGGGTGTGAGGACAGCTTAGGTGCTGCTGCTCAGTCAGTTGTCTTGATTTTTGGAAGTTGTTTTGTTTTTGAGAAAAGTCTCTCACTGGCTGGAACCCACCAATTAGGCTGGCCTTACTGGCCAGTGAGCCCCAGGGATCTGCCCCTTTCTTCCTCCCCTGTGCTGGAGTTAATGCATTGTCATACCCAGCTTTTTTTATAGGCTCTGGAAATCAAACTCAGATCCTCATGCTTATAAGGCAAGTCAGCACTTTACCAGCTGAGCTGTTGTCCTAGCTCTGGCTAATTTGGAATTACGTAGACCAAGCTGTTCTCAAATGTTAGAGTCATCCTGCCTCTGAGCACAGATCCCATTTGGCCTAGGATAAAAAGAATGAAGAACAGGCGGATCTGAAAAATAAAGTAGGTTGAAGAATGTATTTTGGTTGTGTTTTTTTGTTTGTTGGTTGGTTGGTTGGTTTTGGTTTTGTTTTGTTCTCCTAAGATGTAAAGTACAACCAGTGAGGTGATTTCTGAGTATTTGAAAATGTGGAATTGTGTATCATAGACCTTCACTCTTTCAGCTGTCCTCTGTAAAATGCAAATAGCTCAGTTATACCATCTTCAATATATTGTTATGAAACCAAATAACATGCTATTTGTGAAGATGCTTTGCAAATCACAGAGTGCTATGTAAGTATCACTATGATGACAGTTGTATATGCTTGCTTAGTGTTATCACATTGCATGTGTTAGAGAAACTAAGATAAAGTTGGCTATTTTGTGTATCACCCAAAGGTGGGAATAGGAGAGAGTTGAGGGAAAGCCCAGGTATCCCACAGGAAACTGAAGTAGTGGAATGGACCCGATTGCTTTGAAAACCAAATAACCCACAGTGCCTGTAGTTGAGGCTGGCCTTCAGGTCCTTTGTTGTTTGTTGTTTGGGTTTTTTTTGTTTTTGTTTGTTTGTTTGTTGGTTGGTTGGTTTTTCGAGAGAGGTTTTCTCTGTGTAGCCCTGGCTGTCCTGGAACTTACTCTGTAGATCAGGCTGGCCTGTCTGCCTCTGCTTCCTGAGTGCTGGGAATAAAGGCGTTCTTTTTCCTTCTACATCTGCATATAATAGCCTGTCCTCAGAAAAAATTAGCTCTAGGGTTGGAAAGATTGGTCTTATAGAGGACTAGAATTAAGTTCTCAGCATCCATGTTTGGGCAACTCATAAAAGTTTGTAATTCCAGCTTCAGTGGGATCCAGTTTCTCTGGCTTCTGCAGGCACCTGCAAGTGCGGGAACACAACAACACACACACACACCCCATAAGTAAAATAAATGTGTTGGTTTTTTTGTTTTTGTTTTTTAAGTTAGTTAGCTGTAATTCTTTTATATGTAACTTTCTACTAATTATCCAGTTATTTTTGGACTAGAAATAACACCTAATTGAGTTACACTTGAAAATTTGTTAGACCAGGATTGAGGAGGGATCTAGTTGTGTTTAGAGCAGGAAAGAAACAAAGTAAGAAACAGAGTAAGGACTGGGCAAGGTTACTCATGCCGGTAATCCCCACACTCAAGAGGCTGAGGTAGGAGGGGTGACAGTTTGACGTCTGATTGGCAGATTAGGCTTCCACCACAGTGAAACAAGTGTGCTTTCATTCTTGCCTCCTTCCCATCTCTCACACACACACACACACACACACACACACACACACGCACACACACACACTGCTTATTTATTTAGAGACAGGATCTCTCTCTTACATAGTTCTGGTTGTCCTGGACTTGCTACATAGACAAGACTGAACTCACAGATACCCACCTGCCTATGCTGCCCAAATGCTGAGATTAAAGAGAGGCATGTACTGCCGCACTCGGTTCTATTTTATTATTTTAGCATTTTATGTGTACGGGTGTTTTCACTATATGTTTCCTTTACATGTCTGTTCACCATGTAGATGCAGTGCCCTCGGAGGCCAGAAGAAGGTCTTGGATCCCTTGGAACTAAAGTTAACAGGCATTTGTAAGCCACCATGTAGGCGCTAGGGAAAAAACTTGAGTCCTCTGAAAGAGCAGCCAGTGCTCTTAACTGCTGAGCCATCCCTCCGTCCTCCATGCAGCCCTCTTGAGTAGTCCACACCTCACCACCTTTGGATAACATGGATGTTTTGGCTGTTAATACCTTCTAGCTTGGTTCTGAGTGTGGTAGCACATAACTTGCAATCCCAGCACTGGAGAGGTAGAGGCAGGATTAGGAGTTGGAGGACAGGCTAGCCTTTCATGATAGTTGTCTTCCTAGACTAGAGCTCAGAATACATTAGGCCATTGGCTGTAGATACTAGGATGAGATCTTGCAGGCCCTTGTTTGTTGACCTCTGATTCTGAGTCTTAGCATCCTAGAATGCTAAGATTATGAGAATATACTAACCATGCCTGGCTTCTTTTTTTTTTAATATTATTTATTTAATGTATATGAGACATTATATCCAGCTGTTTTCAGACACACCAGAAGAGGGCATCAGATCCCATTACAGATGGTTGTGAGCCACCATGTGGTTGCTGGGAATTGAACTCAGGACCTCTGGAAGAGCAGTCAGTGCTCTTAACTGCTGAGCCATCTCCCCAGCCCTAACCGTGCCTTGATCTTTGGTTCTAAGATACTGTTTTTAGAGACCAGTGTGTGCTGTATGGGTGCATTCTTTGGCATGTGCAGAGTGGGGTTGGAGGTGTTGTAGAGGGTTGGCCTAAGGTTTTGTGAGTAAGAGAGCCAGATCAATGATGTAGTTTTTAAGATGACGTACATACTTGGCCATTACACATCTCCCTAGGCGTTCACCTCCTTCTCATGCTGCTGACTCAGCTGTCACCAGACCTTCGTCATTATACGCTGTATGTGATGCTTCATTGCAAGAATTGTTGGTGGGACCTAGAAGACCTTTGCTGCTCTACTGAGGATATTTCCTATCAAGCTGTAACATAAGAAATAAATGATCTCTGCCTGTCTGATCTTGTTAAAAGCAATTCTCTTGGGTCTGTTGCAACTGGGTTATTGGGGAACGTGTTAAAATTAAGTTGAGGTGCAATGAGAAAAGTAGGGCAACATGTGCAGTAATTGGGACTTCTTAGTAGCTCGTGTCAGGGAGAAGAACAGTGGCATCGCTGTTCTTCTGAATATTTTCTGGATATTTCAAAGATGTTTGTTTTGTTCTTCCCTAACATATAGTCTTTGAGAGTGGGAATATAGCTCAGCCCTCAGTTTGATTTCCAGCACTACAAAGTTTCAATACGTAAGTTGGCTTTTGAAAGATTCCCCGCAGCCGTGCAGTGGTGGCGCACGCCTTTCATCCCAGCACTTGGGAGGCAGAGACAGGTGGATTTCTGAGTTCCAGGACAGCCAGGGCGATACAGAGAAACCCTGTTTCAAAAAAAAGAAAGAAAGAAAGAGAAGAAAAGAAAGAAAGATTCCCTGCAAATAGTGACAATCTAAAGTGTTTTCTTCTGTCTTCTTCTTAAGAAGTGAGTTATTTTGTGACCTGTGTAAGAAGTGGAGATGTGTGTCCTCACTCCTTGAAGAGTCTAGTCCTAGCCAGGTCTGTTGGTGTGGGCCTGCGTTCCTAGTAACTTGAGAGGCTGAAGTAGGAAGATAGGTTAAGGCCAGCCTGAGCAACTCGGTGAGAGCTTGTCCCAGAAAGTGAAGGGGAAAAAAGAAGGTTGGGATGTCAGTATGGCAGGCAGGCAGCGGAGCTCTCCCCTGGCCTCAGTGGAACCACACGGGGCTGCTGTGAAAGCCCATTATATGCTCAAGAGAGTTCTGATGGAAGCAGTCTAGCCTGCCCCTTTCCATAAGATAAGAGTTTGTAAGTGGGCCTGTGTAGGTGAGTTGTAGTACCCCCCAGGGACCAGAAGAGGGTGTCAAATCCCCTGGCCCTGGAGTAACAGGCAGTTGTAGCCTAAAAGATCTTTAATCAGAAGATGGTAAGCAGCTGGAGCTGAAGAACTGTGCTGTTGTTACAGGCTGTTTATAGTCAAAGTTCTTATCTGAGAAGCGAGGTAGGGAAGTAGTATGGGCCGATTTTAAATCCTGGCACTCTTTTTCTTTGGCTGGTTTTGGCTTTTGGATTTTTGAGAGAGGGTTTCTCTATGTTGTCCTGGCTGTCTGTGAAACTCTATCTGTAGACCAGACTGGCTTCGCACTCAGAGAGATCCACCTGCCTCTGCCTTCGTAGTGCTGGGATCAAAGGTGTACACCATGACTGCCCTGCTTAAAGCTTGGCTTTTATTGGTGTAGTTTTAGGCAAATAACTTAAGTTTTCCAAACAACCTGGCTTGAAAAATTGACATTTGCCCGTTAGTTATCCATTTGTGTAACCAGCTGGTGGTGCTGTGTGTACCAAGGAGCTCACAGTATGGACGAGGGAGGGCAGGAGAGTGTGGAGGTAGGTGTTGGTCTGGAAAGGCTCCCGTACTGAGTTTTGAAGGAAAGCTGGTAAATCGGGAAAGAAGAGTAAGCATGGAAGGCCTTGACACACGACTGAGCAGCCACCAGAGGTGAACATAGAGAGCAGGCTGGATAAAGGGCCCGTGTGGTGAAAGCAGCTTGTACCTAATAGAAGAGAGCCAGCGAGACTAACTTTTTCCAGGCATTGCTTTAATTTGAAGCATGAAATACCCAGTTTCTTGGAGCTGGTTTTAGGGATTGTGCCTCCTTACTAATTTCATATTTCACAGAAAATGCTTTATTTCCTTCTAGAGATACTCTCACTCATTCTAGTATTTATTACTAAAGAGAAAGGGAAGAACCAGGGGTAGTGGTATACACCTGCAACCCCAGCACTTGGAGGGGGACAGGAGGAGCCCGAGATGATCCTGGGTTACATGATATCTAAATGGAGCTTCAGTCACAGATCATATATGACAGAGGTTATTAAGAAACATGTTTTTTTGGTTTTTCGAGACAGGGTTTCACTCTGTAGCCCTGGCTGTCCTGGAACTCACTCTGTAGACCAGGCTGACCTCGAACTCAGAAATCCGCCTGTCTCTGCCTCCCAAGTGCTGGGATTAAAGGCCTGCGCCACCACTGCCCAGCTAATAAAAAACATGTTTGAGGAGATGGTAATATGTGTGCTTTGCAGTGGTGAAAGCGTGCGTCTGATCCTTAGAACCCACACAGGAAGCTGGAGTGGCATCTGTGCCTACAGCTGCAGTGATGGTGAGGTGAGAAGCAGAGACACATGGGTCCCTTTAAGCTCACCAGCCAGCTGGTCTAGCCCATGAGAGCCTCTGGCTCAAATCACAGGTGGAAACTGCCTGAAGAATGGCACCCAGGATTGTCTTCTGATCTACACATACAACAGTTGGCTATGCCTGGTGTTCTACAGGAATACAGTCTGTGCATGGAGAGTGTCCCATGTCTCAAGCTTCAAGTAACATAAAGTGGCTCAGAATGGATGGACTTGGCAAAATTGAGGAGAAATTAACTTGTAATGATTCCTTAGAGCTTAGTCCAACATCTCACAGATATTTTGACCTTCTTCAATGTCTAACTCCATTGACCCTTCAACAGAATTAACTAACTGACAAGAACCCAGGACACTGTAGTGAACAAAAGGCTTCTTTCTCTCCTTGTAGAGCTTATGAAGTGGTTTTAGAGTGATTTAGTACTGGGCGGCTGGTTCTGTTAGTTAACAGATTCTTGCATTCTGAATATCAGAAACCATTCAATGTATCCATCCCCTTCCTGTGCCTGTGTAGCCTTGTGGTTGGTTTTTGTTTAGCTTTGTTTGGCCATAGGTCCTTCTTGCGTTGCCTAGTCTGGTCTTAATCCTGGGTTTGGGCTGGAGAAATGGCTCAGCAGTTAAGAGCACTGGCTGCTCTTCCAGAGGACCCAGGTTCAATTCTCAGCAACTACATGGCAGCTCACAACCATCTGTAACTCCAGTTCCAGAGAACCGTAACACTTCACACAGACATACATGCAAGTACTGGTCAGTGTGCACATAAAATAATAAAAAGAGAAGAAGAAAAATCTGGACCCAATTCATGCCCTGCCTTAACCTCCCAAGGGAGGTGCATGCCACCACACCCATCCCGGGAGACTAGACCTACTTATGTGTATGGCCCTCCTGTTGAGCCTCCTGAAGTTTTTGTTTTGTCATGTTAAAGTTGTTTTCTGAATCTTTGGTCTCTCTGATTAGGTCATCCAGCACTTTGATTACTCTTCTGGTTTTGGCTAACCATTTCACAAATAGATAGGTGTATTTTGTTCTGTTAATGCAGGACCTCTATGACCTTGAACTTTCAATCCCACCTCCTAAATGCTGGGATTATAGGCATGGAGGGTTGAGGTTTCTGTTGGTGAGATGAAACACCACGATCAAAAGCACCGTGGGAGGGTAGGGACTTCACTTATACTTGCACTGTTGATCATCAAAAGCAGTCAGACAGGCACTCCAGCAGAAACCTTGAGGCAGGAGCTCATGCTGTGGACCTATGGAAGAGCACTGCTTACTGGCTTACTCCTTAAGGCTCCCTCAGCCTGCTTTCTTGTAGACCCCAGGACCACCTGCCCATAGCTGGCACCACCCACAATGGGCTGAGCTCTCCCCCATCAATCACTAATTAAGAAAATGCCCTACAGGTTTGACTACAGCCCTGTATTAGGGAGGCATTTTCTTAATTGAGGATCCCTCTTGTCAGATGACTCAGCTTCTGTCAAGTTGACATAAGACTAGCCTGCAACCCTGGTTTATACGGTCCTAGGAATCAAACCCAGGCCTTTGTGTGTGCTAAGCAACATCTTGTACCATCCCCTCGCAAAAAGATTTTTAAAAGAAACATTCAGATATTTATACTAACGTCTTCTGTGCAGCTTCCTCTGATATCCTTTATTTGCATTTTCTGGCATTTTGTCCAGGTTGATTTCAAGCTCGTCTATAGAATTTACTATCTTCTCTATTTAACACAGACCAAGAGACTCAACCTTGCTTGAGTAAAGTAGGCCACTGTCTTCTGGCGTACTTTGTCTGTGACAGAACAGTCTTGGAGCCCTAATCTACTGCAAGTAGATTTGCCCAGTGCTTAAGTCCATCCTTTTTATCTTTGGTGTCTCAGTTTTAAATTTTTGGTTTTGTATATTTTGTATATTTGGTTATGTATATTTTTGTTTTGCCTGTGCATGTCTGTGCACCACATCTGAGCCTGTTATTGAAGGAGGCCAGAAGGTGTCAGAGCTGGAACTGGAGTTACAGATGGTTATGAACTGACACGTGAGTACTGAGACTTGAACCTGGGTCCGTGGGAACAGCAGCCAGCGCTCTTACCCACTGATCGATGTCTCCAGCTCACATATATATTGTTTTATTGTGTATTTATTTTTGAGACGGGATCTTATGTAGCCCAGTTGGCCTTGCATTCATTGTATAACTCTTGTTCTTGATCCGTCCTGGAGTTCTTGATCCTTCTGCCTCTACCTGCCAAGTGATGGGATTACACACACCCACCACCATTCCAGGTTTGTCATGGCCTTTTTATGACACTCAGTGATCTTTGAGCTCACTAGTGTTCTTAAGATAAAATAAACATTGCTCTTTACTCCCATTGGAGGTCATACATGATTATATTGGACTAGCCGTTGAGTACTAATAAATCTTAGGGGAAGCTGCATGTTCCTGGAGCGGGACTGAGGTGAGGGAAAGCAGCCTTACTATCTAAGCAGCTGCGACCTTGTTATGGACCTCCAGGGCTGGGTCAGGTGCTTCTTGATGAGCGCGTGGAGAGAGCCAATATAAGGTGGACATAAACGGCCAGTTACTAAGTCACTGGAATTTATGATTTTCTCTGAGACTGAAAACTGTAACCAGTGCTACTGTGAGGAATGGTTTTCTGTCATCTAAGATAGTTTGCTACGGAGGGCCAATATTTATTAAATCTTCCCCCATCTTACAAAGTGTGTATGCACACCTTTTGATTCAACTCTCCCTCAAGTGGTAACCCCCTCCTCCCAGAACTTGGCTGACTCCTTCCCCCTTCCTTTGTGGTAGTTCTTTTTAAACTAGCCAATTGCAAAGGCCTGTGAAAGGCCCAGCCAATGGAGAAAAAAATAATCATCTGCATTAAAATAAAAACCAAGAGAACTTCCTGTCCCAGTGGTAGCTGGGTCTGGGTTCTGGCCCGTCCTTCGTACAAAGAGAGTTGCCTGGCTGAGCTGCTTCTGCCTTGTTTGTGTGTTCCTTTGTGACAGTGAGATTATTCTAACACACTAAACCTCATTATGCCTGGCATACTGCTTCATCTCAGCAAACAAAAGTAGTTAAGAAGAACTTGCTATTGTAAGCTCTACATGGTAGCACGAAGCTGTGAATCGGGATCCTCAGAAGGGTAAGGTAAACATGGAAGGGAGGGAGGGACGCACAAACACCTGCGCGGTGAATTCGGAGTTCCAGGCTATATAGCACTACCCTGTCTAAAACAAAGTCAGAACACTGTTAATGGGAATTTAATTCTAACCAATGAAAGAAAACCAACTGACCAAAACAGGAGTCTGAGAATTCTAGCCAGTCAGTGAAGGGAGTTTGCATAATAGGCTTTGAGAAAGCTAACTTAAAGGACTCAAAGATGAGATGTAATCCAAAGAGCTGGGGGTTCAAAATAAACCAAAGAGAGGGGCTGGAGAGATGGCATTTGCTGCTCTTCCAGGCAGCTGAGTTCAGTTCACATCATCATTGAGCAGCTCTCAGCGGTCTGCAACTCCACCTCTAGGGGATCCAGCTCTCTTCTGGCTGCTGAGGACACCTGCACATACATGGTTCACGTACACAGATTCAAGCATATACAAATACACTGTGTTGGTGTGTGAGTTCCAGGGCCCATGGACCCATCCCTTTAGTTTTCACGAGGACTGACCAGGCTCTAATTCTTGCTTTTGAAGTAGGTCTTGCTGTGTTTGAGTCCTAGTCAAATAGCTAGCAGTACAGGTGCCCCGTCTTAGACGGCTTCTTATATCAGTTCTCATTTGTAGCAGCTCATTTTTAGAAATATTTTCTATTTCTTTAGTGCCAAAGATGCTTTTCCCCCAAGATCATTACCATGTCGAAGTAAGAATGTTCCCTGGATGTTAATGTACACTTGTAATCACTGCCTTGGAGGCTGAACTAGGAGGATTAAAAGTTCAAGGCTAGCCTGGGTTACATGGTGAATTCCAGGCCATTCTGGGCTATATAAACATTATAAACATTGTGAGACCTGGTTGCCAAAAGAAAAGGTGTGTCCGTCAGTACAGGCTCTTAGGAACCTAGGATGTCTCAGTAAGCAGTGCTCCTATGTTAGCGTCTCACGAACTAGAATTATAGGGATAGGCCGTCACACCCATTATTCCTCTAAATGATGTCTTTAGAAAATCCTTCAGATGCTAAAGCCAGGGAATAGTTCAGTGGGGAAATGCGTGCTCTCTCTCTCGCGCTCTCTCTCTCTCTCTCTCTCTCTCTCTCTCTCGCTCTCTCTCTCTGTGTGTGTGTGTGTGTGTGTAGGTCTAAGAACAACTTGAAAGTGTTGGTGTTCTTTCTTCTACCATGTGGGTCCAGGGGATAGAACTTGAACATGCTTGAGCCATCTTGCCACCACAGGTTCTCAACAAGGTCTCACTTGTGTAGCCCTGGCTGGCCTGGAACCCACAAGAGATCTGCCTGCCTCTGCTTCTCACGTTTTTGATTAAAAAAATAAAAACAAAACCAAAAAACTTTCAGTTAGTAAATCTTATCATTGACTTATAAATCAGAATTAATTGTTCTTCAAAGGATTTTGTTGCCTGTGGAGACAGGTCACTCTGTAAAGCACTTACCACACTAGCATAAGGACATGGGTTTGTTCCTCAAACCCATGGAAAAAAGCCAAGAGTGAACCAGGCAGTAGTTGAGTCGTTCATGCCTTTAAACTCAGTGCCCAGGAAGCAGAGGCAGGAGGATCTCCGAGTTTGAAGCCAGCCTGGTTTACAGAGTTCCAGGACAGCTAGGGCTCCACAGAGAAACCCTGTCTCTCAGGGAGGGAGTGGGAAAGGGGGGGGGGAGAAGCCAGGAATGGTGGCACACATTTGTAATCCCAATACTAGGAAGAAGGCAATACTTGGCTACTTGGGGCTCACTTCCAGCTAGCCTAACCGGATTGGTGAGCCCTAGGTCCTAGTGAGAAAAAGTCTTAGCGAGAAACTCTGTTCAAAATCAAGGCAGATCACTCCTGAAGGAATGACACCCAAGATGGGCCTCAGGCCTCCATGTATATATGTGTGTAGCACACATGCATATAGACATAAATGCCAAAAGGGGAAGGTGGTTTTTCTTAAAGTGTAAATAGGACAAAAATACTCTGAAACTGATACAGTAATTTTGTTTTTGAGTTAATCTCACATAAACTCATAGCCCAGTCTGACCCCAAAAACTGCAGTATATCCTGCTGTGTGCTGGAACCATCATACCTGTCTTTGGGTGTGTGTGTCTGTCTGTCTGTCTGTCTGTGTACATCAGGAGAGGTAGGTGCATACATGCTACTATATACATGTGGCAGGTACTTTTGGTGGGTTCTTAGAATTGAATTCAGGTCCCCAGGTTTGTGAATCCAGCACCGAGCCATTTTTGCCAGCCCCTGGTGGTTTTGATTTCTTTCCCTCCCCCCCTCTTTCTCTCATCTATTCTATGTACCCTGTCACTGTCTTCAGACACCAGAAGAGGGATTAGATCCCATTATAGATGGTGGTGAGCCACCATATGGCTTCTGGGAACTCCGGAAGAGCAGTGAGTGCTCTTAACTGCTTGAGCCATCTCTCCTTGATATTTTTCTTAATGAGCACATGTTAATTTACATATGGACTATTTTCATTTTCTGTGGAATAACAGCCAAGTCTTTGTGGTTAAGAGCCTACTGCTTTTGTAGAGCACCCCATGTCAGGTGCATGTGAACTCCAGCTGCAGGGAATCACCTCTGAGCTCCTTAAGCACCCATATTCACTTGCTCATATCTACACAGAGACACAAAATTAAAATAATAAAGTAAATATTAGTAACAGTAAAGGGGAATGAGCCTATAGCTCTGTGCTAGAGTACTTGTTTGTTAGCCTGGCAGCAGGCACTGTCTCTATTACCAGGAAGAACTAGGGTAAGTGCTGTTCCCTGACCTGCTTCCTAGCCTTTCTGTCCCATCTCTACATCCAGGCTCCTTTAGCAGAGCTATAGCTCATTTTTTGTGTTCTGTAGTGTGTTCTGTAGTGTTGACCCAATTATTTATATATAAAATACATAGCTGTTGTTATATTACGTCATCAACAAGTATTGGCCTTATCGGGACTGCTGAATGTTTACTGTTTAACACAGACACACAGACAGACAGACAGACAGACACATGCACGCACACATGCACGCGATCGCGCAAAGATAGGGAAGTTGCTTAAGGATGAGGGACTGCCTTAAGCTGATCAGGTAGAATCCTGGTGCAAAGTATTAAGTGTGTGGTTTTCAGTATCGACACACTCTGTTCTGTCTTCCTGTTGTCTTTCACCTGCCACACCCATTGGAATGATTTATTAGACTCTGTTTTCAGGTCTTCCTCATCTGTTATCCTTTTAGGGTTTTGTGTGTGTGTGTGTGTGTGTGTGTGTGTGTGTGGTTTTTTTGGAGGGGTTGGTTGGTTAATTGATTTTGGTTCTTTGAGACAGGAGTCAAGGCTGCTGGTCTTGAACTCACTGGGTAGCTGAGGCTGACCCTGATTCCCTGACCCTTTCTTCCAAGTACCAGATTATAGACACACACTAGTACGTGTGACTTTGTGTGTGATTTTTTTTCCCCTTCGTTTCTCTTAACATCTGTCATTCTGAAATGCCATTTTTCTTATGTGTTGTCTCCTTCCCTGCCTGCCCTTTGTGGTGCTGAGACTAAAACTCAGGGGCTTAGGTATATTAGACCAGTGTTGTCAGCAAGTTTACACTCCTACCCCTAGGCCCCAACCTTTATCTGTTTTGATAGGATCCCTGTTATTGACAAAGTAGAAAATTGCAAGTTAAGGGCCAGCCAGGAGCTCAGTGGGTAAAGGTGCTTGCTCCCCAGTCTGAGAACCTGAGTCCAATACCTGGAACTCACTTGATAGAAAGAACTGACTCCTGAAAAGTGTCCTCTCCACCCACATGCCCTCCACCCACGCTCACAAACACAAATATGTGCCCATGATACACACAAATATGTAAACGGAAATAAGCAATTTCTGAAGTTTTATGGGTATGGATGTTTTGCTGGCTAGCCTGAGTTATGTAAGTAGTAAGACCCTGTCCCCCCTCCCAACTCACCCCCAGAAAAGTTGAGAGCTGTGCTGCTTTTCCCAGTGACTGCCCATAGAAGGTTGGGAACAGCTCGGGTTATTTGTTGGAGCCTTGGTGAGGGAGGAGACGTTGCTGATAGCAGTTGTGGCCTTTGAATTGAGAAGGACAGAGAGTCTTCCTCTTTCTTTCCTTCCCTCAGACATGTTTTGGTCAGTGTGTTTTGGGTTGAGTTGTATATAAGGAGAGCAGAGGTCATCATCAGGTGGTGGTCTTTGTGCACTATCCGCCCACCTTGTGTTTTGAAAAGGGTTTCTAGGTAAACCTGGAACTCACCAAGTAGGCTAGGCTAGACTGTCGGGATTCACCTTTCCCTGCCCCACCAGTTCCGTGTCACCATGTCTATCCTTCTTCATGCATTCTGGAGATGAAATGCAAATCCTTACCTTCTCATGGCAAGTGCATCAGCGCCTTTTCACCAGCTCTGGATTGTTTTTATTTGCTGTGGTAGTGGTCCTTTAGTATGAAATGCTTAAGAAATTTGTGCAGGGGCCATGCTAATTGTCTTTCTAGTTTTAAATAAATATACAGTCAACGTGAGATGGTTTATTTTTGAGACAGCATTTCAATAAGTCCAGGCTGGTCTCAAACTTGAGGTCCTCTTAGCCTCCTGTGTGTTGTCTGTTGGGATTATAAGCACCACACCTGGCTACTTCCCACCTTCCCTACCATCCCCCATCCCCCACCCTCCCCCCAAGACAGGGTTTCTCTGTGTAGCCCTGGCTGTCCTGGAACTAGCTCTGTACACCAGGCTGCCCTCAAACTCAGAGATCTACCTGCCTGTGCCTCCTGGATGCTGAGTTTAAAGTCATGAACTACTCCAGCAACCCCTGGTTCACTCTTGGCTTTTTACATGGGAGTGCTGGGGTTTACGGTGTGTGCCACCAGGCCTGCACTTCTCACCCCTTTTTTCGGCTTAACATGCACGTTCTCGGAGTCAGATAGCCGTACATGGCCATTTATTAGTAACTCTGGAGGGAATGGCTGCTCTGTGCTCAGAGGCTGCTTCATGAGTTTTTGCCAGCTGACAGGCATCCTGGGTGGTTGGTGGCATCTCGTGTCTTTGTACTACTTGTTTTTCAGGTCCAAACACTAAAGAGAAAAAAGTTAGTTTTGGTTTTTGTATAGACAGTGTTTGTGATTTATTGTAAACTGTGTTTTCTTGTTTGCAGTGATGCTAATTTTGTTTTCTTTCTCTATCTTTGTAGGTTGGTGACATTGTGAAAGTCACAAGGATGAATATCAATGGCCAGTGGGAAGGAGAGGTGAATGGGCGCAAGGGGCTTTTTCCCTTCACACATGTTAAAATCTTTGACCCTCAGAACCCTGATGACAACGAGTGATTGCTGTGCTGTCCCTGCTGCTCCCTCCTTCTGCCTGTCAGTGTCCTTTGAAGTGGGAAGCACTCTGTCACATGCAAGTTACACGGAGCTGCTGGTGGCCAGCTTTCCATACATTGGCGGTCCCTGCACATTCGGAATGCCTCAGCGGCTGCCTCTGCATTTGTATCATAGTCATGCTGTCAAAGAGTAGCTGATCTTAGAGTTCTTGTGGATTGTGAGCTGGAAACACTGGTGGAAGCACACAGTAGAGAGAATGTAACCCAGAATGGCTCTTCCTTCTCATCACTGCCTTGTCTGTACTGGAGGCCGACTGTTGTGCTCGCCATAGAGCGAGCCTGCTGATGGGCTGCATGGAGACGGTGGGGCTTGGCAAGATCTCGATGTTGCTGGTCCACTGAACAGTGGCTTTGCCACCGACTTGATTTTCTTTGGACAACAGAGGAAGTAAAACTCCAGACAATTCTGTCCCTAGCTCCTGGAGTCTGACTTGTTTTCATTTTCTTTAGTTTTGGTTTGGAAGACTAATTAATTATGGTTGTGTGTTCTGAGCAGATTTTTAAATAGTAGGTTGGATTTCTGTGACGGTCTAAGAACAATCCGTGTCCCCGAGCTTCCACTGAAGCTGCTGTTTGTAACTAAACATATGAAAAGACACCCTGAAGTGGAGGCCTTCATTGTTGGGTTGCCACAACACCTTGTTTACCATGTGGCAAACAGTGCACACAAGTAGCCGTCATGGTATGCCGTGCTGAGAAGCACCAAGGTGGGGGTGGGGCTTGTTGCTGTCATTGAGCCTCTGACAGGAGCAGACAGGGTGGGCCTCCTCAGTGAGCACACCCCTTTAGAATGTAGTGAGGTCTATAGGCTTGCTGGTTTCACTAGATAAATTGCATTCTATGTTCCTCCGCAAAGGCCACTCATCCCTTCCTGTACAGACCTAGCTTGTTCAGGCAGCTTGAGAAAGGTGTCTGTTCTGCTTCCACAGCCTAAGTAGAATCAGAATACAGTGCTTCTGAGCAAAAGAAGATACCATTGACCATGAGCCAGTTTTCCTGCATGTCAGCTAGTACAAATGTGTGTCTGATCCCTCATCCACACATGGCAAGCCAGAGTTCTAGAACCTTTCTGTAGTGTACTCTTCAGCTGGACCCTGCTGAGAACAGGCTACCACACAGAACACAGCAGACCTAGAAATGTAGCGGTGAGTAGTGAGTAGCTCTAGCCTTTACAGAGTAACTTCTGTAACGGTGGCCCTAGGCTTTGAGAGCTAATGGGACATATTCAGGAGACAAAACCATTTGTCCGCTATATTTATTTCTCTTAAAGACTTTTTAAATTTTTGTTTATGTTGGGCATGGTGGCCACACCTTTAGTCCCAGTACTCAGAAAGGCAAAGGCAAATGGATCTCTGAGAGTTCAAGGCTATCCTGGTCTATATAGTGTGTCACAGGACAGGCAGGCCTACATACAGAGACCTTGTATCAGAAGACTCACTCCCCCCCCCCCCCAAAAAAACAAAAACCTGTATATGGGTGTTGCCATTGCATGTATATATGTGTATCTCGTGGGTGTAGTCCCCAAGGAGGCCAGGAAAGGGTGTTGGTTGGATCCTCTGGAATTGTGGAGTTACTATGTGGGTTCTAGGAATTGAACCTGGGTCCTCTGCAAGAGCAGTGAGTTCTTTAACCACTGGGCCGTCTCTTGAGCCCGATCAGTTTCTCTCTAAATCAGTAGTCCATCAGGCTAGCCAGTGCCATAATAAAGAATGTTCATGTGACAAAGTAATGGTCATTTGGTGTTTGAGGGAGTGTCACGTCTCCCTGTCTGTGGTAGAGGTTACTTCTTTTTGTCTCTGAAAGCTGCAGCTTCTAGCCAGACCTATTGAGTGGACTTAAGTGTTCCTGCCCCAAACTCTGCCTAGAACAAGACTGAAGACTTACCTTCTGGCCAGTTACACAGTTCAGCCCTAGGCCTTTGATTCCTCCACTGGAATACATGCCTTGTTCATGGAGAGGACAACCCCCAAGGAATCATACCCTGTCACTGGGGCTTGAACCTCACGCCTTATACATGCTAGATAACCGTCTGCCAATGAGCTCTCTTTTTAAATTTGAGATGGACTATAAATTGCCCGTTCTGGCTTCAAGATTCCCATCCTAGCCTTAGCTGAAATTACAAAGGTTTGAGTCACCACACCCAGCTCTTAAGGTCTTTTAAAACTACATTTAACTGAAGGCCTTGGTGCCTTTTGATTATAGCAGCTTGCTCAGCACAAGCAGCCATTTTTGAGAACAGGGTTTTCCCTTCTCCCAAGACTGTTGACCAGCAAGACTCCATAAGGAATACTTCATGACCCATAACCCTGGGGTTTGGTTTATGTAATCAATTAATTTAGCACATGTAGATGTCTCTACAGCTTCCTCAGAGATCCAGATCTCAAAGACTCAACTTTCTGGACTCAGAGGATACATGCCAACAATAGTAATTTCCTGACTTAGAAGCTCATCGGTTTTTAATCGTGAGAGAAAGGGGTATCTTCCCTAAGTCCCACTCTTCTGGGAAGGCACTTGGCCTCAGGAAATATGATAGGGGCTTTCCTTTTTTCATCATCAGTGCTGCGTGGCCTGCTCTGCTATGTTGTAGAAAGTACTGGGATGACAAACCCACTGGCTATGGCTGTTCTGAGAAGGAAACAATTAGGTCGTCGAGGGCATTAAGGGCTAGTCCTAGGTGACAGCCTCCCACCCCCAACCCCCATGCAGAAGGCATGCTTGTCACTTCTGCATTGCTTTGATGCCACCTGTTTCGAGGTTAACAGGGTGCGCTGGCTTTGGTCACCCAGACGCAACCCTCTCTGCTCACCGGAAGAGACTCTGTGCCCTCCCTCTCTCTTGGAGTTGCACGTTCCTGGCACTGTGCCAGCCTTCCTCTACAGCTGTTTACAGACAAGATGGGCCAAGACTGGTGGCCACTGCTCTTGTAACCTTTGCTCAAAAGAATAATGAGCTTTTTTTTTTTTTTTTTTTTAAAAGAGATGATGTGTTTTTGTTCCAGGTGTTCATAATTTAATCTTTTAATATTATGTTCATTAACCTCTTAAAATGAGTGAATTCTTGATTGTTTTAACACAGTACCTAAGACTAATGCTTTCTGTGGACTCCTCACCATGGAACCAGAGAACCACATCCCTGGTAACTGCTGTGAGCGTGGACCCTGAGCTGCTTGTATATTCTAAAGGAGCAGGAGGAACAGTGGCCTTGCTTCTAGACGGTCTTCACTGTGTGTTTTAAAATGACATAAAACTCTTTTGACATGTATAACTTAAAGATCATAAACATCAGGCAATAATATTTTCTGTGTAAGCTTTTAAAATTATTTTTGGGGATCATAGCTTGTTTTATTTTGTGCTATAAAATTAACAGTATTAAATGACTTATATTCTTAGAATACATTGAGTGTCTTTTCTTAACAGATTAGTGCCTTTTTATTTTTGTATTCCATTTTGCGTTACTGGTCCCAGCATCAAAGCCCTTGTTTCCATGGCCTGTTTGTACATTGTCTCAATAAAACTTGCACCAGCCGGCAGTGGCAGCAGCCTCGGTGTTTCAGTGTCTCCTCAGTCAGCCCCACCAGACTCTCCCAACAGTTAAACTCTGCTGAAGCCCCTGGTTCTCCCTAGGAACCCACTCACGCTGCTCCTGCCTCCTTCACTCAAAAATGACAGCTTCCTAACATGGGAGCCTCCTCCAAAAGGAAATAACTGTCCTCTGGGAGTCGTGGCTGCTGTGGAAGCCTAGCACTTACTCAGCATTCCAAGCAGGGTGTGCACTCGGTGAACCAGTAGAGTTGTTTTTCCTCCTAGCTTCTGTCCCTGAAGGCTCTGCTCTGCTGAGTATTTCCTGAGCATTAACTAACCATGAGGAGCTCAGTGGTCAGGGAGAGCAAGCCGTCCTGTCGGATGTCTACTGCCATTCCTATCTGTTTATGAATCTCCTTGTGAGCTTTGAGGATCTTTGGGAAGGGAACACATGTCCCTTAAGTGTTCTTTAATGCAAGTGTCACACACTGCTGGGTGATGGTGGTGAACCAGCTTTCAGTCACAGCATGAGAGGCAGAGGCAGGTGGATCCCTGGGACAGCCAAGACTACATAGAAAAATCCTGTCTCAGAACAGCCTACTTTGCTGGGCTCATGTTTCCCTTCTGTAAACCCAATAAGCATGTTTCATCTTTTATGTACATTTTATTCACATGTCTATTTCTATGTGTATAAAGATGTCCAACCCCTTAGACATTGAGTCCTCCTGCCTCCCAGTGCTGGGATTGAAGAGAAGTGCAGGCTTGCTTGCAGTCTTAACAGTTCTATGGGCCTGCAATGTCTTAGAAGGTAAGGAGAAGCACTGCCCTGTTGCAGGCTTGTCCCTTAGGTACCCAGACCTCCAGTCACTAGGAGGTTCTAACACACCGCCCCCATCTCTGCCCCAGGCCTCAGCATCAGCAGCTCAGATGTAGATCCATTCCGGTTCTAACTGATGGATCTGAGTGCTGGAGGATGACATACAGGTTTTACGACTACTGTACCAGCTCCAGAAATCTAGCAAAGTGCTGTGGTCCATCTAGTGCCTCCTGAATTAAAACAAGATAGGTCCCATAGAGTTTAGACTGGTCCTTCCCTTGGGAATACCAAGGTCATGGCCATGGTGGCAGGGTCCTGGCCCTGTGCCACCACAACCACCACCACCATTTATTTCAGGGACAATGAGTCTTTGGGCCTGGGTGGCATCAGCCCAGCAGCATTCAAGCAAGGCAAAGTCCAAAGAGTGCACAGAGCTGACCTCCCCAACTTAGAACTGGATAGGTTTGTTCCAAGCCCCTCTGTTGCATGTACCCTTGGATCACCTGGACTTGAACCACAAGCCTCACTGGCCAGTTCTTGAGAGCTTCACTTGATAGGACACACTGTGCTTCACCCATAACCCAACCCCAAGAAAGCCACGATTCTCTGTGATGTGACTGCCCCCTGCCTCCCAGGTGCGGGATGTCTTATCCTGAAAGGGACAACCTGGCCCTGGGCTGGTGGGAGGGTGAGAGGACCCCAGAAAAGGTTCGACTCTTCTAGACACTCCTTATTGCCCTCTGTGTGGTGGGGGTGGGGAGCCGGCAAGGTCTGATGGATAGAAAATAGGAAGCCATGGTGGCCGTGTTCTGACAGATTTCCCCTCCCTCGCTTTCTGCCCAAATGGTTCCTTATATCTATGTCTTGCCAGAGACAGGTAAACTTACCAGAACATCCACATCAAACTAGCCTCCAAGGGGCACCTATGTCACCAGTCCCAAATCTTGCTGTTGGGACTAGCTCACCTTTTCTTTCCCTTTCTGTCTTATTTCTCTACCACCTTCTTATAAGGCAGGGTCTCTCCATTGCTCTGGCTACTCTGTCTTAAGGAGAGTCCCTCCCCCCACCCCTCCTTCTCTCTCTCCATACAGCTCAGGCTGGCCTCAGACTTCTGGTGTCCCTGCCTCCACCTTTCAAATTCTGGGATTACTTACAGGTTTGTGACACCAAGCCTTGTTCATTCATTGCTGGGATAGAACCCAGACTTCATTCGTGTTAGGCACACTCTACCAAAGGAGCTACATCCTGGCCTCTAGCCTCTTCTTGGCTGAAAAGAGACCATCCTGTACCCCTCTGCTTGGAGACTTAGAGTGAAGAGTAGGGTGCCCTGTGGCTGGGGAGCATGGGGTTCCCCGTTTTTCCAGGCCACAGGCTGAACCTACACTCATTACTTAAGCAACCAACCTTTCAGAGTGTATGTTGTGTCTTGGGGGATACATAGCATCGCCAAGCCACCTCCCTGTGTTTGTTATTATCAGGGTGCTAAGATGTGTCACCTTACCAGAAGCATCCTTGGAACAAAATTAGGACCCCAGCCAGGCAGTGGTGGCGCATGCCTTTAATCCCAGCACTCAGGAAGCAGAGGCAGGTGGATTTCTGAGTTCGAGGCCAGCCTGGTCTACAGAGTGAGTTCCAGGACAGCCAGGGCTACACAGAGAAACCCTGTCTCAAACACCCCCCCCCCCCCAAAAAAATAGGACCTCAAGCTGCGGGTCGCAGCATCTTCTGGGATCTTCCTGAGTTCTCTTGCCACATGAGCCATCCTTGGGTCTGAGGGTCTTTCTGAAGGTAGCTGTGCTAATTAATTAGTCTTTGGGTTTAGTGTTTGCTCTATGAAGCTCCAGAAGCTTGGAGCCTGGTGCCCTGGGCCCCAGCAGTAACATAAGGAACTTACCACATGCTAGCATTTCTTCCCACGTGGTCATCTTCACAGCTACTACACCAATAATGTCCTTCCAGTTTCATCTTTGGTACCTCAGACTCAGTAGCTCCTATTCTACTGCCTGCCTGCCTGGCTCAATCTGTCTTGTCCTGCCAACAGTCCTGGGAAGCTGCAGCAGAGAGGTTACCTAACTGCAGAACTTGGACTCTGTAGACTGGGCTCGGGGTGGAGGTCTCTTCCCTCCAATCCCCACAACATCTCATAGACCAGAACAGAGGACTGCAGAACTTGGACTCTGTAGACTGGGCTCAGGGTGGAGGTCTCAGAGGACTCAGCCTGTCCAAGTCCCAGCCCTGTCACCTAGCAGCAGTGTGCCCTAGTGGGGAGGGGTCCTGAACCTCCCCGAACCTCAATTTCCTCATGCTCTGACTAGTTGTGAAGAGTAAATACTATTAGCCCTACTGGTGTATAATTGTAATCTGAGCTATCAAGAGGCAGTTGAAATGCAAGTTCAAGGCCTGCCTGGACCACAGAGCCAGTTCAAGGCCTGCCTGGACCACAGAGCCAGTTCAAGGCCTGCCTGGACCACAGAGCCAGTTCAAGGCCAGCCTGGACTACAGAGCCAGTTCAAGACCTGCCTGAGCAATTTAGTGAGACCGTGTCTCAAAAATACAAAAACATAACCAGGAGTGGGCGCACACCTTAAGTCCCAGCACTCTGGAGGCAGATCTCTCAGTTCAGAGCCAGTTTGGTCTACACAGTTCCAAAACAGCCAGGACTACTCAGAGAAACTCTTGTCAGAAAAAAACAAAAAAAGAAAAATACAAAAGCAGTTGAGGATATAGATTAGTGCAGCACACTCATCTAGCATGCATGCGATCATGGATTGAATCCTAAGAATTTCAAGAATAATTAAAATAATAAATAACAAATAGTAAGCCAGGCTGCATGTGGTGGTGATCCACTACTCAGGAAACAGGCTGCGAGTTCACCTTCTTGAGTAAGATAGGTATCCCAGTGATTAAGGGCACTTGCTGAGTGGTTCCCAGCATCCATTGCATGTTAACTCCAGTTCCAGAGGACCCAACACCCTCTTCTGGCTCCACAGACACTGCATGTACATGCTGCACAAACGTACAAATGGGCAAAATACACACATGAAATAAAAATACATTTTTAAAAATACTTCAGGCATGGCATAGTGGCATAAACCTTTAATCCCAACACCCTGGAGACAGAGGCAGGTGGATCTCAGTGAGTTCAAGGCCAGCCTGATCTACATACAGTATTCCCAGCCCAGCCGGAGCTACACTGCTAGACTCTGGCTCAAATAACTCAGTTTTTAGGCTATAGCCCTAGAACGCACAGGCCCTGGGTTCAATCCCCAGCACCTAGTATAGTGATGCATGCCTGTAATCCCAGCATTAGAGAGGTCGAAGCAAGGGGATCAGAAGTTCAAGGTCAGCCTCAGTTACAGTGCAAGTTTGGGGCCAGCGTATGATAAATGAGACCCTGCCTCAAAATAAATAAATAGATAATTTCCCCCACAAAGGATCTTTTATTTATTCTGTTATTTCATGTACCTTGATCATACGCATCTCCAATTCTGTTCCCCTCACCATCCTCACCCCCAGTGGTCAACATATCCACCTTCTCTCTTTTTGCCCTTTCTTGGTGTTTGCTCTTGTTTCTGTTTGCAACTTACTAAATCTAATTAGTGCTGTGTATTGGAATGCTGACTGATCTTTCTGGCTTGCTCTTGTGCAGGATCTGTGCAGCAAACCATAGGGGCCATTAATTTGGGAGCACAGTGACTGCATCATGTCCAAAAAGTGGTCCTTCACAGTGCCCCTCCTCATCCTCTGGGTCCTACATGCCTTCTGCCCCCTCTTCTGTGTTTCTTCCTGAGCCTTGAGGGAAAAGGATTGACACAGACACCCCATTCAGGCTGAGCACTCGAGAGTCACTTACTTTTTGACTGGTTATAAGTCTCTTCACTATCTACTGACCACTGCAGAGAGCAGCTTCTCTGGCCACTAATGTGTATAAAGATAAATAACTAGAAGGCAGTTGTACATGATCATTTAGCAAGGCAGTAGCAGTAGGGGCCCCAAGGCCCCATGACCTTCGTGCCTTGAGCTTCTAACCAGTTTATAGAACCAGGCATGGCTTCCCTCCTGAGGAGTAGGCCTTAAATTCAACAGAAGAGTGTTTGCTTACCCCATGACTTTTTGTGCCACTGTTTCACCAGTAGGACATGGTATTGTAGCACGAAGTGTCCAGCACTGGGCGAGACCACTGATGGTTGTTCTTCCCAGGAAGAACCTTCTGTCTCTGTGAAAGCTAAACAGCAGAGAGAAAGCTTTCAGCTCAGTTCCAGCTTGATTTCTCTGTGTTCTGCAACGAAGATGTGTGGTGTCCTCAGCAATAGAGCTTACCAGTTAGCTGTGGTGAGCAACCGAGAGCAGTGGCAGCTCGGGTGAAGCTAGGGGTACAAATCATTAGTGTGTGTGTGTGTGTGTGTGGCCAGCAGTTTTGAGATCAAGGGCACCATGCCCCAGCACAAGCATGCCTCCAGTGATAGTGCTTCAATGGAGAGGCAGCATCCATGGTAGAAACCATGCTCCCTGCCAGACTGGAAAGACTGTCCTGAGTCCTCTGGGACAGGCTGCCAATATGGCTTCTGCTTCTGTGTCCTGAGCAAGATTCAGCCCCTAGCACATCTTTCCAGCTGTAAAATGGGCTGGGATAGAGCAGGTGAGCACTGCTTGCTCACTCCTAACAGACCCGTGGGCTCCATGTGATTAGCAGTAACAAAAGTACCTCCTTGAAATACTGTCCCTGGTTCTAGCGCTTGAGTAACAACCTCTAGGTGACCACAGTGGCTCAGAGATGTAATGAGATGGGTAAAGCAAGACCGTGGGAACATCCAGAAAATGTGATAATCCAGCCTGGGCAGACTGGCCATAGAAGGCTTCAGGGAAGGAAAGCACCATGATGAGTCTTGGGAAATTCTCGAATACTAACAGGGTGGGAAAAGAAAGTAATAAAACGTAACATGTGTGGGAATGGGGTGAGATGAAGACCTAGGAGGGGCATGATTGGAGTTTTCTTCTTCCGAGACTTCCTTTTCTTCATCCAGAGATTCAACCTCCACCCTACTCCAGTCGGGTACAAATAGTTTGGCGACTCATACCGGGTACGCATTCCTTGGGGGAGCTCGCAACCTCCCTTGTTCCACCACCGGCAGGTGGCTGGAAGCCTCCGTGGACCTGACTTTTGCTGCGGGGCGGGGCGGACGCCTCGGGCTCGGGCCCCGCAGTGTAGCCGCAGCGCCGGCCCCGCCCCCGCCCGCTCCGCCCTGCAGGCCGGCCGCAGCCGGGCGCGGATCCTGCCCGCTCGCTCGCCCGCCCGCCCGCCCGCCCGCGGCCGCCGAGCCAGGTGAGCGCGCCTGGCCCTGTCCCGCACGCGCCCCGCGTCCCGGGCCAGCGCGCTTGCGGATCTCTACCCTGGTGGCCGAGTAGGGGTGGCATTCAAGAGGCTGCAGCGACCCCGTCCTTGCTGCTGCTCCCCAGCACCCCTTTCGGCTCCCTGGAGCCCTCCCTACCTTGTGCTGGTCCGTTGGTTGGCTGCTGCGTCTAGCGAGGGAGCTGCAAAGAAGCCGGTAAGGGTGCTGGAAAAGGCTTCCCAGCCCGAGAAAACTGCACGTGCCAAGGAAGGGAGAGTGGACAGGAGGTTGGCGTTAGGGACCCCCGAAAGGTGAATCACAAGCTGAGGCGCTCCCTGGCAGCAGTTTCCACGGCCTCTGAAGCCACTGAGGGCCTAGGATAAGCTGGGAGGCTGGGGGAAGAGACTCAACACACACCAGGAGCGAAGAGTGGGACTTAGATTGGAAAAAGAAATAAGCTTCCAGCTGGCCTGCACCCAGGAGGGTCCTAGAGCCATGCGGGACCCCGTGGAACCTCTGTGAGGTGGGGGTAACTCAGAACCTGCTTCAGGTTGCTGGAGTTCCCGGGACATGGACATAAACTCCTGATGTAGAGTGTGCAGTGGGGCAATGTTAGAACTTTTCTGGGCAACAAAATGGCAGACGTCTCTCTGTAGGCCAAAGAAACTTTTGTCTTTGAGTTGGAATCACTGACTCTAAGCTGGCCTAGCATATCATAGGTGGAAGGCATGGTCCCCACCAAATCTCCCGCTAGGCCCAAGGCCCCAAGAATAAACTCCTGAGCACCCGGAAAGGAAGGGACCCCAGATCCAAATGCCAGTCTGTTTATAGGATCTCAGCCCCAACAGGTGAGAGCTGAAACCAGGGCGGAAGCAGGTGGGCAGCGCTGAGACATGGTTGAAACCAGGACCCCGGAAAAGGTGCTCTGGTTCCCAGGAAGGGATCTAGAGGGGCAGTTAGCAACTGAGTTTTATAGACGTGCCCTGGTGACAGGGGAGAAAGGCACACCTACGAGGCTTTGGGTTCCTCCTCACCTGTAATTTGCAGCGAAGGTCAGGAGCCAGCATTGGCTGGCTCTTTCTCACTCTGTCCTTCCTTCTTGGCCTTTGGCTCTTTCCTGGGGTCTGGACAAACCTAGTGATTCCCAGCACCAGTTCAGTGTAGACTTCAGGAAGAATTTCCAGGTGAACTAGGGCTGACTGTTGGGTTGAATTCAGACAGATCAGTTGTAAACAGGGTAGTCACACCTTTGTCCTGAGCCTTCCAAAGTCCACATCTTCTAGAAGGCCCACCTATGGCCATGAGTACACAATGGCTGGAGGGACCTGTTTACCAGGTAGTCTTGCCCTCTAGTTTGGAGCCTTCAAGTGATCTGAGGACCTCCCAGGGCCTTGTTCATCTTAGGATTTATTAGGGTGAGGAGTAGGGGAGACCACACAGATGCCCCTAACTGCTGCTTGACCTTGATGAGACCTTGGGCCCCAGTCTTTCTAGCTTCTGTGGGGCATGACCTCAGCCAGCCTGAGGGGTGGGGGAACTTATGACTGCTGGGCATGGGGCAGAGGCAGAGCTGTGTGGTTGGTTTCCCTCTTCCCCCGACCCCATCAGTCCTGGGCTGGCTGCCCGCTTTTTTCCCCACAGAGCTGGGTTTCCCTGGGGACCAGTGGCTTGGCCTAGCCCCACACCCACACTAGAAGGAGGACTGGACCCTCCTGGACCCTGGCCCTCCCTGCCCTGCTGACCAAGGCCCAGTAGTCTCTCTCCATTACTGGGCTGGGAGCAAGGAACAGTGACTCCCACGGAAGGAGGTAGGTGACTAGAGGTTGCTAGTCAGGGTGGCCAAGGCTGGGCTGGGACCCTTGTCACTCTCAGTGGAAGAAGGATTCTGGGGACCTGGTTGTCAGGATTTGCTGTAGACTTGGTGATCTTACCTAGGGAAATGGTGAGTCCCAGAGTCCCCAGACTTGTGGGATTTAGAAAGGGGAAGTCTGGTGCTAGGTCTCTGCAGTGGCAGGCTTATGGGCAGTGGCAGACAACTAGAGTACAGAAGGTCTCCAACAATGCATTCAGTAAGGGGAGTGTGAAGTTCCCATGCCTGGAAGCTTCAAAGGGGAGACAGATGCTATCAAGAGTACCCTATAAATGAGTTCTGAGCTCCGCATGTAAGACTCTTCCAGGATCCCCCAAGGATGCCTCTGACTCTACCCAGACCTTCATCAATGCTAGGACCCAATGTCCCATCTCCCCCGCAGGTCCTAAAGCTGTCTAGCTGGCATGGCAGCTCCAGCATCTCTGAGGGCCACAGGAGATCCAGTCCTGTCGGGCACATCCTAGACCTCGGACAGCTGGACAGCCTGCCATCTGTGCTCCCACCAGCCAGGCCAGATCCCACGCTATTCACCATGGGCGGCTGCTTCTCCAAGCCCAAGCCAGGTACCTCCCCTTCTCTGACAGCCTCCTCCTCCCTCTGTACTTCACTAACCTCTAAAGTAGGTCAGGCTAGGCAAGAGCCCAGAATGTTAATGCACTGCAGGCAAGAAGGGTAAAAGCCTAGGAAGGCTGTTCTGGACTCCTCTCCTGGAGCAGCCCCTCTTTATTTGGGACTTAGGGTGTTAGTGGTAGAGACAGCAGCTGATCCCTCTTAGAAAGTTGAGTCTAGAAGGTTCTTCCTCTGCTGCCTTGGGCTAGGGGCTACTTCCTCCATTCTGGAGAAGAGAGGCTTCGGGATGTTCTTAGCCACAGTGTGACCTCTCTCACTCTCAGTTTCCCTCTCTATAGAATGGAGCTAGACAGTGACCTCTTAGGGTGGCTGATAGGGCATGATGGGTAGGTCCCTACTCTTCTCATCCTATGTTATATCAGAGATCATCTTGGCCTCTCTGTGCCTCATCTCCTGTTTTGTATTTGTTTGTTTGGGTTTTTGTTTTTTTGAGACAGGGTCTCACTCTATAGGCCAGGCTAGTCTCATACTCACAGAGATCCTCCTGCCTGTGCCTTGCAAGTGCTAGGATTAAAGGCATGTACCACCCTTCTGTCTTCTCCATTTATATAAGAAGCCCTGGGTCTACCTAGCCCCAGACACTCCAGCCAGGGCTGGGTCATTCCAAGGTACTAGAGCACTTGGGATCTGCCCTGCCATGGGACTCATGTCTTTGGGTTTCTCCTCCAGTCTACACATTCCCTTTCCCCTCGTCGTGACATCCCGGAAGCAGGACCTGTAGCCATGACAGGGATGCAGAAACTGAGGGCTTCAGAGCCCAGGGAGTGCTCCACCCACCTAACTTGCCCTGGCCGCCTCACCCTGCCAGCTTGCTCAGCTCTCCTTACCTGATACCCATCAGCTCAGTTACCTTGGGACTCATAAGACTTTTCTTCCTTTCTTGGGTCTGAGGTAGGACTTGGGGCGGGGGGGAGCAGAGCTATGACCCACTGGCAGTGTTGGTGAGGATTACCCTTCCTCACCTGAGTCTGTGCCAGGCCCTACAGCCTCTGCCATAGGTGCCCACTGTCTTTGTCTCGGTTTCCTCAGAGAGTGGACAGGGATGCGCCTGCAAGGTTCCATGGAGTCCCATACTGGGCGCCTGTGGGACTACTTGGCTGGCAGAACATCATGGAAACAAGATGCCATTTACAGTTTCTTTTAAATAACCCCAACGAGCTGGCCTAAGCAGGGACTCCTGACCCCCTGTACTTCAGATGTGGAGCTAGCCATTATCAACTGTCCTGGCCCTTGTCTGTTTGTTTGGGTTCATGATTTTTTTTTTTTTTTTTTAAAAAAGATGAATCTCATCTAGCCCAGGCTGGCTTCTTGAACTTACCATCCCCTACCCCCACCTCATTAATTCTGGAATTACAGAAGTATACCACCCACCCAACTTGCCCTGGCTGATTACATTTACTTACTTTTGGGGACAGAACTCAAAGCTTTGGGAATGCTAGGCAAACATTCTACCAGTTATGATGTTTGTATTTTAAATTTATATTTTTATTATTTAAATTGTGTGTGTGTGTGTGTGTGTGTGTGTGTGTGTGTATGGCTGTTGTGAGCCACCTGGGAGCTGGAACTCACATTCAGGCTCTCTGGAAGTGCTCCAGTATGTGCCCCAGCACTGGTTTTGTTGTGTTGTTTTGTTTGTTTGCTTGTTTTTTTAATTTTTATTTTTAAAAAATGAGCATTTTGCCTTCATGTATGTAATTGCACAGCATGTATGCAATGCCTGTAGAGGCCAGAAGAATTCATCTGACCTCCTGAACCTGGAGTTACAGATGGTTAATTGGAAGCCATGGTGTGGGTACTGGGAATCGAACTTGGGTTCTCTGCAAAAGCACCAGATACTCTTGACCTCTGAGCTGTCCTCCCCCCCTCCCTTTTCATTAAAAGTCAGAGTTTACTATGTAGCCCTAAATGACCTAGAACTCAGTACATAGACCAGGCTGGTCTTGAGTGTACTGTGAGCCTCCGATGTGCTGGGTTACAGACCTGAGCCATCATAACCGTTTTATGTGTTTAAAACTTTGTGTTGTAAGGGATGAGAGGGGGCTGGAGCTATGACTCAGTGGTTAAGGCACTGACTGCTCTTCCAGAGGTCCTGAGTTCAATTCCCAGCAACCCATGGTGGCTCACACCATCTGTAATGGGATCCGATAATGCCCTCTTCTGGTGTGTGTCTGAAGACAGCTACAGTGTACTCATTTTAAAAAACAAAAAACAAAAAAACAAAAAAAGGATGAGAGGTTTATTTTGGCTTACAGTTTGAGGGGACACATTCTGTCATGGTGAACTGAAGGCCTGACTGCAGATGGCTTTGTGGTGGTGAGCACATTCAACAGCTGGTTACATCTCTCTTTCTCTTTCTCCAGGGCATTACTGTTCTGCTCTAGGCTGGTCTTAAAGCAGCTGGCTAACCTAACTGCTCAGAGACAATGTTCAAACTTGAGCTCTTTAGCCTCTAAGCTGTGTGACTAGGGACTGATTACCTCGCTCTGGTCCTCCATGTCCTCATGTAGAGTATGAGGTGGCCAGCCTGGCTTTCACCCTGGCATGCAGGAGCACTTGCAGCTGTGATTTTTTTTTCTTCCTTTCTGAGGTGGATTCTGGGTTGCAGACCCAGGCTTGGGATCTGGTGGGGGCTGAGGCTCAGGAAGTTTCAGGATGTAGGTATGAGAGTGAGGCATGAATACTGAGCAGTGGTCAGCAGGGCCCATGAAGAGACAAGTAGAAGACCTTTCTGTAAATTCTCCCCTATTTCTGCTACTCTGTGTCTGTGTCTTAGTGACATTGGCATTTGCCTCCTGAGTCCCTCCTATCTTGTTCTTTTGTTTTGTTTGGTTTTTTGTTTTTCAAGACAGGGTTTCTCTGTACAGCCCTGGCTGTCCTGGAACTCACTCTGTAGACCAGGCTGGCCTCGAACTCAGAGATCCGCCTGTCTCTGCCTCCCAAGTGCTGGGATTAAAGGCATGCGCCACCACTGCCCCGCTCCTATCTTGTTCTTGAGACAGGGCTTCGCTGTATAGCTCTGGCTGACCTTTGTAGACCAGGCTGGCTTTGAAGTCACAGACCTGCCTGCTTCTGTCACCCGAGTGCTGGGATTAAAGGTGTGCACCATCATTCCTGACAGTTCTTTGTTCTTCCTAAGACTTCCCACCAGTTGCTTACCTGGGTCAGAACTGGTAGAAGTGGCTGAGGAGATGTCTCAGAAATAAAGTACCCACCACACAAACAGCAGGGTCTGGGTTCAGAAACCCAGAACCCACATGAAAGCCAGGTGTGGTGGTGTGCACCTTTAACCCTAGTGTTAGGGAGGTGGGAAGAGACAGGTAGTGTCGCCAAGCAGCCAGTCACTGAGGTCTGGATTCAGTGGGAGATTTCCTGTTTGTTTGTTGTTGTTGTTGTTGTTGTTGTTGTTTTTGTTTTTTAAGAAAAAGTTGGAGGGAGAGGTGAAAAGTGATAAAGACTTCTGACACCAACTGCTGGCCTTCACATTCACTCACAGATATATATGTGCATACTCCGCTATAGTCCTTAAAACACGCATGCGCACACGTGCGCACGCACGTTTTCTCTCTCTCTCTCCCCCCCCCATCTTAAATGCCCAGCCACGACACACTATTAAAAACAAAACCAAAAACCTAATAGGAAGTACAGTTCTCTTGATCTGGCCATCTGAATGCCTTTTATTAGGCTTTTGCTCTTTATCGTGTCTTCCAGGACGTTCAGAGCTAGCTGATAAATCTCTCTTACCAGGACTAGGATATATAGCTCAGTAGTTAGAATGATCACTGAAGATGGCAGAGACCCTGTGTTTAATCCCTGGCACCAAAACCAAACCATAACCCCCCCCCCCCCAAAAAAAAATCCCAAATCACTATTGTAGTTTCCAAAATAGACCTTTCATCCCGGTTATATGTTTGAACAGCGGATAGGCAGATGCTCTTCATTCTTTCCTATCCCTCCTTTTGAGGCAGGGTCTCACATATTAACCCAGGCTGGTCTGGAATTCACAATGAAGCCCAGGCTAGCCCTGAGCTTGTGACAGTTCTCTGCCTCAGCCTCCTAGGTGCTACAATTAGAGGGGTCAGCCACTATTCCTGACAGTTCGTTCCTCACCTTTGATGCTCGGGATGGAACCCAGGACCCTGCCATGCTAAGTGTTACCCCCTCAGTTGTGTCTACCCTAGCCTGTTCTCATTTTGTGACTAAGAGGCAATGACAGTGACTGGGTGGCTGATGGGATCATGGAACTGGGTTGTAAGCAGGGTCCTCCTCCAAGCTTTCTCTTCGGCTCCTGACTTAATGACTGCACAGGAGAACATCAGTAAGCTTGCCTTGGAGCCTTCTGGAAGCGTGCAGCGAATAGCAGCCTGACTTGGAGGCTCCCTGGCATCCTGCCAGGCTGTTCCTGTGGACACCCACAGCTCTCACCGCTGAGAGCAGCTGAGCCAAAGCTGAGTTAGTCCAAAAACATTCTAACACCATTACATAAAGTGTGTTGGTTGGAGCCCCTACGCCTCCACAGTGTGGCCGCATGCTCTTGTGTCCTCTTCACCAGGCCCTTTGCCCTTTGCCTTTCTCTCCTGCAGTGGCTAGGCCTGAGGAGAAGGCTGGGATGCTGACATGTGGAGGGGAACTTGGCCCAGCATGCAAGGATCAAGACCCCATGCGGGGCCCACAGAGTCAGAGGGCACAACCATGGGAACTGTACCTGAGCTAGTGAGCTCACTTTGTCTAGTGGATGGGGGTGGGGCAGCAACTCAGCAGCCAGGCTAATCCTTGTATCCTTTGTTTCTGGGGTGTGAGGTCTGAGGTGAAAGGGTTCAGAAGTAAAAGCAGGAGAAAGGCTTTGATGCCTGGGGGCATGGAGAGAGAGCCACCTGCTCCCAGGATAGCCCATGCTGTGCCAGAGCCTAGCTTCCTCCTCCTTGGCCTCCTCCCTACTGTAGCAGCCCAGGAGACCGGATTACAGCTGCTCAAAATTCTGTTTATTGTTCCCTTCTAATTAAAAAGAAAGAAAAAAAGAAAAGAACAAGAAAAAAAAGAAACCAGGCATGTCATGAGGATTTGGAGAAATGCAGAAAAGTTCAAAGAGGAAAATGTTGGTCTCTAGCTACCTACTCGTGCTATCCTGGAATAGCCCCATGCACACTGTGCAACCTCAGTGTGGGAGCCATGGGTCTGCTCTCCTGTGTGCACATACCTTTAGTGGTTTCACACCCAGGGCTACAGACCCTGTACACAGAGATGTCAACCACATGGGGTTTGGTAAATGCTAAAGAAATCTCAAACTGATGACGGAGCTATAATAAGAGTTGAAAAGTGAGAGGTAGTAGTGCATGCTTTTAATCCTAGCTCTTGGGAGGGAGTTGCAGGCTGACCTCTAAGTTCAAGGCCAGCCTGGTCTACACAGTGAGTTGGAGCCAAGGGCCACACAGAGAAACCCTGTTTCAAAAACCCAATAGATAGATAGATAGATAGATAGATAGATAGAATAAAAAGTTGTTGAAATTGGGGGTTGGAGAGATGGCTGCTTTTCTAGAGGAACCAAGTTTGATTCCCAGTACTCACATGGCAGCTCATAACTCCATGTCTAGGAAATCTAATGCTCTCTTCTTGTCTCTGTGGGCACCAGGCACACGCATGGTCCCCAGGTATGCACAGAGGCAAAACATCTATATACATAAAATAGTTTTTAAAAATTTATATGTAAAGGGCTGGAGAGAGGACTCAGCAGTTAAGAGCACTGGCTGCTCTTCTAGAGGTCCTGAGTTCAATTCCCTGCACCCACATGGCAGATCACAAGTGTCTATAACTATAGTCCCATGGGATCTGATGCCCTTTTCTGGTGTGCAGCTATACATATAGACAAAATATGCATGTGCATAAGTAAATAATTATTTTTAAAAAATTGTATAGATAAAGGAGAAGTTGAAATTTTGTCCTGTACTTTGCCTTCATTTTTGTGGTGTTGGGACACTGATCCCAGGGCTTCACCCACACTAGGCCATTCTGCCACTAAGACATGCTCCAGCCTGAGTACATTTTATCTGCAGGTTGGCTGTAAACTCTTATGTACCTTCAATTCCTGATCCTCCCATCTCACCTTTAAAGTTGGGATCACAGGTGTGCACTACTATGCCTTGTTATGGTTTTTTAAAAATTGATTTGTGTGCTGTTACTGCTTTTGTTGTGATTCTGAGGATGGGTTAGAACCTGTGTATGGCTCAAGCACTGGACCACTGAGCAACGGACAGTCTCTTTTCTTAATTTTTAATTTTGAACAACAGCAACAACCTACTCAAGCTGGAATACCAGCAGTGCCTACCTGGGATCATAGTGCTTGGAAGCAAAGCAGGAGGATCCAGAATTCAAAGATGTCACCAGCTATAAATTGAATTTGAGGCTATAATAGTCCAATTACATGGGACTGTTTAAAAACAAACGAATCAAAACCCCCAAACAACAACAAAACATTTAAAGCTAATGGGAAAGTTGCAAGGACAGTGGTTCTCGTCCCCACCTCCACCCTTCCTGGTTTTTGATGTAGGGTCTCACTTTGTACTCTAGGTTGGTCTAGGACTCATGGGAGTCCTGCTCAGCCTCTGGAGTACTGAGATTATAGGTGAGAGCCACTAGCCAGATAGAAGAGTGAACATTCTTCCACTGCCCAGATTCACGGGCTGTGAATTGAGCTGTACATGTGTCTCCAAGCAGGGATGTCGCCTTTGTCCATCATTAGATAGATAAGTTGGGCTTGGGGTTCTTTCCTCTGGACTGGCTCCAGGTATGAAGCTGTGTTCTGTGACTCCCTTACTGATTTTGTCATTGGAAAAAATAGAAGTTTCTGGTCTGCCTATAGTTTGGTGATGGAGTACTAGCCTGATCTGAGGGAGGCCCTGGGTTCTTCAACAAGAAGAAAACACACAAAAGTCAATTGAAGACTAGCACCTGTTGCTGGCCTCTCCTTGGCCTGTGGGCTGGGGACGGGGCTGCTTCAGCTAGGGCTCATGGCTGCTCTGTTCACAGTGGAGCTCAAGATCGAAGTGGTGCTGCCAGAGAAAGAACGGGGCAAGGAGGAGCTGTCAGCCAGTGGAAAGGGCAGCGTCCGGGGTTACCAGGGCAATGGCACAGCACACCACTTCCACGCCGAAGAGCGTCTGCCCACCCCACAACCCTACCCCAGCCCTCAGGACTGTGTGGAGGCTACTGTCTGCCATGTCAAGGACCTCGAGAATGGCCAGTGGGTGCTGGGCTGCAAGGGTGGTGGTAGGGCCTGAGGTGGAGGGCATGGGAGAAGCTACACGTGAGCAATTAGACTGAGGCCACGGTATGAAATGGGCTGTAGCTCTTGGCTCCCTGGGTGCTCAGCTTTGTGCTTCAGCTGCTCTGGGGGGAGGTGTGTAGAGGAGGTCGGGGCTAGCTTCTGGCTTGATCTCTGAGCACAGCCCCTCCCCAGGATGCGGGAAGTGGAGCTAGGCTTGGGGAAAGTGTTGCTGGTGAAGGACAATGGGGAATTCCACGCCCTGGGCCATAAGTGTCCTCACTATGGAGCACCCCTGGTGAAAGGTAAGAAAGTGATGTACATGGGAGGTGGGATACACCATCCATGCCTATACAGGGATTCCAGAAGGCCCCAGTGCCTTCATCCAACTCTGAGGGCTGCTGGGTTGGGGAGAGGTCCAACAGGGTCCAGTACCAGGAGCCCTAGAATGCAGTCTCTGGGCATGGCTCTAGCCTGGCACTCATTTGTCTCTCCTAGGTGTACTGTCCCGGGGACGTGTGCGCTGTCCCTGGCATGGTGCCTGCTTCAACATTAGTACTGGGGACCTAGAGGACTTTCCAGGCCTGGACAGTCTGCATAAATTCCAGGTAGGGCTGGGAAAGTGGTATGGTGGGAACCTGTGTTGTGGAGTCAGAGACTGAAGCATCTCAAAGTTTGGTGCTGATGCTGCCCTCTCAGGTGAAGATTGAGAAGGAGAAGGTGACCGTGCGGGCAAGCAAACAGGTACCAGGGATACTCAGGGGCCACCAAGACCCAAGTTTAAGAGGAAGGGTTTTGAACAGGCTGGGAGGGTATCTTGGCTGGAGAAGAGCATGTAGCAAAGCCCTATCGAGGGAAGGGAATGAGGGATTGTAAGGTGGAGATGAAGCTGGGCTACAGCCTCAGGATCCAAGCTCTAAGCTGCCCTTCCCCACTCTCAGGCCCTGCAGCTGCAGCGGAGGACAAAGGTGATGGCCAAGTGTATCTCTCCAAGTGCTGGCCATAGCAGTAGCACCAACGTGCTCATAGTGGGTGCAGGTTGGTGCTGGGATAAGGAAGGAAAGGGGAAGCTTGGAGGGTGGGAGAGACCTTGGCCTTGGTCTATGGTCCTGTCACTCAGGTGCTGCTGGCCTAGTGTGTGCAGAGACACTGAGGCAGGAGGGCTTCTCAGACCGGATTGTTCTTTGCACAATGGATCGACATCTGCCCTATGACCGGGCCAAGCTCAGCAAGGTAGGAATGGAATGGGGTAGTACCTGGATCCTTATTCCTCCAGGTCCCTGTCCCCAGGTCCCTGTCACATCTATGTGGAGCCTTGCCTGTCACACATTGGAGGTCTAGCTGACTGTTTTCTCCAGTTTTCCAGGCTTGTCTATGGTGCTCCTAAGAGATCTGAGGTTGTTGGTTCTGTCCTAAAGCTCCAGTGTGTTGCAGAGTGTCCTCACCCTCCTTGGGGTCTGCATCCTCTACAGTATGACAAAATGTCAAGAGCATAATACATATGTCTTTCATCTTAGCACTTGGGAGGTAGAGGCAGGTAGATCTCTGAGAGTTTTGGTATATATAGCCAGTTTCGGGCAAGCCAGAGCTACAAACAGAGACTCTGTCTCAAAAAATTAATAAATAAAAATAAAATAGCCACCATCTCACCATCTGGCCCTGACTCGTGACCATGTTCCTCAGTCCCTGGATGCACAGCCTGAACAGCTGGCCCTGAGACCCAAGGAATTCTTCCGGGCCTATGGCATCGAGATGCTCACTGAAGCTCAGGTATAAGGAAAAGCAGGGGCTGTGGGGGAGAGGAAAGGTAATGAAAAGGTTTAAGGAAACAAGGGGCCATGGGTACCCCTGAAGGTGGGACCCAGCACTGAGCCTTCTTCCTGGCAGAGGGCTAGGGGGATGGTCTGAAAACAGCTAAGACAAGGGAGCCTTGTGGTACTTGAAAGTATATAAAAAGACGCTTTGAAGAGTTGGGACTGCCCTGAAACTGCGCCTTAGAAGCCTAAGCTCCGGGTTCTGGGGGTCTTGTTGGAACTCTAAGGGACAAGGCCCAAGCCTGTGCTGAGGTCTCCTGCTGCCCACTGGGGCTTGCAGGTGGTCACAGTGGATGTGAGAAATAAGAAGGTTGTGTTCAAGGATGGCTTCACGCTAGAGTACAGCAAGCTGCTGCTGGCACCAGGAAGTAGGTAGGTAGATGCCTTCTGCCTCTGCCAGACACTGGGCAGCTGGACCTCAGCCAGGGTGGAGATCCTCACTGATCCCACCGGATCTTAGCCCTAAGACCCTGACCTGCAAAGGGAAAGATGTAGAGAACGTGTTCACCATCCGCACGCCCGAGGATGCCAACCGCGTGCTGCGGCTGGCTCGAGGCCGCAATGCTGTTGTTGTGGGAGCAGGCTTTCTGGGTGAGTAGCTGCAGGGGATGTAGATGGGGGCTAGCTACCGTGGCCAGTCCTAGGGCGTGAGTCAGAGTGCCAGCCTTGCCACTCCCTGCCCATCACCCAGGGATGGAGGTCGCTGCTTATCTGACTGAGAAGGCCCACTCAGTATCTGTGGTAGAGCTGGAGGAGACACCCTTCCGGAGGTTCCTGGGGGAGCGTGTTGGTCGTGCCCTTATGAAGGTGAGTCTGTTTCGATGCTTGGCCTCTAGATGCCCTGGTTGACTTGCCTGGCTCCAGGCCAGAGTCTCATCCATCACCCATGTTCCTCCTTGCTTGTACAGATGTTTGAAAGCAACCAGGTGAAGTTCTATATGCAGACAGAGGTGTCAGAGCTGCGGGCTCAAGAGGGCAAGGTAGGCTTTTCTCTGCTGCTGCTGCCGCCACCGCCACCGCTGCCTATGTTTCTCCGTGTGCTCAGGAACTGTGCCCACTAGCTCACCCATTCCCTCCCCCAGCTGCAGGAGGTGGTGCTGAAGAGCAGCAAAGTTCTGCGGGCAGATGTCTGCGTGGTAGGCATTGGTGAGTAGGTAGACAAGCAAGTGCTCGTGAACTGTCCATATACACTCTCAAGTGACCTTGGACCCTTACTTGAGCCTCAGTTTCCACATTTGTAAAATGGGACTCCAATAGTACCCACTTCAGAGGACCATCGTATACTGGGCTTAGTCCTGGCCTCTCATGGAGCAGGTGACTGCTATCCACAATGCCAACTGATACATAAGACACAGACAAGTTTCTGATTGCTTCCTATGCCAGCTGACATAATAGTTTGGGGAGGAGCCAAGCAGGAAGGTGGCAACGCAGGGTTGGAGAAGCATAGTTGTGGATCCCCATCAGAAGAGTTCTATAACACTTATTTGGGAGACAGTTTCTGAGGCTAAATAGGGAGCACAGAGCCTACAGATGGGCTTACAGAGGCCAGGATGCAGGAAGTCCCCAGGCATCCTATGGGTGATTAATCTGGAACAGGCAGGTGCAGCAGGAATGGAGAGAAATGAGACAGGAGAATGGCGGGACCAGGGTGTGGATGCATGGCTTCTGTCCTGTTAGGTGCGGTGCCTGCCACAGGCTTCCTGAGGCAGAGTGGCATTGGTCTGGATTCCCGAGGTTTCATCCCAGTCAACAAGGTGGGGCTGGATGAAGTGGGTAGGATGCTGGGTGGAGCATGGCTGGACAACCATGTCAGCTCCCCTGTACCACCCACAGAGCCCTGACCCTCTCCCCACAGATGATGCAGACCAACATCCCAGGAGTGTTTGCTGCAGGTGATGCTGTCACCTTTCCTCTTGCCTGGAGGAACAATCGGAAAGTGAACATCCCACACTGGCAGATGGCTCATGCCCAGGGTATGGCTAGCCCCAAGGCAAGTTAAGGGCTGGAAGGCCATCCCAGGGTCTGTCTCAGCCACCTTCAGGCCCATTCCCCAGTTGTTGATCTGGGGTCTTAAGTTCAAGGGTTGGTGGTTCAGCAAGTCTTATCCAGTGATCAGTCGGTATACAGAGTGGCCTCTCTCCCGACACCCTCTGCATAATTAGCTGGATAAAACCCTCTCTGGCCCATTTGTCGTCTTTTTTGCTACCCTCTCTCCTTTTTTGTTCTCAAGGTTATGTATTTGGCAGAATTGCTGCTTGGCCAGCAATCACCTCTGAGAAGGAGGAAGGGTTTATTTAGTGGGCTAGCTTCTACTCAGAGCCTGTCTCTCTTGTACCACTAAACTACATCTGTTACTCAGTTGGGTTATTGTAAGTTTTGTGGAATTACCTCCCCCAACATTTGGTAGCCACCAGGTTTCCTGAACTCCATGGACTGTGGACTATGCTCTCAATCCCTAAGATTCCCGAGGTTTCATCCCAGTCAACAAGGTGGGGCTGGATGAAGTGGGTAGGATGCTGGGTGGAGCATGGCTGGACAACCATGTCAGCTCCCCTGTACCACCCACAGAGCCCTGACCCTCTCCCCACAGATGATGCAGACCAACATCCCAGGTGTGTTAACCACCTCAAGACCTTATAACGGACCTCCACATCTCTAGTCTTGGACAGGGTTTCTCCCACAGGTCTTACCTTCCCTTTCTTCTTCCTTCGTCATTATCTGAAGGTCTGATGGCAGAGGTATCTCCTAATCCCGGTATCTGTCAAATCCAAGCTTTAAAGCGGCTGCTAGAGAATAAGGACCCGAAGGCTACTCCTTGGTCAAATACAATTAGGACTTAGGGCTCTCTGGAGAGTCTCAGATGTATTCAACTGTAGATTCAGGTGGGGCTTTAGAAGTGGGAAGCTGCTGGTGCAAACTCTGCAGGCCCTACACATCTCTTCTGTCTGACCTTTGGGCCCCATGGTGTTCCCGCTTTACACCTGCTGTGTCTGATCAGTTGTCTGTGTACACAATTGTGAAGTAGCTCACCGTCCCAGTAGACCTTTCAAATGTACAACACCTCAAAGAGTAATGTAAGTGGATCTCTGGGGGCCAAGCATTCCCCTCTGTGCCTGCTAACTGCATCCAAAGGCGGGCTACGGGCTGAACATGGTTCCTTTCTTGGGAGGCCTAGACAACAACCATACCTGTCAAGGGTCCCTAGAGTGGGCTGAGGGCAGGCAGTGCCGGGATGGTGAGAGGAAGAATTGAGCTCTCACCACCCTGGGTCTTTCAGGGCGGGTAGCAGCTCAGAACATGCTGGCACAGGAGGCAGAGATCAACACGGTACCCTATCTGTGGACTGCCATGTTCGGCAAGAGCCTTCGATATGCTGGTAACTAAAAGCTTGTCTCTTGGGGATGGGGGCCTGAAGGCACTTCAGGATTAAGTGTGGGAGTGGGGGCCAGTAAGAACTAGGAATTGGCAAATAAGAACTGGCTTGGCTCAGGTGTGTATTCTAATCCCAGCAGTCCAGAGGCTAAAATTCGAAGGTCAGGAATTGGAGACCAATTTGAGTCTTAGATGGTGGGGGTTGGAATTGCTTAGGGTGAGTAGAAGGTTGGTGAGATGTCTCAGTGGGTAAGGGTTCTTGCTGCCAATTGAGTTCGATTCCTAGAACCCACACAGTGGAAGGAGAAAGATCACCTCCTGCAATTTGTCCTCTGACCTCCATGCATGCGTGTGTGCGTACACATGAAATACATTAAGTGTAATTTTTTTAAAAAAGGTGTAGGATTCAGGCATGGTGGCACATGACTTTAGTCCCAGCACTTGAGAGCAGAGCTAAATGGATCTCTGAGTTCAAGGCCAGCCTGATCTACAGAATGAGTTCTAGGACAGCCAGGGCTACACAGGGAAACCCTATCTCGAAAAACCAAGAGGGAGAGAGAGGAAAAGGTGGGGAGGGAGGGAGGGTGTTTAGACAGGAGTTAGGAGAGCAGGCTAGGGAGCCCCTTCCCCAGGTCACATGGGCACCCTCCCACAGGCTACGGAGAAGGCTTCGATGATGTCATCATTCAGGGGGATCTGGAGGAGCTGAAGTTTGTGGCTTTTTATACCAAGTGAGAGCAATGGGGTGCAATGGGAGCATGGAGCAGTGGGAGTGCTGTTGGGAATGATAGTGTTAGCAAAACAGGAGGGGCTCAGCTAAAAGGCAAGTGAATGGCAGGGTGGGGGTGGGGGCAGATGAGGAGGAAGTAGCAGTAGGCCTCTCACGCATCAAACAAGTGTCTTCCTGGTGTTTCTGTGAGGTAAGTGTTGACACTGAGGTTAAGTATTTACAACAAAGAAAGACAGACTGGTCTAAAAAAGCTGATGCTAAGGCTGGGCCCATCCCTAAGCTGTGCCAAGGGTTTCCTTGGGCAGCTGACAGTGCTGGGACCAAATGGAGGGCTGGGTGCTCAGGCTGGTTGGTCTCCCTGGGCAAGAGCCTTCCCAACATCCCAGGTGGACCAAATGGTATTGGGATCTCAAGAAGGACCACTGCTGCTAGTGGTCCTCAGGCCTGGGCTCCCTTCTCTCTATAGAGGTGACGAAGTGATTGCTGTGGCCAGCATGAACTACGATCCCATCGTATCCAAGGTGGCTGAGGTGCTGGCCTCAGGTCGAGCCATCCGGAAGCGGGAGGTGGAGTGAGTGCGGGTGTGGGAGGCTTTGGGGTGTGTGTGGGTGTCCTGGATAGGATCTATTCAAGCTACCATGGCAGCCTGTTGCCTGACCAGTCCTGTCGAGCTCTTCTTCTCACTTTCAGTTCCCATGATTCCTGGGTGAGATGGGGGATGAATTTGGTTTAGAAGTTGACAGGATATGATTATAGGGAAACAGAGAGGAGCCAACGTTGAGGGGTGGAGGCAATGAGATTTGTGCTAAGCTTGGCAGAAGCTAGGCGGAGAAGCATAGCAAGTGATGCTCCCAGATATGCCATCTATGGGGGGGGGTTACATGACATCTGGGAGGCAGTGGACATGAGCCCTTACCTTCATCCTAGTACAGTGCCAGTTCCCTGTAGCTTAACCTGCGTAGAGAGAACTTCCTAGGACCAGGGGCAGGGCAGAGGTGACTGAGGGGCTGATAGCTATGTGACAGGGTAAATCCTAGAATGGAAGGTAGTGGAAGACTCAGAGTGGATCTGATAAATGACATGCTTTCTTTGGCCTTCTGTTTTTCCCTCTTGCCTTCGAAAAGGTTGTTTATGCTGCACAGCAAGTACGTGTGTTCTTTCTTGTTGACTGTTCTGAACCTTTCTTCCCCAGCCCAATGACTGAACCCTTCTACCTTGCCCAAGTCCATTACCTACAGGGCACCAGGCTTCGACACCCATCAGTCCCTGCTGCTGTATTCGTGTTGCCTGGAGTGGGTAACCTATCCTTTTCTGCCCTGACCCATCCTTCTCCTATTCATGCAGAACCGGTGACATGTCGTGGCTCACAGGGAAAGGATCCTGAGCTCTCATGTGGTGGACTTAGGCAGGCCTCTGGGGCACCAAGGTCAGAGACCAAGTCTTGGGGCAAGTGCCAATCTCCAATTTCCCAGAATCCCCTACGGTGGAATTTGAGTCCTCCAAGGCTTGCCTTCAATTGTCTGCCTCACCTCCAGAGAGGCTACTGCTGCCTCCAGAAGATGGTCTATTCCCAATGCCTCAGCTGTCACTGACAGCTGGTTGTAGAGGCAGGACAGGCTCTGCCTCTGTTTCCTCTATTAGGACTGTTTTCCCAGCAAGCCCCTTCAATATTACCTTAAAATTAAAACACATGTATCAGCAGATTTGTGTCCCATTGTAGATCTGTGTCCCAGTGTAATTGGGCCAACACTTAGAGCCAGGCATGATGTGACCTATCTGTAATATCAGCACTCAAGGCAGAGGCAGGAGGGTCAGAAGTTTCAGTCCATCCTGGACTACATGAGATCTTTTGTTTTTAAACAAAAGCTTCAGAAGCCAGAGGCAGCTTTTGTATTTGTCCACTTAAGAGAGACAGGAGCTGTGTCCTGCAGACTCCATGCTGCCCACAGTAACCTGAGCTGGTATAATAACAATAATAATGATAATTGTTATTATTAATCACAGCCAGGAGCTGGTGGCACACACCTTTAATCCCAGGCCAGCCTGGTCTACAGAACTAGTTCCAGGACAGTCAGAGCTACACAAAGAAATCCTGTCTGAAAAAAAAAAAAAATTGTTATAAACTCACAAATACACTCTGCTGGATTACAGTAGTCACTCAAAAACCTATCCAGTCCCACCCACAATATAGATCTCGATTTTTAAAAAGTTTTTAAAAATTTCTTTTTTTTTTTTGCAGTTAGGATAGCCGTTGTGAAGCTGCTCTTCATTCCCTTTTACGTTTATAAGCTCTTACAAAAAAAAGTTGAAACGAGACCAATCAACTTTATCCATTTCATGACTACATGTGTCCCTTTTGCCTGAACTTCCTGAATCCTCATTTCACAAGCGATTCAGATGGCCACAGACTATAGCTTTAAAAAACACGGATTGTGGTGTAGCCTAGTGGCAGAGTACATACCTATCAAGTCCTGGGTTCAAAACCCAACGCGAAAGGGGGGGCTGGGGGGGGATGAAGATCCTGCTCCCAACGGAAAACCCAGAGGTGCCCCGTCATCAAGTGTCCCAGACAATAAGAATGCCAAGAGAGAGCAGAGGGGGAGCAGTGAAGATCAGGTTTGGGGGGCACAAACAAGGCGAGTTGAGCCCCTAGCCAACAATTCGGAAACCTAATTCTGGAGGAGGGCGGGGGGACCTTCCGGGAGATGGCAAAACCCAACTACAAGGCATGCCGGGAGCGTGTAGCTCGCCGCTGTCAGTGGCTTGCTATGGCCAGACTTCGTTTGCTGAAAGGGGAAACCCAAGCCGAGACTTGGCCAGAAATACTTTCCAGAATGTGACGTGCTCGATATATGATAATGCGAGGAGCCGGGCCGCCAGGTTCCTCGACAGTCTGCCGGGTCGCGGGGAGCGCGAGGTTTGTCGGGAGGGCCGACAAGCTGGCCGGAAGTGCTACACCAGGGGCGCAGGGCTCTCTGGGAAGTGTGGTCCTTTGGCTCGGTCCGGGCGGTGGCCGTGAGTCCTGCAACCTGGCGGCCTATCCGGCCTGAACAGGGATGGCTGGCTCCGGAGGCTCCGGAGGCCCCATCGGGCCCGGGTCCTTGACAGGAGGGGTCCGCTCCAAGGTGGCTCCGAGCGTGGACTTTGACCACAGCTGCTCTGACAGTGTCGAGTACCTGACGCTCAACTTTGGACCCTTCGAAACAGTGCATCGCTGGCGGCGCCTCCCTCCCTGCGACGAATTTGTGGGCGCCCGGTACAGTGTATAGGGGATCCTGAAGGCACTGGTAGTAGGGACCGAGTGCTGAAGTCTCAGAACGGGCTCTAGGGGCCAGATCCTGTGTGATGTCCTAGAGTATGGATTGGTCGTTCCCAAAGCTGAGTTCCCAGGGAGTAGCACCATAGTGATCCTAGGAAGCGTACCAGACCTGTGTTTCTGAGGATCCTGTTTAGGTCCCTGAGCTGTGAGAAAGTGGGAAGTCTGAAGCGTCCCCTTCCCCGGTGTGTCAGGCATCCTTTCTGTCTGAAGAAACTGAAAGATCTCTATAGATCTTAGCAGTAGAGAGGCTTTATCCAAACTTATGTGGCAGCAACCATGTGTAGTGCCGTTTCTTGGGTGCCAGCCAGGAGAGTCCTGGTCTCACCACCCTTCACCCCTTCTTTCTTTCTAGGCGCAGCAAACACACAGTCGTGGCATATAAGGATGCCATCTATGTGTTTGGCGGAGACAACGGGTGAGTTTGCCAGTTTTGATGGGAGTGGTGGCAGGGGATGATGACAGAGAGACAGACTGTTGTCTGAGAATGGGAGTCATTAACCATGCCCTGTGAGCCTCTGTTTCCCCATCTGTGCAGTGCTTTGCATTTGATTCCCATGTTATGGTGAGGAAGATCCTACCCTTGGAGCCCTCTCGCCCAGCATTCAAATGGCAGCACGTGCTAAAGACATGTAAATATCTTTGTTTTGCATGAGGAGACACAGCTTTGGAAGAGACATGTATACTCTTGTTGCTAGCCCTGCCTGGCTCTTTTCTTCTTTCCCTAAGCTTCTCTCTAGGCTTTGCCCACATGCTTGTTTTGTAACAGATCATGTGGGGGAAGGGGCAGCAAATGTGGAGATCAGACAACAGCTAGCAGGAATCATTTTTCTCCTAATATAGGTACCTAGTATAGCTTGAACTCAGGTTGTAAGACTTGGTGGCAAGTGGCAAGTACCTTCACTTGCTGAGGCATCTCACTACGGCTTGCTTTTGGTGGAGATTTCCCTGTGTTGCTTTAACCTCCTGGAAAATAATCTTCCTGGAAATGACCTGGAAAGCACATTCCCATGCACAGACGTCCACCAGTTAAGCTGAGGTTATATGTTTACATATGACTCCCTCCTCTCAGGCCTAGAACCTGGCCTAAAGCCCAGGACAGACACTTGGCCCTGACAGACAGCTACATGAGGTAGCTGACCTAGAGCAAGTGAGATTTTCAGGACTCTATTAGGACATGCAAACTTGACCATGATCATCTGGGACTCAGCTCATCTCTACAGTCTCTTTCTCCAAGAACAGTTGGGGATTCATGTACAACTGCACGTCAGAGTGCACGCTCCTTGGTTCGCAGCCCTGTAATTTCTCCATCTTCTTTTTGTAAAGACCAGTCCTAATAGGAGGGTATGGCCTACTTGTTAGTGCTGTCCTGTCTGTCTGGTGACCTTGCATTTGGATTGTTCCACCCCTGCTGCCCCGCCCTTTGCAATGTTGTTCCTTCCCTTGCACACTTCTGTTTACCTTCTAATGTTTTTAAGGACAAGGCCTTGTGCCCTCTTCCCTCTTCCTAGTGCCCCTTGCCCGGTATTGGCCATGATCTGCTTCCATATTCAGTTCCCTACAGCAGTGTCCAGATGTACGTGTTTCATGAGTAGAAGAAAAGGACGAGCCTTAGTAAGAATTCCTACACCAAAAAAGACTGGTGTCTATCCTAGGGTGGGTAGGATGTTAGGACCGCCGTCCTCAGCATCTTCCGGAGTGGGTAGACAACTGTGTGGTAATAAGCAGAAATGATTTCATATGCAGTTTCAAAAGAAAACTTAGAGAAGGTCAGTTACATATCTATTTGGCTGTGACTTATAAGTCAGGGTGTCTCCATTAGCAGAGTGGAAGGAAGAGTTCCTTCTGGGTAGTAGCAACTTTGGGTACTGGAAGGTAGGCGCAAGGAAACCCAGCAGTGGGGCTGGGGGTC
>JADRCH010000145.1:3349196-3386923 GCA_019843965.1 Rhynchomys soricoides
TACAGCAGGGTCTGTTCAGTTCAGTTAGACTCTCCACTGTTACAGCAGGGGGAGCTTCCTTATCAAACTGACTACAGTCTCCTGGTTTTAGGGGAAACTCTTAGGTTTTGGGATCAATGGCTTTCATGCCTGAGTTTATGAGGCATTTGACCTTGGTAACTGTTCTGGTTTGCCCTGGTCATTGGGAGCCGAGTATAGGAACTTAGTTTAAAACAGTAGTCTCCCATAATTTTGTTTAACAAGTGCCACTAAGTTTAAGTAGGGGGTTAAACGAGGAAGGGCAGGGACTAGGCATGATACCAGCATCTCAGCTTTGACCTCTTGGCCACTGGTCCATGCTTCCTCTCCTATAAAATGAAGTTAGGAAGGGTACCCACCTAGCACAGACTGAGCAAGGCAGGGAGAGCCCTGCAAAGGCCTGGCCTGGAGAGAGTGCTTGAGATCCTGTTGGTTCACCTTTCTTCCACGCCCAACTTGTATATTAAATGCAAGCTGGCCAAGTGAGCAATAGAATTACCTTTGATGCAGTTGTTATGTCAGATGGTGGCAGATGGAAAAGCATGCAGGTCTCCACTGATGTTTGAGCCAGAATGTCGCCATTGTGGTGCAGCCTTGGAAGGGTTCAGTGCAACCCTTCCAAGGGACTTCTGGAGGCTGGGTGAGGTGCAAATGAGGACTTCAGCTCTGGGCCCCCGAGTGGGCTGCTGGTGGTGCCCTCAGGCTAGCCTTGCCTGCATGGGAGCCCTAGTTGCCCATATCACCCAGTCACTAGTTTTGAGCTTTGGACATTGATGAGTTGTCTGACAGGTCAGTTAGCCAGGGCCTTCTTGCTGCCTCCAACCCTAGGTGCATGCCCTCTCCCACCTTGAAGATCCTGGTGAGGTAACACCATGTAATATCCTGGCTGCGGCCACTCTCTCTCTCTGACTGCCTTTCAGAAAGACGATGCTCAATGATCTCCTGCGTTTCGATGTGAAGGATTGCTCCTGGTGCAGGTGGGTGGCCCCTGGGCTCCAGGACCCTGCCTGTCTTCCTGGAGAGCGGCAGCACTGGGCTGGAGTCACTGGCTGATAGAGTCAGCTCATCATGGAGAGCCAGGGAGAAAGATAACAGATGAGAGCCTTGGATGGCTTCCCTTCTCATGGCTTTCTGTGAGAATGATTATCCTAAATTATCCCAAATCCTGTGAGCTACAGGCTGCATTTGGTCTAGTTGGTGGTAAGTAGATTCTTACTTGGGAGGGACCTTCGATCACTAGGATTTGTCCTGGGCCAGGAGCTGCTGTGGGATCTCAGGGCATGGACAGGTGTGACTGCCCTGGGCATTCAGCCAGGCTGTGTAGCTCCACATGGCAACATGCACTGTCTTAGTTAGAGTTTCTGTTGCTGTCCTAAAACACCATGACTAAAAGCAACTTGGACAGGAAAGTGCATACCTCAGCTTACTGTTCTATGTCATAATCTATCATTGAAAGAAGTCAGGGCAGGGACTCCAGGCAGGTATCTGGAGTCAGGAACAGAAGCCATGGTGGAATGCTACTAGCTTGTTTCTCGTGGTGTGCTCAGTCTGCTTTCTTATACCACCCAGGACTACTTGGCCAGAGATGGTACCACCTACAATGGTCTGAAGCTTCTCATACCAATCACTAATAAAGAAAATGCCTATAGACTTGCCTACAGCCCAGTATTATGGAGACATCTTCTCTATTGTGTTTTCCTGTTTTCAGATAACTGTAGCTTGCATCAAGTTGACAAAAACAAGTAAAACAAAACAAACCAAAAAACCCCACAGCCAACTAGGATGCCCACCTCTTCTTGGTCTCCCTGTAGCACCTGCAGAGCAGCTGCAAGCATTTTCTCTCACACTTGATCTTTACACAACTGCTCCAGATTCTTTTATCTCTTTTTTCCTTTGCTGGATACAAAACCCAGGAATCAGTGCATGCCAGGAGAGCACTCTGCCTCTGAGCTGTCTCCCTGGCCTTCCTTTCATTTGTTTGTTTGTTTTTTGAGACAGGATCTCATGTGTACCCCAGACTGGCTTCAGACTTGCCGTGTAGGTAAGGATGACCATGACCTCTTATCCCGCATCTAGCACCTGAGATCCGGGACAACAGATGCTTGCTACCATGCCCGGTTTATGTAGTACTGGGTATCTAGCTCAGGGCTTTGGCTAGGCAGGCTTAGGTAAGCTTAGTGCAGGCTAAGCAAGCACTTTACTAATCAAGCTCCAGGGCCAGTCCTCAATTAATTTTAATGATTACTTTGACTGGCCGGTGGGTGAGATGGCTCGGCAGGTAGAGGCACTTGCTGTACAAGCCTGGTGACCCAAGTTCTGCCCTCAGAACTTGAGAGAAGGTGGAAGGAGAGAACTATCTACACACACAGCTGCCCTCTCACCTCCAGATGTGCACCATGACACACACAGGATTCACATTCATGCGAACACAGTACCAGACAAAAATGAAAATCACTTTGAAGACTTTGTAACTGTTAGTCAAAAGTTGCTTAAGAAGGCAGACAAGGTGGTATATACCTGTAATACTAACACTCAGGAAGCTAAGACTAAAGGATTGTAAGTTCAAGGACAACCTGAGTTCAAGACCCTCTCCCCCAGTTCTAAGGCTGAGGCTCAATGGTAGCAGTGCTTGCTTAGCATGTCCAAGGTCCTGGGTTCATAACCCAGCACTGCATCAGATTCACATACAGTCAGATATGGTGGGGGTAGACACTTAACATTCTAGTTTTGAGAGGCAAGCAGGAGCTTTGCAAATCTGAGACCAGCCTGGTGACATAGCAAGACCTTCTCAAAAACCAAGGGAAAATAAATTGCTTAAGTTGAGCATAGTAGTACATGCCCATAATCCCAGCATCCTGAGACCAGGACCAAGTCAAATTCTGTTGCCTACTTGAAAAAAAAAATTATAAAATACCTTCCAAATGATTTAAAAAAACAAAAAAAAACCCCAAAAACCAACCAACCAACCAAACAAACAAAAAAAAGTCCCAGCCAGGCATCACCAGTGGCTCACACTTTTAATCCCAACAATCAGGCAGAGCTCTGTGAGTTGAGGCCAGCCTGGTCTACATAGTGACTTCTAGGCCAGCCAAGGCTACATAGTAAGACACTATTTTGGGGGGGGGGGGGAGGAGTTAGACATGGTGGCTTTTTAATCCCCGCACTGGGGAGGCAGAAGTAGGTGGATCTCTGTAAGTTTGAGGCCAGCCTGGACTACATAGTTTCAGAATAGCCAGAGACCCTGTCTCAAAAATAATTCCCAAGAGGCCTCTCAGAGGTATTCAGTAGAAGGGTGCAGTGTGAGGGCCTGCCCTAGGCAGGTAAGTGGGGATTTCAAGGCCTTTTACTTTGGTTTTCTCCTGATCAGTTATGTTTTAAAGGGTTAAATGAGAGAAATGACACCTTTGAAATACTGAAGCGAACCAAAACTGCCTCCCTGGCATACATCTCTCCTCCCCTCTTGGTGGGTAGCTGAGGTAAAAGACTGCTTGGACCATCATTGAGGGCAGCTTGGGCACCATAGTGATAACCTGTCTGAAAGAGTTAACCAATTACTGCAGTTGTGGGCATGCTGCCCTCTAGTTCCAGTATTGAGACTATGAGAGAAGAATGATAATCTTGAGGCCAACCTGGACTGCTTGGCCTATGAGTTATGCCAGCCCAGACTACCTGCAGCAACACTATAACGTGAAAAGAAAAGGAGGAGATGGAGGGTGGGTCAAAGAGAGCGGGGGAGGAAAGAGAAAGCATGGGTTGCTGAGGCCTCACTGAGCTCACCCTGTGCCTCTCCAGAGCCTTCACCACCGGCACCCCTCCTGCCCCCCGTTACCACCACTCCGCTGTTGTCTATGGGAGCAGCATGTTTGTCTTTGGTAAGCAGCAGCCTCTTGCTCTCCTGAACCCACAGACTTCTTGCCTCCCCCCACCTCCAGCTTCGAGGCTCTCTGAGCAGCTGGACCTCTTTCCCCACTAACTTTGTCTACTGCAGTGCTCTGAACCTCTGCTTGAGGGGACTGATTTTCCCTAATGTCCCGAGCTGCTGGGGCCAGCTGTGTCCTCTCTGATGGCTCGGGCAAGAACATCAGTCTGCCCATCTCTGCATCTCCAGAGCCCAGGGCAAAGTTAATTTGGGTGGGCAGTTGGTACCTGAAGGTTTGAACATGTTAACTAGGGCTCACATTTCTACCCACTCCCACATTTAAATACCAAAGTAGTACCCTAGATATAACCCCTCACTTTCGATCTTCTCACCCAGGGGGCTATACTGGAGATATTTATTCCAATTCTAACTTGAAGAATAAAAATGACCTCTTTGAATACAAGTTTGCAACTGGCCAGTGGACAGAGTGGAAGATTGAAGGGAGGTAAGAGATTCTGCTGAGAACTTTTATAGTAAGCAAGACCCAATGGTATTCAGCCCCATGTGCCTCCTGCCACAACCCACACAAGGAGCATATGGCTGGGAGATGCTCATTAACTGCTTAACTTTCCTCACTGCTGAGTCCAGTGAGGGCTTGGCTAGGCAGGGGGTATGCACAGACCGGAAGCCAGGAACTGGGAAGCCAGGAACTGGGAAGCCAGGAACTGGTACTAAGTCCCGGTTGCCCAGCCTGCTCCCAGGTTTACGTCTCCTTCTTTCCTAAGCAATGGAGACCACCTGCTTTGAGAGTACAGGCTTCTCCTAGCAGCTGGGAAGGTGCTGTGCCTGAGCGGACCCCAGACTTCTTTTGGCTGTACTTTGTTTCTCATCCCTGGGAATGGAATCCAAGGCCTTGTTGATATGATCTGTCATTGAGCTACACTCCCCGACATCTGATTTTTTCCTCTCTATCTTTGCAACAGTGTCTCATGTAGGCTAGGCTAGCTTTGAGCCTTCTGGGTATAGTTGAGAATGACCTTGAACATCTGATCCTCCTGTCCATCCCCTGAGTGCTGGGGGTTATAGTGTACCATACCATGCCTGGTTTTTTTGTGGTGTTGGGAATCAAACCCAGGGATTCCTGTATGTTAGGAAAGCAGCCTACAAACAGAAGACTTGTCCCTGCCCCTTAGGGTTTGGTTTTGGTTTGGTCTTTGTGTGTTTGTGTGGTTTTTGTTGTTGTTTGTTTTGAGTCAGGGTCTCATATAGTCCCACAGACCACCAGCTTGCTGTGTAGCTGAGACTGGTCTTGAACTTCTGAGCCTCCTCCTTTCATCTCCCCAGTGTCAGCATGTATAGACATGCTATCATGCCTAGTTTCAACATCTGGATTCCTTACACATCTGTGCTGTTTGCTTACAGCCTCAGCACTGCTCTTTGAGCCTCAGTGTTAGGCAGACGTGGGCCTAACTGCTCAACACAGGACACATGCAGCACTGCAGCTTGTTCTGATGACCTCTTTCCTTAGATAAAAAAATTATATATATACATATATATATATATGTATATATAAATAAATTATATGTATATACTATATACATACACATGTACTAATATGCATGTATGTATGTATTTATGTATGTAAAACTTTTTTTTATTGTGTTTGGGTATTTTGCTGGTGTGTTTGTTTGTACAACGTGTATGCCTGGTACCTGAGGAGATCCAAAGAGGGCATCAGATCCCCTGGGATTGGAGTTACAGAGATGGTTGTGAGCTGCCCTGTGGGTGCTAGGAATTGGACCTGGGCCTTCTGAAGAACAGCCAGTGCTCTTTGGTACTGGGCCTTCTTTCTGGGCAGTCCTCATTTTCTTTCTTTTTGTTCTAGGTTGCCTGTTGCCAGGTCAGCCCATGGGGCTACAGTGTACAGTGACAAGCTCTGGGTCTTCGCTGGTTATGACGGCAATGCCAGGTAGGCACAGAGCTGGCCATGCCTCCTAACTCTGCATGTCCTCAGGGGCAGAATAAACTCTCCTGGCACCTAAGTACTCAGGCGGGGGTAAGTTACCCTGGTAGGTTTTGAGTTTCTCAGGAGATGGGTGTGGAGATAAGACTTCGGAATGGAGCTCCCAGCAGAGTTTGTAACCCCTGGATTTTCTCTGATGAGGATATTTGGAACTTACTGGAGGGGCCTGGAAGCAGGAAGTATCTCGGCTCAAACCCAGCTCTGAGTTCCTGTGTTGCAGTTTTCTCTATTTATTTGTTGTTTTAAAGCAAGGTCGCTATGTATGTCCTGGAACCCTCTGTGTAGATCCAACTGGCTTCCAACTCACAGAGATCCTCCTTCCTCTGCTGCTTGATTGCTGGGATTAAAGGTGTGGGCCTCCACACCAGACTTCCTCCTCTTTTTAGAAAAGTAGTTCTGCTGTGTGTGTCTGATAACCAAAGCAGCCTGTGCTCATTCTAAGCTTGAGCATTGCAGAAACTAAGAATGGCACAGTGGAGCAGTAGGTTCCACACATCGTCATTTCTCTGCCTTGGGTTTCTCATTACCCCAGATGTTAAGTGTAAAGCTACTTCTGTCCTGGCTGGTCAGAGAGCCAGAAGGAAGTGAGTGGCTAGGGGCCAAGTGCAGGGATTTGATAATAGCACCTTCTTCCCATGAAACATCTGTTTGTTTGTTTGTTTCAAGAAATCTGGCATAGTTGTCCCCTGACACACATGGCAAGTGGTTCTTCCCCAGAGCTATCCCTCTTAGCCAGGCTCAGGACCAAAGAATCCTGACTCCTCTGTCCTGATGCAGGTTGAACGACATGTGGACAATTGGCCTCCAAGACCGAGAGCTCACATGCTGGGAGGAGGTGAGGGGTGCAGCGAGCATGCTGCAGGTGGGAAGTCGGGCACTGGGGGCTGGGTGAGGGGTAGAGGAAGCTGGTTTGCAGGTGAGAGGTGCTGGAGAGGGTATAACAGAGGTTGTCTCCTTCCCTTACCAAGGCCTAGCCGCTTTTCCTCCTTGACCTTCCCTCAGCCCAATTCCATTATTGCCTAGTGATCCCCAATTGGGCTGGGGATGTAGCTTAGCTGGTAATGCAGCATGCATGAAGCCCCAAATTTGATCTCCAGACTCACATAATCTGAGTGTGGAGGTGGATCCTGTAATCCCAGCACTTGGGAGGTGGGTCAGAAATTTGAGGTGATCCTTAGCTACAGAGTGAGTTTGAGGTCAGTCTCAGCTACATAGAAAGTTCTAGGCTAGCCAGATCTGTACAGTGAGACCAACCCTGCCTCCAAAATGAATAAATGAGTGAATAATAAAAGGCTTTGGAGCTAAGGCTATATAGTCCAGGCTAAAGTCCCTGTCTTTGACCCTAGCAATGAAAGTGGAGTCAAAGGAAGAAAAAAGCTCTGAGTCCCAGATGGGCAGGGTGCCACACATGATAGAAGTGATTTGTGAACACAGTGACAGCCAGGTTTTGCTCACTGCTTTCCCCTGGAGCTTTATTTCTCTTGTAGAAATTGTATTTTTAGCTCCAAATGAACCTCACGATTTTAGCCTTACCTGATGAGATCGGGTCATGTGAGTAGGTGTGATGAGGCTGTAAGCTCTTTAGGTTTATTCATTTCAAAGTTTAGGATAGTGTAGCCTCAGGCCTTCGAGGCCCTGGCTGAGCTATGCCCATACCCCAGGTGGCCCAGAGTGGTGAGATCCCCCCATCCTGCTGCAACTTCCCTGTGGCTGTCTGCCGGGATAAGATGTTCGTGTTCTCAGGACAGAGTGGAGCCAAGATAACAAACAACCTCTTCCAGTTTGAATTCAAAGACAAGACGTGAGTTCTCTGGGTCTTGAGGGACACTAATATGTTCATGCCTATGTCTGGTAACTGTGGTGATCTCCTAGTTTTCACATATAGCAGGAACATACAGCCTGGAGTGTGGGAATTTGACCCTGAAAGACCTTTGAGGTACAGTTGTAGCTCAGCAAGACATGTCCTGAATCAGGGTCCCATGGCTGTCCTGAGTGTGAAGGATAGCCCTGTACTGTGTATGCCTTGCCCATTGCCACTGTTAACATATGTGGCCAGTGCCAATATCGTGTGATAGCAGAAGACAGGCAGGGTAACATAGGCTCTCTTCTTCCTTTGGCTGCTGTCTATCCTTGGACCCTGTGGTAGGGTTAGCCTTTGATTCTGGAAGTAACAGAGGAAAGGGAATAAGGCTTGGGATGAGACTCCAAAGTTACCCCATAGGTCAGGGCAGAAGGAGTACCAGAAATCTTGGGTAGAGGGAAGAAAGTTCTGGGGCAGCATGGAGCCAGATGGAATGGCCTGCGTCTGTTTTGGTTCTTCTGCTAACTTAGCGGAAAAAGGATCTGGAAAGTCCTGGGAGGAGCATTAGTACCTGGGCAGGCATCTCCCCGGTGGGGACTCTACTGTTTGGGAGTGAGCAGTACAATTCCATTCCCAGAGCAGTCTAGCAGAGACTCTGCCCCATCACTGCTGTCCTCTCTATGGTGGTGGGAGGAGAGGGAGTTGGGTGGGGCTCCGTGGTAGGTTGCACGGAGCTGGGTAGGCCCAGTACCTGAACTAAACAGGTCAAGAGATGCTGGACACAGAGGCCTGGGTCTTCCCTTTAGACCTAAGGCTGGCACTCCAACCACTTTAGGGGTACTTCATAGGAGGACCTTTTGTGGGGAGTGTGTGAGAGAGCAGAGATCCCACCCCATTGTTGGTTCATGGTCATGGCTCCAGGTGGACACGTATCCCTACTGAGCACCTGCTTCGGGGCTCCCCACCCCCGCCACAGAGGCGCTACGGACACACCATGGTGGCCTTTGACCGCCATCTCTATGTGTTTGGGGGTGCAGCGGACAATACATTGCCCAATGAGCTGCACTGCTATGATGTGGACTTCCAGACCTGGGAGGTTGTCCAGCCCAGCTCTGACAGTGAGGTGAGTCCTGACTGGGTTCCCTGGGTTTCCTAGAGCCAAGAAGAGCAACTTGAGAACCTTCAAGGCCCTAGAGCCTTACGTTTTCCTGCCCACACTCCATCTTGTGGCACTGGGCTGCTATCCTGAAGAGCTCTGGGAAGCATTCTGACCACCCTCACAGCCTTATGCAATAGCTTGTCCCTCCTCTGGAACCCATAGCAAGCTCTGGAAGAGGTGATGGCTTATACCTTCTTGCATATGTTTTCTACAAGGTTGGTGGGGCTGAGGTGCCTGAGCGAGCTTCCTCTTCTGAGGAGGCATCTACTCTAACCTCTGAAGAGCGGAGCAGCTTTAAGAAGTCCAGAGATGTGTTTGGCTTAGACTTTGGCACCACGTCAGCTAAGCAGCCTGTCCACCTGGCATCAGAGGTAAGTGTCATGGACCCTTATTAAAATTCCATTACTCTTAGAAGCAGGAACTTTCACAGATGGGTAGTGCAGGGCTCCTGGAAGAGCTTGCTCGGGTCACACAGCAATGCATGGCTCTGGGAGTCCCAGGCTTTATCCTCTGTATTCAGTGAGGTACTCTGGACTACGTACTCCATTAACCTGGAGTCAATGCACAACCTGCCCTGCCTGCCCTCTGCCTCCCCCACCCCATGACTCCAGCTTTCCTCTGCACCTGCTAGAGCACCCAGGAAATCTCTGTCCAAGGGACTGCGATCTTTGGCCTTTCTTCTTTCATGGCCACATGGAGCCATGACCTGTCCACAGCTTGGCCACAGCTGAATCCAGTGATGGAGACTCGGTCCCATCCCATTGCTTTGTCTATTTGTCTTTCTCAGCTGCCCAGCGGGAGGCTCTTCCATGCTGCTGCTGTCATCTCTGATGCCATGTACATCTTTGGGGGCACTGTGGACAACAACATTCGCAGTGGGGAAATGTACAGGTTCCAGGTGAGTAGCTAGTGCTTCTGTGAGGCCTGCTGGGGCAGATGAGCCCAGTGAGCGGGGACAGGGATATATAAAGGTGCACAGTGATACCTAAGCCTGTGGGATGGTGGCATCTTTGAGCAGCCTGGTGGGGTGCTGTAGGTCCAGGTAGGCAGACAGAACACTAGGGAGAAAGGAGCTTTACTACAGTGAGGCAAGCAGAGCGTCCGCTTCAGAGAAGAATGGCAGATCAGCTTGCAGGACCAGCAGAGCAGTGGCCAATCCAGGCTCTGTGCTGGGACTCCAGAGAAGTCATAGCAGCCCTCTCCCAAACCTGGAGGAATTGGTGGGTAGGACAGGGGCCTCATGCCATAGTGGAGGTATGGATAAATCTATTTCAATGGTGGGTAGGGGTGGGATGGGGTTGCTTGAATTCCTGGGCCCAGGTTTATTAGAAAGAGTACAGCCCCCTGGGAGCCTCTGTCAGTGAAAGGCCGTGACGTGCACAGGCTTTGGTTGCTCGCTCACTGCTTCTCCCTCTGCAGTTCTCTTGCTACCCCAAGTGCACACTGCACGAAGATTATGGGCGCCTATGGGAGGGCCGCCAGTTCTGTGATGTGGAGTTTGTGCTTGGTGAGGTAGGCGACAGACCTATACCAGCCTCACCTGCTATATGTGCCGAGTTGAGCTTTGCCCTGGCCAGCTGGTCTCTATCCCTTGCAGCAGGGGTCCTGTGCTTTCACCCATGTATCATTCGTTTTTTTATGCAGAAGGAAGAATGTGTGCAGGGCCATGTTGCCATTGTCACTGCAAGGAGCCGGTGGCTTCGTAGGAAGATCGTGCAGGCACGAGAGTGGCTGGCCCAGGTCAGGTCTCCTTTAGCCCTTATGACTAGGAAGCTTTGCCCACTGTCTACAGGGGTGCGCTGAGTTCCCTTTTCCCCACAGAAGCTGGAGGAAGATGGGGCCGTAGCTCCCAAGGAGGCCTCTGGCTCAGCTGTGGGCAGGGCACGGCCACCCCTGTTACGTGTAGCCATCCGTGAGGCTGAGGCCCGGCCATTTGAGGTGCTCATGCAGTTTCTCTACACAGACAAGATCAAGTACCCACGGAAAGGTCTGCCTGGGATATGAGTGAAGTGCACCAAGGTGGGGCATGGGCATCAGAGCTAGAGGTGGTGCTGCTAGGTCTGTTACAGATGTGCCTAAGGCATAAGCCAGTCACCCTTGATGATAACAGTTGACCTGCACTTTAGCTGCCATCTTGCAGCCCTGACCCTCTTGTTCACGGATGGAGGCCTGGGCCTTCTTCTAGGCTCTCCTCCCTTGGGGCCCCTAGGCTCAGGGAGTTTTTGGTGCAGGCCATGTAGAAGATGTATTGCTCATCATGGACGTGTACAAGTTGGCGCTGAGCTTCCAGCTGTGTCGCCTTGAGCAGCTGTGTCGGCAGTACATCGAAGCCTCTGTGGATCTGCAGAATGTGCTGGTTGTGTGTGAGAGTGCTGCCAGGCTACAACTGGGCCAGCTCAAGGTATAAGCTGGGATTAGCCTGGCAGCTGGGAATGCCTGCCAGCCCAGGCCTTCCTGGGTAGGGTGGTATAGGTGCCCTTGCTCCTCACTACCAGCTCTGTTGCCCAGCCTGGGCCTTGGCCTGACTCCACCTTCCTGTTGTGTTTGTCTGTCCCAGGAGCATTGCCTGAACTTCATAGTGAAGGAATCCCACTTCAATCAGGTGATCATGATGAAGGAATTTGAGCGCCTCTCATCCCCACTGATTGTAGAGATTGTTCGTCGGAAGCAGCAGCCGCCCCCTCGAACACCCTCCGATCAGCCTGTGGACATTGGTAGGAAACCCTTCTTATGTCCTGAGTGTAGCGAAGTCGTGAGAGACTTAGAACCACTTACCTGCCAGGCCCTTGGGATAAGGGTGGCTCTGTGACCCACCCGGTTGCTCCCAGGCACAGGGACTGGGAGGGACAGGGGCTTTTAATAGTAAGCTGTGTGCCAGCGAGCCTGGGTACCCACGAAACCCAGTCTTCAGGGTGACCTGTGCCTTCTCTGGTTGGCTGGTCAGATCTCATGTCTTGGGGTCAGGTTTGTGATGCAGCTTCAGCTGTGTATGGCCCAGTCCTTCTCATTGAACCCACTGGAGATTGGTAACACCTTCACTGCCCCAGTTCACTTTGGGGCTTGTACTGACTGACCCTTGCCACTGGCATGATAGTCCAAAAGCCAGGCCTGGAGAGATGTACAGCACGAGACTGGGAGCTGGATATACAGGGCACATGGGGGGAGATGAGGTATTGGTGCAGCATCGGTGAGGGCCAGAGCAAGGACTGCCATTTCCAGGTGAACTGAAAGACTGAGGGAAGGAAAGACTGGCACTTCTGGCTTGGGGAAACTTTGAGCAGGGCAGTAACACTGGAGAGGCAGTTCCCCTTGGGCCAGAAAACAAAGTTAGCCTCTTCATTCAGGGTCAAGGTGGGAGTCTTCTCAAGTCCTTCTATACTCCTCAGGCACATCTTTGATCCAGGACATGAAGGCTTATCTGGAGGGAGCAGGCTCGGAGTTCTGTGACATCACACTACTGCTAGATGGCCACCCCCGGCCAGCCCACAAAGCCATCCTAGCTGCCCGCTCTAGGTATGTTACAGGCCTATGAGGGCAGGGCAGGACCTTGATGCTGACTTTCTTCTTCTGAGAGCTGGGATCTTCCTTGCTGTTTGCAGCTACTTTGAGGCCATGTTTCGGTCGTTCATGCCAGAGGATGGGCAGGTGAACATCTCCATTGGGGAGATGGTTCCCAGCAGACAAGCCTTTGAGTCCATGCTACGCTACATCTACTATGGCGAGGTCAACATGCCCCCTGAGGACTCACTGCATCCTTTTACATGTTGGTGCTTCTGGGTCACCACTGGAGAGTTGGAAGCATGTTTGAATCCTGTTGCTTTGTTGGCTCGCTGATCTTGGCTTGGTACCTAATTTTAGAGCAGTGTCAAATGCTGGTACTGGGCCTGCTGGTCTCCAAAGGCTACAAGCAGGTGGGCAGCAGGAGGGAGCACTTTCTGGTTAGCGTAGTTGAGTCTTAACCTTTGCAACTGCGGGGGACAAGTGGGCTAGTTACTACTGTTCAACAACAGGGAGTGGACAAGGTGATTCCTTGTGCTTTCTGTCATAAGTGTTTAAACCTGATGGGGCCAGAGGGCTTGGAAAAATTCTGGGAATGTGCACATGGGAATGAGAGGATTCAGGTGTTCTTTGGATCTTGAATGGGGACTTTGAACCTGAAATGGTTCAGAACCAGTTTAGAGAGCAAGCCGGCTAGGGCCCTAGCTGGTGCTCTGGGTTCTGGGGTTTGTGTAGTTTTCAGGAGGACAAGGGATGTGGCAGGAGAGGCAGATAGGTGGATACATGTCCTTTGACCTGGCAGCTCCTTAACTTTTATCCAGCTACCTGTTTGCAGCCCCCTACTACTACGGCTTCTACAACAACCGACTGCAGGCATACTGCAAGCAGAACCTAGAGATGAATGTAACAGTGCAGAATGTGCTGCAGGTAATGCTTAGTACTCTCAGGCCATGCCTTCCTTCGTGGGTGCCCTGGGGTAGGGCCTCATGGCTCCTGCCATTGCAGATTCTGGAGGCGGCTGACAAGACACAGGCACTGGACATGAAGCGGCACTGCTTGCACATCATTGTGCACCAATTCACCAAGGTCAGGCTCTGGCCCCAGTGTTCTAGGTCCCAGCTCTCCCCAGCAGGCCTGGGTACCTCTTGGCCATTGGCCACTGTCCTCAGACAGCCTAGGCCTGAGCAGGCTGGGCCCCAAGAGGACTCATCTGCCCACCCTGATCCTCCTGGGAGTGTGGTTTCATTTAGTTTTGGTCATCTGTGCAGGTCTCTAAGCTGCCCACACTGCGGTTGCTGAGCCAGCAGCTGCTGCTGGACATCATAGACTCCCTGGCCTCCCACATCTCTGACAAGCAGTGTGCAGAGCTGGGTGCTGACATCTGAAGATCTCTGTGGGGACCCTACCTGTTTGGAGAGCGACACCACCCAACTAATTGGCCACATCTCCACCTACAATGATCACACCTGTGGGGTCAAGGGTCCTCGGCTTCTACAGAGTGCTGAGGTATGCAGGAACTCCCAAAGCCTGCACTTCATTAAGGACACAGGCCCCACAGGGAATAGCAAATAAAGCAAACTCCCTTTCCAGCTGGCACCTCTGTCAGGAGCCATTTTGCCTGCTTCTGTGAAAGCCTGCCTGTCAGACAGAGTCAGGCCAGGGTCTGCTGGCAGATTTTCTGGCCTGCCGACTCACAGAACGGTAAGAGGGGATACACTTGAAGCTCAAGGTGAGAGGCTGAATGTTCTGTTAATCTTGGAGGAAGGAACAGGGAGGCCGCCAGATAGGTACAGATATCCAATGTGCGCTAGCCATTGTCTCTGCTGGCTTGTGACTTTGTTTCCCAAGATACTGTAAAGTATATAAAGCCTATGGGAATTATTAAACTTGGCGCTGCTGCAGTACTGACTGGACAGCCCTCCCGATTTCTAACCTTTGTCTCCGAGTCTTCTTTTCCACCTTTCCTATAGTCATTTTCACTCTCCCCTCAGAGGACTGTTGGACTTTGTACTGGTGGGACAGGTGCGCCTCTCCCAAGACCAGAGCTCAGGGACAGCACCCAGTGGTAGAAAGATGATGGGAGTGTGACTTTGTGGTACCAGCAGGTGTGTTATGGGGCCAGCATAGAATCCTACTGTCGGGATGGGGGCTTGGCAAGTTACTCTAGCAATAGGCTACACCCCACTCCCTACCCAAAGTTATGAATGGGGGTTAGTAACAGTGGTCAGATCTTAGAGGCTGCATGCCCTGGCCCGCCCAGTGTGCGTATTTGGGCCAGAGAAAAAGCGGAGATGTTCCTATGTCCGTGTTCTGTCATACACGCCTCTGTAACAGCTGTGGCAATGCTGCTTACATACTTGCCTGGCATAGTTGCCACCACTGGTCTGCCCCCCTGTAGCACATGATAGTTTCACAGCTTAGGAGATTCCCCAGATGTGGGTTTAGTACATTTCCCTATTCTGCCCATGTCAATACATGGTGTCAGTCACAAGGGAGAAAACTGTGTACCTGAGATATCTTCTCAGAGCCCTGGACTGTCCGAGGCTTCCGTCCTTGTTATCTGACAGCAGGCCATGAAAGCCTTTATCCCAATACAGCACAGTGAACCTGTTTTTGAGGACAGGCACCTACTCTGTTTTGTTTCCTAGGAACCAGAACTCATTTCCTGCTCAGCTCTTCCCGACCTTAGAATGCATTTCCCTTCTGTGCTTCATTCACCCCATGCTGTGGGGCTCTGGGTAGAAAGGTGCACCTGGGTGGCAGTCCCACACCGACAGACAGAAAGTGGTCTGGTTACAAGATGTGCTGGGAAGAGAAGGGAGGTACCAGGCACAAGCTGAGGCTGGTAGCTGACTAAAGCAGCAGCTAAGCTGAGTGGAGGGTGCTAAGCAGTCAGGCTTGATATGAGTTAGCTGTGCTGTCAAAGCCATTCCCCAAAGGTGGCCTCATCCAAGCCTATCTAAAGGAGCATGTGAAAGCTTCATGATGACCACTCTAATTAGTCCTCAACCATCTCTTCTACACAGGATATAAACAATCATATACACCAAGGGTTCCAAAAAAGAAAACATTGAGAACCTTGTGTACCAACTACAGCCGTCAGCTGTGTGCGTGAGCTATGTGGCTAAGGAACAGTAGGGAGAGGGCATGCACTTGATGTTTACCATGGACACAGCTGCAGTGAGAAGCCTAGGTTCCCAAGGTATATAGCACCGAGGCCAGGACCTCAACACTATCTCCGAAAGACTAACATTTCTCTAGATATGGCCTTATAGCCTGACAAGTGTAGGGTGCCCTATGTTGGTTTTGAGGGCAAAGGGGCCAGGAGTGTGGTCAGTGCAAGGGATTGGCCAAACAGATAAGGTCTGTGGGCAGAAGCTTGTGCCTCTACGTATGTTCCAAGTCTGACACGGTGCATGATGGCACATACCTGCACGGCTACAAAGTCACTAGCCTGGACTGCATGAAACCCTGACTCAAAGCGGGGAAAGGGACAGAATCTCGGAGCTGACTTTCTTACATTGAGAGTAACTAAACAGGCAGAGGGGCTGCAAAGATTTCCCCAGGGCCAAGAGGTGGCATGCCAGGATCTGAGCTCTCTAGGGCTTTGGCCATGGTCTGGGGAGGAGCCAGGCACCTCCAGCTGAGCCAAACAGCAGTCTCTTTCTGGCATCCACTTTATTGTGACATTTGGCCAGTCCAGGGGATGCAGTTCCAGTCAAGTGCCTCTGAGAAAAAGAGGCCAGAGCCTGGGCAAGTGGTCCCTCTCTCAGGCCATGCTGCTGCTCAGCTGCATAGCAAAGTCCTGTACATGGTCTTTCAGAGTCTGGCGGGCATCTGCCTGTGCTCGCTTCTCCCGTGCCCGTTCCTGCTGCAGCTTGGTCAATCGCAGCCTAAGCCGCTGCTCCCGTCGCTTGCAGGCCTGCAGCTGGCGCTGAGTCTTGTCCAGAGCATCAAGAGCTGCTTCAGCTCTCCTCTTCCAGAGCAAGGCACTCCCCACTTGGTAGCTGTGTTCATTCTGGATGTAGGCTCCAGCAGGTGGTGGCAGCCGTAACATGTATGCAGATGGGGAGACAGGCTGTGGGTCAAGAGGGGAGGGGTGCTGCTCTGGTGAAGGCTGTGCACTACAGCCTGCTTCATCTGCTTGAGCACCTAGAGGGCCCAGGAGATCTGAGAAGGGGCTGTTAAGGCCAGGGTCCAGCCTCACAGCTGGGGATGCAGGCAGAGTGGCAGGTGCTGAGGCTTCTTCCACAGGAAAGCAGATATCAGCACGAGGAGGTGGAGAAAATGGAGTTGTGGGTCCTTGTCTTTCAGAGCAGCTGGAGGAGAGACAGAAAGAAACTAAGGCTCGCCAGGCTCCTCTCTTAGCCTGTTTAGTCTCCCTACCATCCGAGCCCCCTTCCCTGGGTTTAGATAGCAAGAACCCTGTTCAACGAAGGTGCTGGCATTCACCCTACGATCCAGTCCCTCAGCCCTGGGGTGAGGGTGGGGCATCCCCGGTCCTGCAGCACATACCGCTTCCTGCATCGCCGGAGCCGGCTGACATCAGGCAGGCCAGGTTGATAACCATGCCCCTTGGTCTTGGCTGTTCGACGAAACTTGGAGAAAGACTCAAATATGGTGGGGACTGCCCCTTCCTTCAGCCTGTGATACCCACTGTGGGGAAAAGCAGCCCAAATGAGCTGGAGAAAAGACTCTGCCACTTTCCCTGGACTCCCAGCGTAGGACCTGCAGCACTAGGGATGAGAGGGGCTCCAAGACACACTTGCCAGTGACAATCTCAAGAACGCCAAGTGTGGTAAAATCAAACTCATCTTCCCTGTGAATGAGCTTCCAGGGTTGAGCTGAACGGAAACCCACCAGCAGGGATAGGTGGACCAGCTGGAAGAACTCGGTGCTAAACATCCTATGATGTGGAGACTGGCGGCTAACCTAAGGTGCCTTCCTTAATCATTCTCCACCTTTGTTTTTAAAGATCTTTTTCCTTAAAAACAGTTTTTATTTTTATGTACATGGGTGTTTTGCCTATACGACTGTTCACCACATGCATGCCTAGTACCTACAGAGGTTAGAAAACAGTAATGGATCACCTAGAACTGGAGTAAGCCAGTTCCAGTTACAGACTGCTATAAGCCACTATATGGGTGGTGGGCATCGAACCCAGGTCTTCTGGAAGAACAGCCAGTGAGTGCTCGTAACCTCTGAGCCAGCCCTATTTATGTGTATGAATGTTTTGCCTGAGTGTATGTATGTATATCCATGCCCACAGAGGTAGATTGAACCCCAGTGCTCATAAGAGTAATCTATGCTCTAAAATGGTTAAGCCATCTCTTCAGCCTTTCCACCTGATTTTTTAAAGACGGTCTCTCACGCAACACAGGGCTCAACAACTCATCTAGACTAGCTTTTCCGTAAGTCCCTGGGATCCTTTTGTCTTGTCTTCTCCAGGACTGGGATTAAAGGAACAAGCAATCACATGTGGCTTTTTATTTGAGTACTTAAATCTGAACTCAGGTCCACCTCATGCTTGCGTACCAAGTCTTTAGCAAAGGGGGCTATTTCCCCAGCCTGGGAAGGCTGTTCTTCTCTGATGTCACTGGCACGGTGATCCTGAGATCACGCTTTAACCGTACAGAACTGGAAAGAGGCAACAGCACCCTTGACAACTGGTCTGCCTATCTATGAGCATGCCAGACAGATGTCCATGGACTTCACCACAGCAGAGCTGCCTTGCTTGTCCTCGCTCTGACGCCTCACAACCTGTCCTGGTGTGGGCTGGCATAAAGACCCACCTGATTCCCACCAGCTCAAAGCAGTTTTCCTCGAAGTGTTTGGAGCAGAAGTAGATGTACTCAGAGGTCGGATCCCACAGGCCCTGGCCGCTGGGGTCCAGCCGCTGACAGTTGGCCAGCCACAAGCCGCGCCTGGGGTTGTCTTTCTTGGGAAGTCTGCAGAGCCACAAAACCGTGAGCACCAGACTGCCTACAGCCCTGCGTTCAGGATGCCCAAGCTCCCCAGGCAAGAATGGCAGACCTCCCCACGACCCTTTTGGATTACCACCCGTTAGGGAAAAAGAGAAACTGAGGACGAAAGAAGGAAAGGAGCCTGCTCAGTATCATCTAGCAGGAATAAGTCAGAGCTGTAAATCCAAGCCAGGTAAGCGCCCAGTCCTATTTCGGCTGGACTGGAGACTACTCGACCTCCCCTCTCACCCGCCAGCTCACAAATTCAAGCCTCACTTCGACCTCAGGAAAGCGCCGTCTCCTGCGCGGCCTAAGGTGCGGCAACACCAGCGCCTGCGCCTGTGAGCCCTCGCGTGCCACCACGCACGCGCGCTGACCTGTGGAAGGAGATGCCGCGGTTGCGAGTCTCGCGCGTGTCCCGTGTGCAGCAGCCGGCGGCGGAGCAGTGTCGCGGCATCTGGGGAAGGGGCGGGATCTGGGTGGTGGGCGGCAGACGGGGGAGGACTGTATTCACGCCCTGCTGTCACTCCCTCCAGAGGGCCTGAGCCTGTCGGCTCCCCAAGGTCCGACCCCGTACCAGTCCTGTCCTAACTCGTTCTATAGACTCCCGTCAGCGGTACTCACGGTCTTGCCATTGCTGCGCCGCCAAAATCTCGCGATGGGTAGGTCAATACGGAAATTGGTAGCCGAGAGATTCCGTCGCCCGTGGCGCCGGGCCTCAAGGGGCGGGACCGGAAGAGATCCTGGCGGGGCGGACCGCCGGATGTTGGAAGTGAGGGTGGGGAAATCATCGCTGCTGAGTTGAGGTTCCTGGAGCAGAAGTCACTTCTTGTTTTGTTTGCCCAAGGTCACTGCTGAGCGCCCGCTGTTTGAACGAAGCATCTGGGTGCAGTCTGTAGTGCTCCCTGAACATCGTAAGCGGACACTGTTTGAAAAAGAACCACCATCAAGAAAAACCTGGGCTCTTCCTTGAAAAACCCCGGTCACGGGCTGGTGTGATGGCTCAGCACTTGCTACCAACTCCTTTTTTTTTTTTAATGGTTTTTCGAGACAGGGTTTCTCTGTGTAGCCCTGGCTGTCCTGGAACTCACTCTATAGACCAGGCTGGCCTCGAACTTAGAAATCCACCTGCCTCTGCCTCCCGAGTGCTGGGATTAAAGGCATGCGCCACCACTCCCCGGCAACCAACTCTTAAGATTGAGTTTAATCCTTGGTACCTACCTGGTGGAAGAAGAGAACCAACGTCCAGTAATTAATTGTCCACTGGTCCCCATACATATGCAGAAAATAAAATGTAACGACACATAAAAAGAATTCATAGAGTAACCGTATTAAGTGCATAGGCAGAGGCGCTGAAAACAAAGGCCTTTAGCCTTCCCACCACCAAGAGGTTGGATGTCAGGGTATGAACCCACTGGGATTTGCCACTGTCTCAGGAGAAACCTGGAATTTCCAGCTGGGCCAGGCAGCAGCATCTCTTCCTAGCATCTACTTTATTGTGGTATCTGGCAATATTGGAGGGTCCATTTTAGATCGAGTTCTTAAAATCAAGACCTGTGCTCAAAATTTACTCCCATTACAGGAAGGAGGTAGAGTGTGCTCCAAGTACAGTCTGGGGAAATAACAATGAGTAGGATGCTTATATTTGCCAGCTCTGGAGGAAAGCTAATGAAAAAAGGGCATATCTGGAACTGGGTTTCTACAGCCCTTGGATGGAGCTGTAACTGCACTCTGTCCTCAGCCCTCTCACAGGACAGGGAAAAAGCCACTTCCTTGCACTTCATGTGAGGTGAGAGGGACAATAGTGTGTTGCCCTAATTCCCTTGTCTAGTTAGAAGCTTTTAACTGAGCATACAGACATGCTTAGTGTGTCTTAGAGAAAACATGTCCTTTTCCTAGAGGCTCTCCTTCCAAGAAAGGTGGGTATCTAGACAGGGAACTTTTTTTTTTTTTTTTCAAAGTACAGTGCACAGTAAACGTAATGCCTCAATAAAGACACAAGTGCAAGCATTATGTAGTGTTAATAGTGGTGGTGGTGGGGGATAAAGGGATGGCTGCCAGCCATACAGCTCTTCCCTCCTCTTCTTTAGCCTAACTGAGTCTGCAAAATCCACAACCAGTCTTCCTAAGCCTTCTCCAGTGCTGCTAGGTCCTCCCAGGCCTCAAGAGAACACCCCTCCTCCTTACCATTCTCACAAACCAGTGCATAAAGGCTGCTGTGGCATACATACTTGTGAAATAGGTGAGCCCCGGCATCCTGCTGCCTGACTTAAAAATGGCATTCTTCCTCAAGGCCTAGGGCAGCTGTTTGCTCACAGGTACAATGGTGTCACAACAACCAGTCCTACATGGTCTTGATGGTGACAATGGCTACAACCACATTTCCTCTGTACAACATGCAGCAAGTCATGTACCCTTCATTTGGTAGGGTCACATTTGACTGTCAGACTGGCTCAAAGCAGGAATTGTTGATCTCAGCCTCGGAGGAGTTAGGATAGACAGGAATAGAGACAGAGGTTTGGCAACCTTGGTTGATGCAGTTCTGTGGGCCTGATCTCTTGATTCTTTTTGTTTGTTTGTTTGTTTGTTTGTTTTTTGAGACAGGGTTTCTCTGTATAGCCCTGGCTGTCCTGAACTCTCTCTGTCGACCAGGCTGGCATCGAACTCAGAAATCCACCTGCCTCTGCCTCCCAAGTGCTGGGATTAAAGGCGTGCGCCACCACTGCCCGGCGATCTCCTGGCTCTTGCCAAAGGGAAAAATGCCAGTGGTAGGTGTTAGGAACAGAATTAGGGCGTTGAGTGGAGGCGGGACATGCCTACAATATAACAAAGACAGATATTAAGGTAACAGAGAGAGGGGCTTGAGAATATATGTTGTGTGGTTGCCACCAGGTTGCCACCAGGTCATGAATGTCATTCCATGTGACCTGGTTCCTTGGTCAAGGGTGTCTCCTGGGTCTCCTCCTTCCCTTTTCCTGTCAGCAATAAGCAAGCCATCTTCTTAGTGGGTGGGGTGATGCCACACACTAAGATCAGATTTTATGCTGATATCTAGATAGTCTGAGACTGATCCTGTAGGAAAACACAAACAAAACCCCTTCTAATCATGAAGAGGGGGGCTGGCCCCTTCTAGATCCTGTCTAGGGGATCCCACCATCTCACCAACAGGTGGGGGGGGTCAGGATTATGGGGGGATATTTTGTGTTTTTACATATATTAAGAAAGTTTAGGCCGGGCAGTGGTAGCGCACACCTTTAATCCAAGCACTCGGAAGGCAGAGGCAGGTGGATTTCTGAGTTCGAGGCCAGCCTGGTCTACAGAGTGAGTTCCAGGACAGCCAGGGCTACACAGAGAAACCCTGTTTTGAAAAACAAAAACAAAACAAAACAAACAAACAAAAGGAGTCTAGAAGCACCACCAACAGGAGTGTGGAGCCAAAGCTCCCAGAGGCTGACCTGGGGCCCTCACTAGGGGAGGGGAAGGGTTGAGTATGAGGAGCTGGACAGGTCTGTCTGGTGTTTATCAGGCCAGAGATGTGCCCTGGAGGGACGCATTCCTCTTCCCAAGGGCTTGTTTGGCTTGGGAGGTGAGTGTTGGGAGCAGGGGGAAAGGGAAGGATTTAAATGTCCTTTTAGGAAAAGAGGCTGTAGGGTTTTTGTAGGTGTAGGTGGCCATGGCCCGAGCCAGCTGTGGTTTCCATAAAAGTTCTGGAGAAGACTTAGCTTCTGGCAGACCGTTAGAAGAGGCTTATGAGGTAGGACTGAGGTTAGGAAAATTCTGAGGGGCTGGGGAGATGGCTCAGAGGTTAAGAGCACTGGCTGTTCTTCCAGAGGTCCTGAGTTCAAATCCCAGCAACCACATGGTGGCTCACAACCATCTGTAAGTCAAAAAAAGAAAAAAAAAGAAAATTCTGTCCCCAAGAAGGTGATGGGTGGGCGGCGGTTGGTGAGTTGTATCTTATTCTGGGTTATTTTGAATCCTATCTTTGTTAGAGTGGGGACCAGTGAATCTTTGAGGTCATGTGGTGAAGTTTGTTGATCTCCCTAGGCCAAGATATTGTCCATATAATAATAAATATGTATTCTCTTTTTAAAATATGGTTTTAGGGTGGCAGCAACAGCTTCCTGGCATATATTGGGGCAGTTGGCCATACCTTGGGGGAGGATTCTCCATTCATATTGGGAGGCTGGACCAGAGTTGTGGGGACTGAAAAGGTGAAATGTTAACAATATTTGGAGTGTAGGGGTATAGAGAAAAAAATCGTTAATATCTATGGCTAATAGAGGAGTACTGGCCAGGACTGCAGACAAGGGGAAGGTCCCCTTGGAGGTGAATCCCCCATCTACATAGTCTTCTTGGTGGCCCGTAGGTCTTATAATAGCCGCCACCCCCAGGATTCTTTTTAATTGCAAAGATGGAGGTATTGCATGAGCTGTGGAGGACAGGTATGTTGGAATTGGAGTTGTTCTCTTTTTTTTGGTTTTTCGAGACAGTGTTTCTCTGTGTAGCCCTGGCTGTCCTGGAACTCACTCTGTAGACCAGGCTGGCCTCGAACTCTGCCTGGCTGGAGTTGTTCTTAAAAGAGCTTAAAAGAGCTTAAAAGAGCTATGTAAGCACTTCTCAGTTCTTCCTGGAAAAGCCCTCCACTGAGGGCTCATCTGAGACCCACTGAAGCAGAGTGTGTCATATCTAACAGTGGCTTTCATAATCGGGGGTGACCCCAGGGAATGTGTTTGTTGTCTCTTCTATCTGGATGGATCACTTTCAATGATACCAGCCAGAGGATGGAATCTGGGGCTTCTAAGATAACAGGTTAGTGGCCACGTCCGAGATGAATTGTTCTGAGAAGGCCAACAACAACATCTGGATCCTCTCTTTTGAAGGCCCCTTTTCGGTACGTGCCTGGGAGGAGCCTCAGTCACATTATAGCCCAAGAATGAGTTCCCAATGTTGTGGGATGTCAGATCTTTTTTTATAAATAGTCCTGTCTGTTCCAGTGGCAATTAGGCATTTAAATGGTTTTCCTCCAATTTTTATATTGAGTTTGGGGTGTGAGCCTTCTTCTTTGTTTGTTTGTTTGTTTGTTTTAGAGACAGGGTTTCTCTGTGTAGCCCTGGCTGTCCTGGAACTCACTCTGTAGACCAGGCTGGCCTCGAACTCGGAAATCCGCCTGCCTCTGCCTACCGAGTGCTGGGATTAAAGGCGTGCGCCACCACTGCCCGTCGAGGGTAGCAGTCTTATGTGAAGTCGTCCTAATATACTAAGTGTCAACTGTCCATTTGTCATAATGTTCATTTTTCAAAGCCTGACATGCTAGCCGGTGTTCTGAGGTCACGATTTCCCAAACTGTGCTTTGAAGGAGGACTTCTCTGATTACAGGATCAGGGATTTTTCATTCTAGGATTTCATTTCTTTGTTCTTGCTCATTTTTGTAGCAAGAACAAAGTCTCAGATAGGTTCCTCGGGTTTCGGCTGGGGAAAGAGAGGTGAGCAATTACAATCTTGGGGTGCAGAAGGGGAGGTTATGGGATTCCAGGCCTGAAGGGCACAAAGGCATACTTGATCTAAGTACCCAGGAGGTTGGGTAGCCTGTTGTGCTCCTGTAGAGGAGTTACCTTGGCTGAAAAGGTCATCCAAGCCCCTATTTATTTGGTTTTGATTAGTCCTGATCTGTTGGAGGCATTCATCCCTATATAAAGCCTCCCATGGAAGGAACAGGGGCTAGGTAAGGAGGACCAGCAGATGTGGTGCTGGCCTTGCGGTGTATGGAGAGCCACACAAGACTCTGAAGAACGGATTTTGCCCCAGGGTATGCATACCACCCTCCTATCAATTGTCTAAGCTCTTTTAATTCATTGGCCCGGTAAGGATACCAGTGTAGGGGCAGAGAGTAAGTGGGTCGGAAACATGGAGGGCCCAGGTGTTACTGCATTTGTGCGGAAGTTTGGAAGAACCTCTAATCTCACATAATTGTTGGTTATCAGGGTGGGAGCCTTCAAGAGTTTTATGAGTGGCCCTTTCCTGTGGGAGCAGCCAGGTAGAGAGGAACGTGGCCTTCTCCTCTGTCATGGTTTGTCCCCATCCCCTCATATCGGTATACTCTGAAAAGGGGGAGTCATCTGGAGGGAATGTCACTTTGCCAGCTGTGTTCAAAGCTCCCATTCGACCGGATATTGTGAACTTTGTTTACACCAACTTGAGGAAAAACAACAGACAGCCCTATGCCGTCAGTGAATTATCAGGTCTTCAGACCAGTGCTGAGTCTTAAGGTACTTAAGGTGGAGCAGTGGCTCGAATTCCAAGAGTTCGAGGTGGTGGGACCCACCATTCTGGCCAGGGTGCCTTTGGAAATATGTGTCTCGGAGGCTGCATGTTTACACCAACCAAAACCTGGCATCGTTGGCACCGCAGAGTGAATATAACCCCAAAACGATATGCCCATCTGTTGTGCCCTGGCTGCCTCAGCCGTACCAGCTTTGGTGATGTCTGAAGGTCATCGTACTGAGGAAGTTCCTGAACTGCCGTTGGTGGTTGAAGATGAAGTTGATGGTTACAAGAAGTCCAAGGAGGCTGTTCAGCTGCTTAAGAAACTCAAGCTTGGAATGACATCAAAAAGGCCTATGCCTCTCAGAGAATGAGACTGGCAAGGGTAAAATGAGAAATTGATGGTGGATCCAGCGCAGGGGACCCTGCGTCATCTATAATGAAGATAATGGTATCATCAAGGCCTTCAGACACATCCCTGGTATTACTCTGCTTAATGTAAGCAAGCTGAACATTTTGAAACTTGCTCCTGGGGGGCATGTGGGGCGTTTCTACATTTGGACTGAAAGTGCTTTCTGGAAGTTGGATGAGCTGCATAGCACTTGGCCTAAGGCTGCTTCCCTCAAGAGTAACTACAAACTACAACCTTCCCATGCACAAGGTGATGAACACAGACCTTAGCAGAATCCCAGAGACCCAAAGAGCCATCCGAGCACCACGCAAGAAGATTCAGCATAGAGTCTTGAAGAAGAATCCACTGAAGAACCCGAGAATCATGTTGAAGCTGAACCCTTACGAGAAGACTGTGCAGGAATACCACTCTTCGCCAGGCCAGAAATCACAGACTTCAGGTGAAAAGCTGGAAGCAGCAGCAGCTGCACTGGCAGCCAAATCCGAGAAGACTGTTCCAGAGAAGGAGACTGCAGACAAGAAGCCAACAGTAGGCAAGAAAGGAAAGAAGCCTACGGATGTCAAGAAGCCAAAGAAGCCTGCAGGGGAAAAGGTGGTTACCCAGAAACCAGCAGAGAAGAAACCTACCACAGAAGAAAAACTAAAGCCTGATGCATAAACTATTAAACTTCGTTAAATTCCAGAGAGCAAATATAGACAGCCTATTTGAATAAATCAAAGATACAGTGAGAGAGAGGGAAAAAAGGAGCTTTATGAGTGTCTTTAGGGTGCGAGGCAGGAGGGGCATGAGGCACCAGTGGGGAGTAAAGACCGGGTGGTGTGTGGGTGTGACGGGGTCATTTCCTGTCTAATGGACGCAAAGGCTCCACCTCGGGGCAGTCTTCAGGGCTCTCCTGCTCAGAGCCATTGCTGGGAGAAAGAGGCTTGGGTTTATCTGAAAGGGGGAGTCTCTTGGACTCCTCGCCTTCATGAGAGGTAGGTCACCTGTGTCCATACCTCAGTGTCATAGGGTCCTGGGGATCATTCCAGGGGCCAAAGGAAGAACCTCCTCCTAGAAGAAATTTGTTTCCTTCCGGGAGAGTTTAACCCCGCACAGCTTGGGGAGGGCACAGAGGACTCTTAATTTGGGACTCCTGGTGAGAGGCAGAATTTCCCACAACAGAAAAGGATGGAGGCACTCAGTCAAAAGGGGACTGTTCCCAGGACTGCAGGAGTTCCTAGGAGGGATTCCATCAAGACTGGGGTGCAAGCCTGCCTGCAATGTTAAGAAAACTGGCGACCGCCCTAAGAGCTTTTAACTTGTCATTGCGTTATCAGGTTCTTTGAAAGAGACTCAGAAGGGTGATTTTTCCCCAAGGGCCGTTGGAGTCGGACTTTCGGACAAAGGACCTTCAGTCAGCCAGGGAATAATACCGACCAAAAAAAAAAAAAAAGACCCTTCACCATACCTCAAATCGAAGGTAAAGGAGGAAGGAAGAACCAGCCTATCCTCAGGTTGGGATGGCAAGGCAAGATGCTGATGTCCCTCAGGACTCCTTGCCCTCTTTTGCGCATACCTGGTTTGAGCCCCAGATGTGGGTCCTTTGCTCCAGACTGGCTGTTGAGCACCGGTGGTCTTAGGATGCGAAGGAGCTGGGGAGCAGGGTCTCAGGCAGTGGTGACTATGGAAGGTATGAACGACCTGTTTCTGGGAACGGCTCATTTATTGAAACAGTGGGGCTAGCTTAAGTAGCTCGAGACAGAGGGAAGGAAAACCGATCAGGGAGGAAGCGTTGCAGCGGGGGCAGGGGCCTTCCAATGTATCAATTAGATTAGCAGACTGCCTTCTGTTGGGGTAATCTTTTTGTGTGCTGTGTAAAAGTTGTTGATTTCTGTACGGCGGAGAGTTGAGTACTGGTCAGACTTTGTGTTGGTTATTTTTATGGATCATCACCTGCTTCAGTGTTTTGTAAGCATACCTCCCTCACCTTTTGGTTGGTTTAACGAAGATCCAATGGCTAGTATCTGAGGCAGGGGAGGAAAGGTGGGACTTCTGGGCAGAGGTAGGCTCTGTGGGAGGATTCAAGTGACATGGAGTAGCTCGGACATACTGAGTGAGAAAAAGGTAACCGGCCACGTGGCAGACATGGACTAGAACAGGCGGATTAAGTCCACTGAGCTAGCAGAAGGTAGCCTGCTATAGTGCCTAAGCTTTTATAACTAATAATAAGAGAAACTTTATCTCGGAAAACCAAATAATAATAATAATAATAATAATAATAATAATAATAATAATAATAATAATAATAATAATAATAAAGTCTCCATGTGTTTATTTAGCAACTGGCAACTCTAAGAAAGTCCTGCAATATCAGTCACATAATTTCTGAGAACTCAGTTCTCTTGTAGGGAAACAGAAGCCTAACTGGCTTCATCGACGTGTGGCCTTTTATCTTTATGGACTTGAGTGGACCCAAGCCTGATTTGGGTAGGGAGTGGTCCCATTCCTGCTGTGCTCTCAGAGAGATGTCAGAGGTATGGTGATGCTCTACAGACTCTTATATGGCTTGGGAACACACATTTCAGCACAAGTGAGGAATTAATTACAGGACCATAGCATATTTTTGCAGCTCCATCTCTGAAGTAAATCAATCTCTCTCTCTCTGTTTTTTTTTTTTTTTTTTTGAAAAGAGGGTTTCTCTAGTAGCCCTAGCTGTCCTGGAACTCACTCTGTAGACCAGGCTGTCCTGGAACTCACAGATCTGCCTGTCTCTGCCTCTGGGATTAAAGGCATGTGATACCACACCCAACTACATTATGGTCTCTTTAAGCTCACTTTTATAAGGTTTTATTGTTGGCTATTCATGCCAATTCCAGCATCAGGGAAAGCTTTCCCTGCCATGGACTCTCTTTATAAACTTTGTAAACCCTCAATCTACCAGAGTAGCCAGGCCCAGCCTGAGGAGCTCCGACAGCTAACATAAAGCTCTACAATGCCTCCCCCTGACCTCATATAAAGCCTGCCTTCTGCCCAGTTCTCTGCTGCTTCTCTCTGAGCAGAGGCAGCCACTCTCCTGGGGTTTTCCTTACCAATGAACCTCCTGTATGAGGTTTGTTGTTTGGTGTGACTTTGCTGTATTCCTTGGCTCCTGACTGCCAGGATGCCTCTAGAGCTGTAACACTTCCGCTGGGGAAACTTCCCCTCCACTTGTGCAGAATTTCTATAGGGGAAGCTGTGAGGCGGTGGGCTGTGACAGGCAGCTTGGTTCTTGGTCAAGCACAGGCTTAAACCTCGGCGACCCAGTAGGGGGTAAAAACCCTACAAGGGACAGTAGACGTTCACTGCTCCTTGGCCCCTGGCTCCTGTCTAGTAGCTACAACCTCCACAGTCCTCTGTAGAGAGGTCTGTGACCATCAGTCATGTAGGAGCAGCACGTCAAGCCCTCCCACATGCAGATAAGGTATCCCCAATCTCTCAGACCAAGCCAATGGGAAGTACCTGCTGTCAGACCCTGACCCATCCCAAACTGTATATGAGAGATCCTATCCAGAAGGAATAAAGGTGTGAGAACTACTCCGTAGTCTGAGAGCTTCTATCATAAGAGCTGTAACACTGTTGCTTGGGAAGAGGTCTGCTCTCCTGAAACGGCCACCAGAAGCCTTCCGCACTCCTCGATGACTAGTTGGCCTCTCGTGGGCTCTGCCCGAGCCAGACTCAGCACAGGGCAGCAGGTGCAGCATCTTGGAGCAACCCAGGTGGCAACTTTGGAGACTACACTCTCCCTCCTTTGCCTGAACCCTCACACCTGGCCAGGCCAGAGATCCCCGTGGAAAACCTCCAGCACACAGGCCCACAGGAAGCCTTTCCCTTCAGAGCTGCAACACTTACATTTAAAACTAGTCCCATGGAGCACAGGGTGGCCTTGAACTACTGATCCTCCGGCTTTACCTCCTGATATATGGAATTATATACGTGCAGCAGCATGGCTACCCTGTAAATAGGCCCCTTTTAGATTCTCCTCAAGGCACCAATTCTGAATGGCACTAGTCTGTGTTGGGAACCTAGCTACACACTAGTCACTTTTTCATATTTAAACAAGTCATCCTCACAAACAGGGAGAGGAGACTGCATGGCATCTGAAGGACCTCCAACCAGTAGCCATATGCCCAGGCAGCCCTGGGTAGCTTGGATGCAGCCTAATACAGAATAGTGAACGTTCTTAAGCATCGTGATCTGTTACCCATACAGCTCTGGAGTGTATTTGCTATTTGTACACATTCACCCTTTTCTGTTTGTGAGTGGCTCTCACTGGTGCCTTCCAAGTGGCCCTATCAGCTGTTACATGTGCTTGGCAAGTGGGATGCAGCAAGAACCAGTGTTGTGTCAACCTGCGAGTGTGAAGCATCTGATGCTATTTGATGTTACAGGGGTGCACTGTACCCTGATGTGCCTCACACATCACCAATGATTGGCAGCTGAGACATGGAAGGGACCAAAGCTTGCTTTCTATTTTTCTGTGAATTAATTTTCAAAAATAAAAACAAGTATGGCCTCATTCAGGACTGGGCTGAGGAGAACTTTTAGACAGAATCTTTTTAGTCAGATCTGAACAGAACTTTTTAGAACAGAACAAAGGATACTTTTTTTCCCCTGGCTGTCCTGGAACTCACTCTGTAGACCAGGCTGGCCTCGAACTCAGAAATCCGCCTGCCTCTGCCTCCCAAGTGCTGGGATTAAAGGCATGCGCCACCACTGCCCAGCACAAGAGAACTTTTTAGACAGAACTGAACTCAAGAAGAACTTAGAAGTGTAGGCATAGCATTGGGAGAAAAGACATTGAGAGTTAGAGCATTATTGTGACATCAGAGCAGGAGGAGAGAGCAAGATTAGAAGGAGAATGAAGAATGGAATAACTTAGAAACTATAGGTAACATAAAAAACTAAGAGAGCAATGTGCAGAATTCAGAGGTGAGAGGTCAGCTCGGGAACTTAGAGATATTCCACCAGGGTCCTCTCCCCCCTCTAAGCTCATGGAAGAAACAGGTTCATGTAGGCTGGAAGGGAGGGGCTGATTAAGCCCCTGCTACTACATTCCCTAAAGAGCAATCAGTTTAAAAGTCACACTGTTCTGCCAATCACATTGTACCTAATTGCAGCTGCTCTAAAATCCTATATAAGGTCCCTGAATGGGCTCTACGAGGTCGCTCTCCCATCTTGATATGTAGAGAGACCTCAGCATGCTGATGAATCAATAAATTCCTCTTGCATTTTGCATCAATCCCCTATTCCATATGTTGACCCAGAGGGTCTCAGGTGAGGTAAGACTCCCCAGAGTCTTACAGAGGGAGAGAGGAAAAAGAGAAGCAGCTGCAGAGAGCAGAAGGGGCGGGCAGGCTTCTCCTTCCCATGGGACAGAACAGGTCCCGTGGTAAGGACAAGGCAGGCTTAGTCTTACTAAAAGGAACAAAGCTTTCTTCTTACAACGTAGGTTTAATTCATTTAGCATTAAAAGGGTAGAAGCTTTTTCTTTCTCTATGCAACAAAGATTGGAGTTCACTTTTCATCCAGAATGAATGAGTTCTTTCTGCATTGGTGCCTAGTCTTTTGCTCCAAATGCATATATAAGTATGGTTGTGTGTGTAAGTATGTAATTGTGAAAATGTATGCATATATGTGTGTAAGTATGTAATTAGGAGAATGCATGCAAGCTGGACCCAACAGGTTTGAATGGAAATGTATAAATGCACATGGGTGAATCTGTACATGAATTTATGTGAGTTTATGCATATTTGCTGATGTAAAAGTTTTTCCTTCTGCAAGGGTGATTCTCTTCTCCTGGTTCAATAGAAGTTTTTTTTGGTTTTGTTTTGTTTTTTCTTTTGTTTTTTTTTTTTCTTTTTTCAAGACAGGGTTTCTCTTTATAGCCCTGGCTGTCCTGGAACTCACTCTGTAGACCAGGCTAGCCTCGAACTCAGAAATCTGCCCGACTCTGCTGGGATTAAAGGCATGCGCCACCACTGCCCAGTTTAATAGAAGTTTATTGCTCCAGACTTCCCCCTAGCCTGACAAGTGAGAGGCATCTGGACAAAAGGGAAGAGGTTCTAGCAATTAATCCTTTACTTAATCTCCTGCTATTTTACAATGAGGTGCTAAAAACCAGAGACTGCAGTTTCTGGCCTCAGCGGAACAGAGAAGGCAGGTCAGCTACAGTAGCGTAGTTACTTAGACTTCAGTAAGTCTCATAAGACAAAAGTCTTACCCTCATATCTCGTAAGACAAAGTCTTACCCTCCGCTGCCACTGCCCTTCCCCCTAAGCTGCCTCAAGGAGAACCAACAAGAAAAAATACCCCGCTGGGGCTGCCCCCCTTCCCACAAAACACTAATGAACACAAAAATAAATAAATCTTTAAAAAGCAACAACAAAAAGATTCAACTAAATCAAGAAACTTATACAAAGCAGTGAAAGTCATTAAGGGAATTTTCTTTGTCTACGGTTAATATATCTGAATTATTTTTTATTAACATTTATATTTCATCTCTGCTACCCTGGACCCATTCTGGGGCCACTTTTCCCCGACTCTTACATGGCTGGTTCTCTGTCTTTGGCAGCTCTCAACTTGCATCTTATTCCTTTCCTGGCATGGCGATTCTAAAACCCCTTCTTCTCCAGGTCCCTTGCCTGGGAAATCTAAAGTCCCACCTCTGCTTCCTTGCCCAGTCATTGGCCACCGGCAACTTTATTTAGCCAATTAGAACCAACTGTGGCCAGGGACCCTCAGCATCTTACAGGCAGACACGGATATTCCCTTGTGATTTTGGGAGCGGAATTAACATAAATAACATTAGAACCAATCCACAACAAGAAGTGGCTCTAGAAACAGTCCAGAGGATTCGGAGTCTGCTCTGGGAAAGAATCTTCTCTCTAGTAGCCACAGAGCTCAAGCTTTGGAAAATCAAACCAAAGCCCTTAGTAAAAGCTTGGCTGAATTACAATGAAATTCAAGTCCCAGCCTCAGAGGGAGCCAGTGGTCAACATAAGGTCACTGATTGAAGAAATGGGATGCTGTAACTCAGATGGAGGGACCCTACTGGGGCCGAGGACTTTGAACCCTCAGATCCTGAAGGAAGCAGTGTCTCCTCCCTCAGCTGAGGATGCATCTCCACCTCTACCTCCTGCAGCACGGTCCTTTCCACCTGGAGAGCTAATCCTTTATCATCTTGGGAACAGCAGTGACTTTTCCCTAAAGGAGGTGCCAAGAAGATAACACTGACATTTCCCAGGGCCCTGAAAAAGTGGCTTGCTTCGCCTTAAGTGTGGTTATGTAAAGACAATTACAGAGGGGTCCATGAGGAGGTATGCTACCCCACTAAAGAGCTTGATGAATTTGCTAATTCATTTAGCAGGAATCTGGGAAATGTATGTAGGAATGGATTTTAAAAGTGTGGGAATGCAGGGCTGGTGAGTTGGCTCAGTGATGATGAGCCCTGGTTGCTCTTCCAGAGGTCCTGAGTTCAATTCCCAGCAACCACATGGTGGCTCACAACCGTCTATAAAGGATCTGATGCCCTCTTCCGGCATGTGAATGTATATGCAGCAGAGCACTTACACAATAAATTTTTTAAAAAGTGTGGGAATGCATAAAAATGCTTTATCATGCTGAGTTTATTGATAGGGGCCCAGTGAGTGGAGAGTCTACATTTATCATGGAACCTTGCACAGTTAAAAACTGCTTTCCTGGGGCTGGAGAGATGGCTCTGTGGTTAAGAGCCCTGGTTGCTCTTCCAAAGGTCCTGAGTTCAATTCCCAGTAACCATATGGTGACTCACAACCATCTGTAATGGGATCTGATGCCCTCTTCTGGTGTGTCTGAAGACAGCGACAGTGTACTCACATTAAACAAACAAACAAATATTTAAAAAAAAAAACCCAAACAACCCTGCTTTCCCCAGTCCTTCCCCAGAGGGGCCTATGGCCTTTTTAACAAGGGTGACTCTACACTGGGAGAAAGGAAACAACCAGACTTTCTAGGATCTATTGAATACTGGTTCTGAATTGACACTAACTCTGGGAGACCCCAAGAAACATTATGACATCCAGGTAGTTGGGGCTTATGGAGGTCAGGTTATTAATGGCATTTTTTTTTGGTTGTTGTTTTGCTTTGTTTTGTTGTTTTTTCGAGACAGGGTTTCTCTGTATAGCCCTGGCTGTCCTGGAACTCACTCTGTAGACCAGGTTGGCCTCGAACTCAGAAATCCGCCTGCCTCTGCCTCCCGAGTGCTGGGATTAAAGGTATGCACCACCACTGCCCGGCTATTAATGGTGTTTTGACTGAAGTCCATGTAGTTATTTTCCCAGTTCCAGATGTATAATTGGGATGGACAGACTTAGAAGTTGGCATTATTGTCACATTAGTTCCCTGGTCTGTGGAGTGAGAGCTATTATGGTTGGAAAGGCCAAATGTAAGCCATGTGAGTGCCTCTACCAGGGAACACAGCGAATCAAAGACAATGTCATCTCTCAGGAGGAACTGCAGAAATCTGTGCCACATTCAAGGACTTGAAAGATGCTACCACATCTCCCTGTAACTCTCCTATACACCCAGTGAAGAAAACAGATGGATCATGGAAAATAACAGTTGAGGATTGCAAACTCAACCAAGCAGTGACTTTGCAACTGCTGTACCAGATGTGCTGTCCTTACTTAAGCAGATCTCCTGGTACATGGTATGCAGCTATTGATCTAGCAGATGCCTTTTTCTTGGTGCCTGTCCATAAGGACCACCAGAAGCAATTTCAGTTGGCAAAGCTAGCCGTATACCCTTAGAGCTTTACTTCAAGGACATATTAACTCTCCAGCCTGTGCTATAACTTTACTTGAAGGGTTCTTGGTCATGTGTCTCTTCCATAAAATATCACAGTGGTTCACTATATTGACAATAGTATGCTGCTAACCAAGTAAGTAGAAGGTAGCAACTACTTTGGACTTCTGGTCATGAAGTTCCCATTATGAACTGGGTTATTATCTGACCAACCAAACCATAAAAATAGGACATGCACAGAAGCAATCCATTATCAACTGAAAGTGATAAATATATGATCAGGCCCAAGCAGGTCATGAGAGCACAATCAAATTACATGTAGAAGTTGCCTAAATGCCTATGGTTTCTGTTCCTGTTACAATGCTGTCCACCCTCAAGCCATTACTGAAGCCTTATGAGGGGTGCATACGATCAGATAACCGAGGAAGGTTTAGGCAGGCAGCACCCAGAAGTGAGGAGCTGTAGCATTTCAACCCCTTTCTGGGACAATTCTGAGAGACACTGGAAAAGGGAAGTCTTCACAGTTTTAGGCAGTACACTTGGCCACTTGTTTTGTTTGCAAGGAGAAGAGGCCAGATGTATGATTGTCCATGGCTGTAGCCAATAGACTGGCTGGATTGTCAGGGACTTGGAAAGAGCATGATTGGAAAATTGGTGAGAAAGATACCTGGAATCAAAAATTGGTGAGATAGACATCTGAAGACAAAGTATGTGGCTAGATTTCTCTTATACAGGATCTTGCTACCTATTCCTGTCTGGTCTTAAATAACCATGCTTCTGACTCAGTCTCCAAAGGGCCAGAATCTCAGGCGTTTGTCACCAACTCTTTATATATATTTTTTTCTGTTTTGAGACAGGGTCCTATGTAGCCCAGGCTGGCCTCAAACTCTATGTTATAGAGGCCTTGAACTTCTGTTCTTCTTGCCTACAGTTCTGGTGTGCTAGAATTACAGCTCATGCTTCTTTATATGGTAGTGTAGAATCAACCAAGGGGTTCCTGTATGCCAGGCAAACACTACTGAGTCATACACCCTGGCCAGTCAGCAGTAGTTTTTCTATGCATCTTTGGTTGTCTCTGTAGAGCAAATTAGTCAGTTGACTAGACTGAAGCACATGGGTGATTTTATGGTTCGGAATGTAATGATCAGTTACCTTCCAATGGGTTTCTTGCAAGAAGAGCTTGGGAATTCTATTTGCATATCTCCTTTATGTTTTATTTAACATGAACATCTGGATAACAAGGATGTCATGGATCTTGTGTTAAATGTTGTTCATGGGCAGATTTTTGGTTGGATGAATGAACCACAACAAATGAAGTCAGATTATGGGAGATGCCCGAGAGCAGAAAGGAAGATACACATGTTGTGTATTGAATGAGCAGCAATGTGGATGTTAAAGTGGCATATTAGAGACAAGACCAGAGTCACTTGGTGCAGATACCGGCTGGGATGGTGTAGAGGCTTGTGGCCAGTCTTTTCTTCTGGAAGTGTATCGCTTTATACAGAGTCCTGGAAGAATTTCGTTCATGGAGCTAGCAAGGTCGTCACACTCTCTGCTTACTTGGATATCCTAGGAGACCATTGGGACATGGTTATAGCCCTTCTGAGGATTTGATTGTTCTCATTTGCATTCCCAGGTCTCAGAGAAGCTCTTTCAGGTATTTTCCATTTGCGGATGACAATCTCGTGACCCCAGTCCTCCAACTATTGAAATAGGAAAGTCAGGAGTGGCCCTCGGAGGCTCCTATACTTGCATGTTTGATCCCCGGTTGAATTGTTCGGGAAAGGTAAGGAAGTCTAACTTTTTTGGGAAGAGGTGGGCCACTAGGGGATGGGGATTTGGGTTTTCAAAATCGCACACCATAACCAGTTAGCTCTTTCCCTGCCTCACACTTATGGACAAGGATGAGAGTTCTCAGCAACTGCTCCAGCATCATGCCTGCCTAGCTGCTGCCAGGCTCCCTGCCATGATGGTCATGGACCCAGTGTCTGTCACTGTCTGAAACCATGAGTCCAAAATTATATGTTTGGGGCTGGAGAGATGGCTCAGATGTAGCACCAACTGCTCTTCTAGAGGTCGAGTTCAATTCCCAGCATCCACATGATGGCTCACAACCATCTGTAATGGGATCTGATGCCCTCTTCTGGTGTGTCTGAAGAGAGCAACGGTGTACTTATATACATAAAATAAATAAATAAATCTTAAAAAAATTAAATGTTGCTTTTTATAAGTTGCCTTGGTCATAGTGTTTTGGAAGAAATTCAAAAGTAACTAAGATAGATGTGTTCAATTTCTTGATCTGGCTTTCTTCCATGAGGATATGCTATTTGATAACTATATTTAATCTACGCGTAGCTTTTGATTCATTTTTGTTGTTTGTTGTTTGTTTGTTTGTGTTTGGAGACAAGGTCTCGGGTAGTGTAGTCTGGCCTCAAGCTCGCTATGTAGTTGATGACAGCCTTGAATTTATTCTGAACTGTGCAGTTCTACACCTGCCTGCAAGTGCTGGAATTGAATCATTAAAATATTAAACCAACGGGTTGAAGAGAACAGTGCTGATGGAGTTTCTTCTCATATAAGCATGTTCCTCTTCTCATGTATTTTATTATTAGGCGTGTATGAGTTTTTTCATTGCATGTATGTCTGTTCACCACATCCATGTCTGGAAGAGGGCACTGGATCCCCTGGGGTTGGAGTTGTGGATGGTTGTGCAGCACAGTGTGGGTGCTGGGAGTTCAATCTGGTCCTGTGTGAGACCTCATATGTGCTGAGCCATCTCTCCAGCTCTCAGTAAGCCTTTGTACAGTTTCATCATCTCATTCCATATTTCAAATTTTTAGTGTTTTTTTTTTGTTGTTGTTTATATGTTTCTTGAGACAAGGTTTAATTAAAATCCTTTAAAGTAGAAAATGAGGAAAGACTGGGGATGGCTGAGCAGATAAGACTGTTTGCTGCTTTTGCAGAGGACTTAAGTTTGATTCTCAGTACCACATGGCAGGTTAAAGAGTTGGTAGCTCCAGTTCTAGAAGATCTGGTGCCCTCTTCTGGCCTCTTTGGGCATCAGGCAGGCAGGCAGTGAACATACATACTCACATGAAGGAAAAATACTCATAAGAAAAACAGATAAACCTTAAATAATTATACAATTAGGATGGCTATAGGATGTCACTATGTTGCCACGATTTCTCTGGAGCAATCCCCTGCCTCATTCAGTAGGCAGGATTAAATGCATATTTCACCACAGGCAGCTTTATCTTATGTTCATGGTAAGGGAAGGTGGGAATTTGTCCCACTTCACGTAATAAAACTTTGACTTGATCTATAAGCACATCCCTCAAAGCCGAAATTAAAATCTAGGCTAGTCAGATTGACAGCAGGCAAAGAGCTAAGTATGAGGACACAGGGGAAAACTGCAGCTGCAAATTGGTAGCTGTGTCTCCTGCCAGTCAGATGCCCTTTATGCTTAGACATCCTTAGAGCTACAGTTAGGATGTATCTACCATACTGGGAATGCAGACTTCAGGGGTTTTTCCACACGTGCACTAACAAAGAGTTTCTATCTTAAAGATCCCATGTCATCATAATGTCACTTGCACTGTGGCCTTGGCATGTACCTTTTTGTGAGCTTTTCTAGAGGATCTTGGTGTCTTAGATACTTCTCAGTCACTGTGAAGCAACACCACGACAAGGCAACTTGTAAAGAAAACATTTAATTGGAGCTCACAGTTTCAGAGGGTTAGAGTTCGTGACCATCAGCTAAAGATTATAGCAGCAGGCAGGCAGGGATGGTGCTGAGCACCACAAGCATGGGGTGGGGAGGGGAGGGGCAGGGAGAGAGAGAGAGGGAGGGGATAGGGAGAGGGAAAGAGAGAGGGAGAAGGAAAGAGAGGGAGAGGGGGAGAAGGAACCAGAGAGGGAGAGGGAAAGAGAG
>JADRCH010000145.1:3386933-3522760 GCA_019843965.1 Rhynchomys soricoides
GAGAGGGAGAGGGGGAGAAGGAACCAGAGAGGGAGAGGGAAAGAGAGACGGGGAGAGAGGGGGGGATCAAGCTAACTGGGAATAGCATGAGTTTTTGAAATCTCAAAGCCACGCCTCCTAATCCTTCCTAAACAGTTCCATGTACTGGAGACTAAGCATTCAAACATATGAGCCTATGGAACCATTCTCATTCAAAACACCACATTCCACTCCCTGGCTCCTATGGGCTTGTAGCCATATCATACTGCAAAATGAATTTAGTCTAACTTCAAAAGTTCCCATAATCTTTTTCAGTCTGAAGACTGTTTAAAAGCCAGGTGTGGTAGTCTGCCTTTAATCCCAGAACTTGAAGACAGAGGCAGGCAGATCTATATGAGTATACAAAAAAAGTTTACAAGACTAGCCTGGTATACACAGTGACTTCCAGGACAGCCAGGGCTACATAGAGAGATTGCATCTCAAAGTAAAATAAAGCAAAACACTCTTTCAAAATCTGAAGGCTTTCAGAGACTGAAGGCAATCTCTTACTTGTAACCCCCTGTAAATTAACTTTTTAAATTATGTATTTCCAGCATGCAACAGCACAGAGTTGGAGTGGCTTCCTGATACACATGCCAGGGCTGGAATGCCAAGTCTATCAGGCAGTGCATCTGGGCAAGGCATTGTAGCCAACTCCTGTGTCATCCCTCTAATATGGACACATTGGCAGCTCCCCGATGAGGCTAACAAGAAGTTCTTACAGACATATCCAGTAGTTCTAGAGCAGATGATTTGTTGTTCCGGACAGATTTAAGGAGGCCGACACAGCCATCACTGCGAATAGGATTCCTGGAAATCTAAGGAAGATGCGTACAATGTAACACTAGACCTTTTACAATGGCATCCATAGACCCAGCACCAGGAGGTAGGAGCAGGAGGATTACCAGTTCCATACTAATGACCAAGTTAAAAGGTCAGTCTAGGGCTAGAGAGATGGCTCAGTGGCTAAGAACACTGGCTTCTCACCCAGAGGACCTGAGTTCAGTTCCCAGCATCGACGTAGTGGGTTTTAACTGTCTGTAACACTAGTCTCAGGGCATCTGATACCTTCTCCTTCCTCTGAGGGCACCAGGTATACATGTGGCACATAGGCATACATGCAACCAAAACACTCATATATAAATAAATCCTTAAAAATTTAAAACAAACAAATGAAACACACACACACACACACACACACACACACACACACACACACACACACACATACCAAAGGTGCTGGAGAGGTGGCCCAGCAGTTAGGACACTTGCTTTTTTTTATACAGGATCAGTTCAGAATACTCATGAGGCAGCTCACTTGTAACTCCAGATCCAGGGGATCTGACACTCTGTTACATCTATACACTCAGGCACACATACACACAAAATGAGTAAATGCCAAAAACAAAACTAAATTAAACTAAAAACAACAAAAAAAGAAGGTTCATAGCAGGGGGTGTTTCTGACTGAGAAAAATCACCAGGTATTGGGAGGGCTGGTAAACTATGTCTATAGGACCCAAGGAAATGAGGAGAGACGGCCCAGGAGGGAACTCTGCAGATGCGGAGGCAAGAAGGGTGGGCTCTGGGCCCTGTCTTTTCTTGGTCTACCCTAAGAAGGCGTGTAGTTCATCCGTGTAGGACTCTGGGGCTCACTGTGACTTGGTGATTGTAGGTCTCGGTTCCAGTGTCACAGGAGGTGGATTGCTAATGAGCCAAGCTAGGAGTGGGAAGCCAAGGGCCATGCAGAGGAACCAGGTGCACCCATTCCACCATGTTGGAGATACCCCCTACTTCTCAGCCCCCTGCCCCACACATGCTGGTACAGCTGAGACCTGCTCTGCCTCACTTGGCTCCTTCCCTTCTGACTCTGCTATTACTGTGTCTAGGGTCCCCTCTCACCACAAGCAAACATGAAGGAACCTCTGGATACAAAAGGCATGTCCAAACTGTGGCCAGTCAGTACCCTCCCCTGTCCCTTGAATGATGCTGGGTTCTAGCAAAGACAAGAGTGTTACAGGGGAGAAGATGAACGTAAACCAAAGGTGGCTGGGCAGTGTTGGTACACGCCTTTAATCCCAGCACTTGGGAGGCAGAGGCAGGCGGGTTTCTGAATTCGAGGCCAGCATGGTCTACAGAGTGAGTTCCAGGACAGCCAGGGCTACATAGAGAAACCCTGTCTCAAAAAGCCAAAAAAAAAAAAAAAAGAAAGTAAACCAAGGGGGCTGTGCTGGCTGCCTTTCTCAAAATGGATCTTTGTGAGCCAGAGAAAGGTCCACAAGGAGTTGGTACAACAGCTGGAAAAGAATGGAAAAGAGGAGTCAGAGGTGGGAAGTGGTCCTAAGAAGCCAGGAGGCCCCTCCCAGAGAGCCTCATCTGCACCCAGGAGCCTCTCTGCTGTCTTTGCAGTGAGGGACTAGTGGGCGAAAGGACTGTATGAAGAGACACAGTCTGTACTGGAGCCTCCCTACCAAGCTCGAACTTACAATAAGAATCCTCAGTGTCTGGTTGACTTGCAGACCCAGCCCCAACTTCAGGGCTCCTGACATGGAGATTCGGTTGTTTCTGCAACAAGAGAGACATATGTATCATAGTTAAAACATGAAGCCAGACCAGGTGCCCCGTGATGGACAGGTGGATGAGTCAAATGTACTGTGTACACTCAACAGAGTCTGTTCAGCCATCAAGGAGAAAGAAACACTGTGTCATTTGAAGCGAATGGATGGAGCAGGAGGGCATTGTGTTCAGTGAAATGAGCCAGACAGAGAATGCAGAGATCAAGTTTTCACTCATACGCAAACACTAACAACAGCAGCCTGGAAAATACACTCTAGCAATTCTTAGAGCTTGGGAAGGATACAGAGGAGAAAAGTAAAAGTCAATAAATACATAAGTAAATAAATAAATAAATAAACAAACAAATAAAGGGAGGCTAGGCGGGGTCAGCGCGCTCTGCAGGCCTGTATGGAGTTGTTATCACATTTAACTACAGTAACAATGTTAGTAAGGAAAAAATGTCCGTCCATATTACAGCTTTCTGGTTCCCAAGCTCAGTGCCTCAGAGCCCCTGCCGGAGTTGCTATTGTATCTGGCAGCCTGGGGTTCAAAGCACACCCTGCACTCATGCCCAGGCCCCAGTCAACATCTAAAAGCTGTGTATGTTGCCCCATGGTGGCAAGCACACCTAGAGTTCCCTACCCCCGTGGGGATGAGAGGTTGCTCCTAGGCTCCCATGTGTTTTGTGTCAGCTGGCCGCACAGATGAATTACCACAATAGCGCATGCTCTGGATCCTGCTCCTCCCTCCCCTTTCAAATTTTTGTCTCTAAAGCCAAACCTACATACCTACACAGTGCTGACTCCTGTTCTCTCTCTCTCTCTCTCTCTCTCTCTCTCTCTCTCTGTCTCTCTCTCGGCAGTCTTATGTATTAGTCTAGGCTAATCTGTAACTCCCTGTATAACTGAGGGTGACCTTGAACTTTTGATTTTTCCTGCTTCTACTTCCTAAGTGCTGGGTTTGCATGTGTGGAAGACCTTGGGATTTGAGACTAGAAAAGCCACTGGGTGCTATTTGCATAAATTAGCACTTGAGGGGCTTAGAAAACAGTAACACTGCACCACCACAGCAACAAAGTCCCAGATCACATTTCAGAAAGGAGCAAAGACTTCATCACTGATTGGAATATCTTGGCGAAGAATCAGTGTATATCAGTTGGTGCTGAAGAATCAGCTGTGCTTATCAAAGAGGATGAGGTCACTACAGTGAAATCTGTGCTCACTGGGACAATAGGGTGCTGATCCCTTGATCCCTGGGGATGCAGCATCAGCGGCAATGATAGATCAGCTGGGCATAGTGGTGCATATCTCTAATCCCAGCATGGGAGGCAGAGGCAGGTGGATCTATGTGAGTTAGAGGCTAGCCTGGTTTACATAGCAAGTTCCAGTACAGCCAAGACAAAAAAATCCTGGCACCCCCCCCCCAAAAAAAATCAACTAACAAACAAATCAAAAACAAATAAGGAAATAAGCTAGCAAGCAAAAAGATTAGCATGACCGAGGTTAGACCTTCTGTGTGTGCTTCAGAGACAAAAGGGAAGTATTCTCTCAGTCAGCACCAGAAGCTGATTGGCAGAACTTGGCAGTATCAGAAGTGGGGTCCATGAAGTACTGGTTTTGAAGGCATGGAAGATGCTGGATTAAGGAGGTCCTACAGAGCAGCCCAGGCTTTGCACCTTGTCTTCAGAGTCCCTAGAGTGAGGCCCTCAGGGACCACCGATGAAGGTGAGGCCTCAGGTGCAATGGAGACCTCAGAATATTTGAAATGTCAGGAGTCTACCAAGGGGAAATGCAGGTATTGTGTGGAGTCAGCCTAGGAAGACAGCTGTGTGTACTGTAGATGGCAAAGCTGCAGAGACAGGGCTGACTAAGCCCTCTGGAGCCCAGTAGATTATGAATCTCAGATGCTGAACATGGCCACAGGATTGCCTTTACACCACTGGACTTTACTTTTGCTTAGCTGTGATTGTTTTTAATTCCCCAGTTTTTCCCACTTGGAATAAGAATGTAGCTTGCTTTGATTTTATAGGAATCTAGTTACAGACTCTGGACTTTGAAAGTGGTTTTATTGTTTTTTTTTAAATTTTTAAAATTATGTTTGAGTGCAAGAATCTGAGGCGCTCAGAAGAAGCCATAATGTCCCCTGAAGCTGGCTGGCATTGCAGGGAATGTGAGCTATCTGATGTGGGTGCTGAGAACCAACTTGAGTCCTCTGAAAAAGCAGGAAATGCTCCAAACCCCTAAACCATCTCTCTACCCACAAGAGACTTTGGCTTTTAAGGAGACTTTGAACTTTTAAAGAGATCTTGGATATCTAAAGTGTTGGAATTTTTAAAAATTATATGTGTGGGCATTTTGCATGCACCATATGTCTGCCTGCTGCTCAGATCAGAAGAGAGCTTTGGATTCTCTGGAACTAGAGTTATGGATTATTGTGAGCTACCATATGGCTGCTGGGAACCAAGCCTGGTCCTTTGCAAGAGCAACAAATGCTCTTAACCACATAGGAATCTCTCCAGCTCCTAAAGTATTGGAACTTTTAAGGACTACATTTTACATTGTAAAGTCAATATGAGGCCTCGGGGATCAAGGATGGAGAATTTTAGCTTAATGTGTTTGTGTGCCAAATTAAAGGATGGAGTGTACCAGTCAGTTTTTATTGTCAATTTGACACAATCGAGCCGCCTGGAAAAGAACCTCCTGGGAGGAATTATCTCCATCAGCTTGGCCTGCAGCACGCCTTTGAGGTTGTCTTGATTGTTAATTGATGTAGGAAAACTAACCCTGAGTGTGGGTGGCTCAGCAAATAAACTGTCTAACGGGAGCTGTGGAGACAGCAGTGAGCAGCAGCGAGCAACCCTGCTCTTGACTGTGCATGTGATGGGATTCTCTGAAATGCCAACCATAGCCCATGTTGCAAGCTAGCTTGCTGAATAAACAAGTCCTCTAAAGCTGCTTTTGATGCTTTTGTTTCACCATACCAACAGAAATGGAACCAGGAGTAAGATACCAGTCCACAGGGCTGGAGAGATGGCTCAGCAGTTAAGAGCACTGACTGCTCTTCCAAAGGTCCTGAGTTCAAATCCCAGCAACCACATGGTGGCTCACAACCATCCGTAATGAGATCTGATGCCCTCTTCTGGGGTATCTGAAGACAGCTACAGTGAGCGGGGCCAGAGAGAGAAGAAAACATGTCTGAAGTGAAACAGTGTACTGACATATGATAAATACATCTTTAAAAAAATAACAATCCACATGGTTCTGGGACATGAACCCACAGCCTTCACACATGCCAGACAAGACTCAGCCAACTGAGCTTCATCGAGTTTCATCTTTGTGCACATGCACAGCAAGAACCCTTGTTCCTCACCTCATATTTAGTTCTTCTAACACGTTGTTGACCCTGAGGGCCTCACCTATCGCACAGGCACCAGAGTCTCCAAAGCCATTATGAGAGATGTCTAGGACCTTCAAGAATATATTTGCCTAGAACACAAAGAGCAAAGACATGAGCTCGCATCTGATGGTGCAGAAAGCAAAAGGGTCAGGACCACAGCGTCAGAGGCCAGGAGAGTCTGAGTAATGACTAAGGACAGAGGTCAGAGGTCAGCAGAGTCTGAGTAATGACTAAGGACAGAGGTCAGAGGTCAGCAGAGTCTGAGTAATGACTAAGGACAGAGAGCAGAGGGCAGAGGCCAGGAGACTCTGAGTAATGACTAAGGACAGAGGGCAGAGGTCTTGGAACAGAGTTAGAAAGAACTCTCAGGCCAAACAAGTTGAAGATCAGCAGCGGATGACAGTTCAGCTGTGGATACTTCTCAGAGATGAGGTGCAGTGACCAGATCCACACCTATAGGAAAATGCCCAAGGCAGGCATCCTGGGGCACAGAGACAGCATGGGCCCATTGACTTGGTGGCAGGGAGCTATGTGAAGCCTATGATGGGGTCACAAGTGAGTGCTCTGACCTGCCACCTTCTGGGCCAGGAACCCCAGCAGTCAAGCCCAATAAGAGGGGAAGGTAGTGACTGTCATTTCTTAAGGCCCTTGTCACTGGGGACAGTGAAGATGCCTCATGAAACCCTGGCAGGGCTTGCTCAATACATTTCCAAGGTCTGTAAACTTTCAGGGAAGCAATGAGAGGGGTGTGGAAAAGCATCAGTGTATGCAAACTTTGATGTCAGCAGATGGCACAGATGTCCCCTACAGTTGAATGTGATTGCCAGAGGAGGCAGCCGACATTTATCTGTTGACCCGTTAGGAAATGACATGAGAGTCAGTGCAGTGTATTATCACTAAATGGGAGCAGGAAAACAGGTCATCAAAGATGCACATGTAAGTCATGCTGAAAAGGGCTAAAGTTCATTTCTGAAGAGTTGTAACATCAAAAACTGGCTCAGGGTAAACTTCCCAAAGGACAGGCAGGGCTGACTAGGCAAGTGTCTCATACCTCCAGGCCTCTGGCAAACGCAATGGCTCCCAGGCCTCGAAGGTGATTCCAACTCAGGTTAAGCTCTGTGAGTCCTGTGTTTTCTGCCACGGCAGGTCCAAGTGTCTCTCCTGAGGAGCACCAAGAGATTTTATAGCAACAAACAAACAAACAAACAAACAATAAACCCACCGCCATCACAAGTTCAAAAGGAGACCTGATGCTCACCATGTGCCAGAACTTCAGTTGTGTAGGAGGATCACAAAATCCAGTGTATACCTGGATTACCTTCAAGGAATGTGTGTGTGTGTGTCTGTGTGTGTGTGTGTGTGTGTGTGTGTGTATTTAGAGTCTTGTCTTGCAACACAGACAGGTCTAGAACTCACTCTATACCCAGAGACTGGCCTTGAATGAATTCCCAATTGTCTTGTTACCTCCATTGTGCTGACAATACACACAAGAAGTACTATGCCCAGCAAAGAATCTCCATGTGATTGGGAAGATATGAACTCACACTAATGAGATTCCAGCTATTCTTTTTTTTGGTTTTTCAAGACAGGGTTTCTCTGTGTAGCCCTGGCTGTCCTGGAACTCACTCTGTAGACCAGGCTGGCCTCGAACTCAGAAATCTGCCTGCCTCTGCCTCCCGAGTGCTGGGATTAAAGGTGTGCGCCACCACTGCCTGGCTTGATTCCAGTTATTCTAATCTACAAACAAAAAGAGAGTAGAGATGCAGTGGTGGGGTTTGCGGGGTCTGGAAGTGAGGATAGAACACAAAACCTAGAATCCAGACATCCACACGTGTGCACACACGGTAGAGAGAGGGAAAAGCAGGTGCGTTGATGCTGGAGTTGGGGGGAGACAGGAGTAAGCAGGTGCACCAAGACAGGAAGTAGGGGACACTTGAGGGAGTCCTTGATGCTAAACCAAGAGCTCAGGTGCCACTCTATGTGTGGTTGAGGACACAGAGACTGGCTGAGTACCCCAGCAAGATTCTTATTGGCTGGTGAGCACCAGCAGAGACAGAGCCCTCCAAGTCAGGAGTTGCTAAAGGAAGTGGGTGGAGCCATGACAGATTCCTAGCATGTCTCATGGGCAGGGGTGCCAGTTTTCCATCCTGTTAGCGTTGATGGGTGTGACTTGCTGCCAGTTCTCCACAACCACAGCTCCATCCATGTCTCACTCTGGTTCTCCATGTTGGTACCCTGTTATCCACCTGGCCAGCCATGTCTCAGCCTCATAACCTGGGTTTGCAGACTTGTCCCAGCCGGGTGGGCCCCCTCAGAAGCCATGTTTACTGTTGTTCCACCTTCCCATACTAATCTAGCCTAGTGACCCCTAAGGCCTCCCCAACTCTGAACTTACTCTGCTTGGCTGATCTCTGTGGCCAGACAGGAGTACCTTGGGAATAAAATTTGGCCTCTTCTCATTATCTTAGCTGCTAGAGAAGAAAACCTGGTTTGAAGTGCTCAGAGGGGCTGGGTGTGGTAATCCACTTCTGTTATCCGGGCATACAGAAGGCTGAAGCAGGAGGATCTTTAGTTCAAGGCTAATCTGAATGCTACAGTGAATTCCAAGTTATCCTGGGCAGCATAGTGAGACCTGGCCTCAAAAACTAAACCAAATTGAACTAGACCAAACTAAGGAAAGATGTGTGTGTGTGTGTGTGTGTGTGTGTGTGTGTGTGTGTGTACAGAGTGCTTCCAGCCAGTGTGTGTGTGTGTGTGTGTGTGTGTGTGTGTGTAGGCAGAGTGCTTTCAGCCACCTGCTTGGCTAGCGCATGCAGTAGCAGACATATTAGCACCTCAGCTGACACCTCTAGGTTCTCAGATACAGGAGCCCACACCTTTCCTGGACACTGCTAAAGCAGAGAGAGAGCAGCAGGTGTCTCTAGCCCCTCTACTGAACAGCTGGAGGGTGAGGCTCACTCTTCTAGTGCTCTGTGATGGCAACACTGTAACTCTGTGACCCACCCATCAACCATCCTGTGACGCCCACACCTGAGGTAGGTTCTCCTTTGGCACAGACCGTGGGTGATTGAGGCTCAAGCCCCTTCACTGCTCAGTAACAGCTCAGTCTGCCCTTTCTCCCCTGCATACTGTCCTAGGACTTCAGATTCCAGCCCTCTATTCCCACTGCCTCTGTGTCACTTGCCTGCTCTAGTTTGTAACTTACATAATAAGCCACCCCAAAGGTCCTCCAGTGCTGTAAAGGCTTGCTCCCTGAAGCTGCAGAGATGACTCATGCTCCCTGGGCTGCCCAGGTGACTCAGCACTGGCTACTCTTGCAGAGGATCCAGGCTTGATTCCGAGCACCCACATGCAGGCTAGCAGCTGACAGCTGACTGTAACTTCAGTTTCAGGGGATGTGATGCTCTCTGCTGGCCTCCATGGGAACTGACACATGTGATACTCAGACATACATGCTGGCAAGCACTCATACACATGGAATAGAATAAAGTCTTTTCTACAAAGCTTGGTCCTCAATATTGGGATGCAGCAGATAAAAATATCTAAAGGTCTTAGGTCACTGGGGGTTTCCCTCAGGAGATCATGTGACCCCAGTCTCTTCCCTTTCGACGGCTGAATGACTCTTCTCTAATGTTGGCTCAGCCACAGGCCAAACCATCAAAAGCTGAACTCTCCAAAACTATGAGCCCCAGATGCATTATTTCCCTTTATAAGATGGTTGCCTGGGACATTCATTATAGTAGCTTCAAGCTGGCTACTTAGTTTTCAAGTCCCAGAGACGTAGCCATGGTTTGTCAGAACTGACGTGAGCTGTTCCTTTACTCCCACAGACTTCTCACAATGATTTTCTTGGAAGACAATTGGCTTTAGCAGGTGAAACCCAGAGCCAAGGTTAGCGCCACTCCACTTGATTGTCTAAGCAGCTTGAGACAGACCAGAAATTCCAAAACTCCTAATTAGATAGCTACCTTGGGATACCCATCCACTGAAATGCAGATACATTGAGCATCTAAGAATTCCTTTAAGATGCTAGAGAAGTATCTGAGCCCCAAGAACACCAGCCGCTCCTCAAGAGGACATGAGTTCAGTCCCCAGCATCCACATTCGTTGGCTCATGGCTATCTGCTACTCCTAGTGCATAGGATGGGATATCCTATCCTAGCCTCCCTCCACAGGCACCCTCCTTTTTCTCTCTCTCTCTCTCTCTCTCTCTCTCTCTCTCTCTCTTTCTTTCTCTCTCTCTCTCTCTCACACACACACACACACACGTTTAAAAAGAAGAATTTGCTTCAGCTGATGCAGGGCCTGAGTGGCCCTTTTCTGTTACCAGGCTGCCCCACATGGCTGCCTAGCTCTGGTAGCTCTGGTTTGTATAGCTGATTGGCACATTTAGACATGAGTGACATAGGTGGGTATTTCTAGTCCTAGCACAGCATCCAGCCCATGCAGAGGCACTGGGGAGACAATGACTGGATTAAGATAGGCAGCCTTCCCATGTCTTTCCTAGCACTTAGCTCCTCCCCACCCAGTGCTGGTAACTGAACCCAAGATCTCACACACACAGGACAAGTACCTTACCACTGACATATACTACAAGCCCTTTTGCAAAAGCATTTGGGACAAAACCTTCGTACCTTCTGCCATGATCTATAGGCATATAGTCTCTGCTTCCTTTGCAAAGCATTGCCTGGTCATTCTACCTTAGACCACCAACCCAACCACACTGGTGTCTACCAATCTAGGAAACAGGCCTGCATGATAAGAGTTCATCAGGTTCATGATCTTGCCATGGCTGACTCCTTTCTACGAAAGGCACAGATTTCTGCTTAAACACCTGCCTCTACAGCAGGTGGGTCCATTCTCTTCTAGAATCAAACATTGTTTCTTTAGAAAAGTCACTAATTACTGAGAATGGTCTTGTTAGTGTATGTGTCTTGAAGTCCAGAACTTTGTTTTGTTTATAGATAGATCCCCACAGCAGAGGGCAGTGAGATATGCCTGGAATTAACTGAATTCCATGGCTGGAGTGAAAGAACAAAAGCCAGCACATAGATATTCTCAGGCAGAAACTGGGTGTGGTCCTGCCCATTCCCCTCCCCTGCCACCAGAGGGCGATAAGTACTCATGACCCATGACTGCCCAGACCTTGTTACCTGCCAGATCATTGAGCTGATTATAGCTGAGGTCTAGAAATTTCAGGCCTGTGTGACGCAGCAGAAGAGTAGCGAGGTGCTGGGCTGCCTGTTCCTCCAGCCTGTTCCCTTGTAGCTGCATCTTCTGAACAGTTGGGTTTAAGGCAAGGGCAGTGCAGATTGCCTGGAGCCCTGCAGCTCCAATCTGATTCTCTGACAGGTCCACATCTGAGGGTAGCAGCACTGCCTGGTCAGTGGGACCCGCAGCCAGGAGCCATCCTCTTGTACTTCCTTACATCTCACAAACCTCTAGGCCTGAGGGAAAGGAGGGGCTTTGCAATCTGATTTATCTGGGGGCAGCATGGTGACAGCTTTGCCACCCATTGGTTGGGTCACCTTAGGTCCCATGATTGTCTTTGAAGAATGCTGTGGTAGCAGGTCAGCTACTCTGGGATGGTGGGTGTCTTGTAACAGCATAGCCTCCCTGTCTATCCTATTGCTAGAGACTGGTGGTGTAAGCTCAGATGTTCACTGGGGTCCACTTCTGCTATTTCCTTTGATGTTTGCCACAACCCAGAGAGCCAAGTAGTGCTGCCATGATCACTTTACAAGCTGAAAACAGGCTCAGCGATTGCGTTTGCCTGCCTGGGTCAGCTTGTGCTGCACTGGTAGAGCTGAAGCATCTCACCCAGCCCCCACCTTGCCCTTCCAGTTCTCCCTCGAGTAGCTCCTGCTTCTCTGTGCTCTCCCGCCCTGCACTCAGGCACTGGGAGTCTACCACATGCATGGAGGGAGGGTGCTCACCAGGAGAGAGAACAGTGAGAGCTATGGTCAGGCAAGGAGCAGCTTGCCAGCACGTTGGACTCAGCTCACACTTCCCCTTCTGTGATGAGGACCATCCTCACCTCCTAGCATCAAGAAGGAAAGCCTGGTGAGGAAGCCACTCCCTGGTAAAGAGGGGCCCCAAGCTTGCTTGCTTCTCAGACTCAGAAACCCAGAACTGCCTACCAGAGATAACACTGTTCTTACGCAGGACATCAGCCAGAGCCTCTGCTCCAGCAGCACAGAGCCCATTGTCCCGAAGATCCAGATGCTTGATGTAGAGATTAGAGGTCAACATGGAAGCCAAAGCCCGGACCCCCTGGAACAGAGCAGAGAGGTACAAGGGGCAGAGGAACACAGCAGCCTGAAGGGGCTGGTCCTTCCCTGGGCTGCGACAGAGCTGGCCATAATTTCAGTTTGAATCCCCAGAGCTCCCACCTCCTTCAGGGAACAGCGGCTTCACCCTCTAGGAGAACCACCCAATCTCACTTCCTGGAGCCTTCCTACAATCTCAGCCTCGTCTCTGTCACAGCCTCCACCCTGTCTTGCAGGCATGGGCAATGTGACTCGTGTCGCACAGATGGCTATGAGTGTCTGAGATAGAATCAAGGTCACTATCTCATACATCCTTCCTGCCAAGTGTGGTTGCAGTGTCCCTCACAGATACCTGGGGCCCCAGGCCTCGGTGCCGAAGGTTTAACTCGGAGGCAGTCCCTTGGCGCAGAAGACAAGAAACGGGCACAACACTATTGGCCTGGCAAGACTCCAGATAGAGGTTAGCCATGACCGGTTCTCCAAGCCCATGGGTGCCTAGCAGTAGATGGGAGACAAAGAAGGAACTAACCACTGGTACAGCCTGGACCCTTTCCTGCGCTTGCCTTTTCTTCCTGCTCTGGCGGCTACTGTGCCCATATTCCAGATGAGGACCTCCAGGCTAAAAATAAATTAAGTCTTTTCTCAAAGCCACCAAGTTAGTGAGAACCAAAGGGAGCATTTGCCTAATGCTGAAATGTTTGCTGGACTGGCCCCACTGCGTCAAGGTATCACAGATCATCTCCTCAAACACACACACACACACACACACACACACACACACAAACACACACACCACCACCACCACCACCACCACTACCTCCACCAAAGTTGGACTCCAACTTGCTAGTTAAGGATAGCCTTGAACTCAAAGCTTCAACCATGCGAGGCAAGAACACTACAAACTGAGGTACATTCTCAGCCCACAGGTCATAATGTCCATATAAACACCTTGGAAACTGGGGGTTGGAAACAATTCTAAGTTCAATATATCCACTAGCTAAGTTTTTTCTACAGGTTGTAACACCCAGCCCCAAACTCTTCCAGTTTGAGACACAATTGCCTGTCAGGGTGTTTCATTTACAGGTTTTCCAGAAGACAGCTCTAAACTTTGGGCCTCCTCATTCCTCCAGGAGGGCAAAGGCCTGAGGGGTATCATCCGCTGATACTGGGGAATGCGCCCCCACAGAAGGGTGCCGGTTCATTCCAATCGCCCTCCCACCACCTTTGCGGGAAGATCCTCAAGAGAGGAGTCCAACCAGGACCCCATGCGGAGGATGAGGCACCTTCTTTTTCCAGAGCAGAGTGTGAATCTGCAGTCCAGGACTTCTTGGCCTCCAGGGTCTCTGCTTGAGGCCCAGTGGCTGCAACTTCTCCCTCTTGATCTTCATTCTTCTGAACCTCCTCGCAGGGACCCTTCATGTTTACTCTCACTACCCAGTCCGGGACACAGACTGTGTGCTGAGAGCACACAGCTCACCATCTGGAACTCTTCCCAGGGATATGGGCGGTCCCGCTGGCCTCCTTGACCAATCAAATCTGATCTACGGACAACAGGTGGTCTCTGGGGCCCTTAATGGTGCCCCCCTCCCTTCCCGCGGTCGTCCTGGGAACCCGGCTTTGTTTGCAGAAGAACCACAACGTTGGCAGGCTCTTTCCCAGGGCTGACTACAGCACATACCGCCTCCGTGCACGGGAGTAGTCACCTCCTTCGGGTTCCTTTCTCAGACTTTTCCAGTCTGATCCCAGAACTAGTGTTTTAGTTACTGTGCTTGGAGCAGGAGGCGTCTCTAGGGAAGACCTGTAGCCTAGCAATAGTTTTTCTCTGGGGCCACAGCTGTGCAGTCACTGCTTGAGGGTCTCAATTTTCTCTCAAGATGCAGCCGTTGCTATGTGGCTGCACCAGCAGGGATATCTCAAACCCAACTTGTACTCTTTGGAATCTGCAAGTTTGAGTTCAGAGCCCCTTCTCTGGGCTTCTGTTACCCTGTGTTGACTGCCCACCATATAAGAAAGCAGAGTGGGTGGGTAGGGACAGGTCTCTTTCTCTCTGTATGCATAGGGTCCAACTCGGGGACTCTGGAGGAGGGAGGGTACATCAGCTGGGGTTTGGGACTGAGGCAGGAGCCAGATCCTGCTGAATTTGAGATGTCCCTTTAACAACACTGGCCTGAATCCCATGCATGACTGCTTGGCCTCCAGTTCAGCTGCGGCTGAAGTTGCCTGCTGACTCATGCAATTGCAGCCGGCAGGTACTGAGAACATGGCCTCTGCAGCCACAGCAGCACTCATGAGCTGGGGGTTTCTGGATTACAAGACAGAGAAATATGTGATGACCAGGAATTGTTGGGTGGGCGTCTCCCAGAGGCTGCTGCAGCTGGGAGTGGTAGCCTACCTGATAGGGTAAGAACTTGTCCTGGCCAGGCTGCAGGGCCTGGTGTGGGGGGTCTTGCTGGCCAAGGGCTAAAAGTTGGCTTTTTAGAACCCCAGCTGGTGGGAAAATGGGAAGGGGGGGGTGAGAGGCAGGCAGAAAGGATTTTAATCCATTCAGAGGACAGCAGAAGAAGCCATGCACCCACATAAGGGGCTTTTTCTCCAGCTTCATTTTGGTCTCTGTGCACGCCTGCAGTTCTCCTGCCCCGAGGCACTCTGATGGTCAGAAGGCAGTAATTCTCTGAGCAACACAGCACTAAGCCTCTCAGAGAGACCACCAGCTGGATGTCTGAAAAGTCTTTGAGGAAGGAGCTGGGTTTGCTGACTGTGTGAAAGCTGCGTTGGCTGTGAAAAGTGGCCATGGTGGACAGGTCCATCTGAGAGCTCCACCTGCTCAGGGGTCTAGAGCAAGAGATGCAGCTAGACAGAGGGTGGAGGCCCTGGATCCTGGCTGGTCTGGGAGCCTAGTGTGTGGGCACAGCTACTCATCTGGACATTACACTGCCCATCATCCTCTCCCTAGGTGGGTCCTCTTGGCCAAAAAGGGCTACCAGGAATGGGACATGGACCCCCAGATTTCTGTCATCACCAAACTCAAGGGGGTTTCTGTAACCCAGGTTAAGGAACTGGAGAACCGGCTGTGGGATGTGGCTGACTTTGTGAAGCCATCACAGGTAGGTCTCTAGCTCCACAGGTAGGTCTGCTGCAAGAGGCCAGAGTCCTTCAGTCACCAACAACGGCTGCATAGCTGCTGTGCACGACAGACATAGGATGCCAGAGGGTGGGGGAAGGGCCTGGGAAAGGGTCTGTCAGAAGGGTCCTGAGTCAGTTTGAGAAAACAGCTTTCAGGGATGCGTAGCTTCCCAAGTCAAGAAGCCTGTGGAATGTCCTTTAAAAGGAAGGGTAGAGCTCAGTGGCAGAGGGCTTGCCTGGCATGAGTAACTTCCTAGTTTCACTGCTAGCACCACAAAACAAACAAACAAACAAAACCAAAAATACCACCTACTCACCCCACTTACCACCCACCCACAGATAGAACTGAGAAGGATTGAAGTATCTTAAATTCATAATTTATGCTTGGAAGTGATGGGAGCTCAGGGCTTGAGCTTTCTGAAGTCCCTTTGTTACATTTAGGGATCTTGGGTCAAGTTCATTTTTTTCCATTGATGAAAGAATTAAAAGGTAGAGGCTGGAGAGATGGCTCCGTTGTTGAGAACACTGACTGCTCACAGAAAATACAGGTTCTGTCCCTGGAGCTCACATGGCGGCTCACAGCTTTCTGTCATTCCAGCTCCAGGGGATTTTATGCTGTCTTCTGGCCTCTGAGGTCCTCAGGCACACACACAGCACATACATACATATTAAATAATTAAATGAAACTGCTCAGCCGGATGGTGGCAACTCATGCCTGTAATCCCAGTACTTTTTTTTGGTTTTTCAAGACAGGGTTTCTCTGTGTAGCCCTGGCTGTCCTGGAACTCACTCTGTAGACCAGGCTGGCCTCGAACTCAGAAATCTGCCTGTCTCTGCCAAGTGCTGGGATTAAAGGCGTGCACCACCACTGCCTGGCATAACCCCAGTACTTGAGAGGCAGATGCAGGTAGAGCTCTGAGTTTCAAGGCCAGCCTGATCTACAAAGCAAGTTCCAGGACAGCCAAGGTTACACAGAGAAACCTTGTCTCGAAACAAAACAAAGCCAAAAAGGAAAAAAAAAAAAAAATCTGCTCAAAAATAGAATGAAAAGGCACGAAATAAGTCACACTCACAGCAAATACATATCTTATTAAAAGTGAGAGTTCTCACATCCCACACACAGAGACAGGCTTCCCATCAGAGGGAAGGGAATTCAGAAACCAAAAATCCATTCTCCCTTGGAGGGCTGCTGGTTTTAAATATCTGTGGTGGGATAGGATGTGTGCCTCAGTCCCTGGATTTTGGATTATCAGCTTAAAAGAAGCTGATAGTCCAGAGGTTCCTGCAAGCTGAGACATGCTGAGGACCAGTCTTGAACATAACTGGACTGGCCTAGACCATTCATCCAGAAGGGGATCCTTCTGGCAGGAAAAAAAATAAGGGCCTTTGTCCTGGAAAGAGGTGGTGAGGAAGAGGCTGGGAGTTGGCATCCTGTGATTTATGCCCTACCCCGTTCCCTGTCTTTGCCTGTCACAGTGCAATCTGACTCCTTCCACTCACAACCCGCTTAGGGGACATCTCTTCCCCCTCCACCTAGATGATTTAGCCCCAATTACGAGCTGTTACGTGACATTTCCTGTGGAGACATAAACAAATGTTTGCATATCCTAGATAGGGCACCAACAAGGAACCGATTCCATTCTAAATTAATTCTATGAACCAGTGACTAATTGTGGTTACCTGTGGGCATAAGTGAGGGGTCTTTACAGGAGCATTGGTGACTCAGGCAGCTGCATCACCTGTTGATGCAGGCAGTAGCTTTCTGTGGGAGCACGCGCCTGTGGGCGCATGCGCACTCGCACACACCCCAGTGCTGTTCTGCCAGTGGTCAGCAGGTTCCCTCTGTTCCCATTTTGGGTTGCGTGCATTAGAATTTGAAATTAAACTTGTGTGTGGATAGAGGCATGACGCTCTCTGGGCTCAGGGGAGGCCATAAACCTAGCCAGCGTCACCTGCCTCGCTGGCTGGACGCCACTTTCTACAGGACAAAGTTGGTAACGCTGGCCAAGAACTATTCCCACAAAAACCCAGGCTATCCAGGTTGGGCTCTACCTTTGAGGGTGCTGACTGAGATTCTCAGTTCCATTCCCAGCACTGAAAGCAACCAAAAGCAAACAAATCAGGCTGTCAGCATCTAGCCCATCAGCTGAGGTCAACCTCCAGCCTTGTCTTCTAGGGAGAGAATGTGTTTTTCCTGGTAACCAACTTCCTCGTGACACCAGCTCAAGTCCAGGGCAGATGTCCAGAGGTAAGTTTGTCCAGAGCCTCTAACACACCTCTGTTTCTCTCATCAGCCTTACCCCCTTTCTCCTTCACACATGGCTCAACGCTCAGCCCCTGCTTGGTGTTGTCTATTCCAGGCAAAGGGCTACATTTTTCTAGAAGTCATTTATTGAGTCTTTACATCTGCTGTCCACCGGGAATACCATAATTCCCATTAAACAGGTGATTAGGGCTCCGAACATTCAGTCACATACTCAAGAGTACCCTAAGTATGGGTTACAGACACAGAATCTGAAGACACCCAACCTTCACATCAGTAGATCTGAGTGGGAATGTCCAGTGTCCTTTCCATTCTGGTCCTGCCTCTGGGTTACAGCTAGGCACACACTCACCTGAGCATGAATGGCAAGAGGCAAGCTGGAAGGTCACCTCTCCTCTTTCCCAGCTTTTATTAGCGAGTCTGATGTCATCTGGGGGACAAACTAGCACACCCTGCTTTTGCCTTAAGGTGATATAGGATCTCTGGGTGTTTTTCAGCTCAACCGTGCTCCTGTCTGAGCCCTCTCCCCCAGTCTTAGATTCTCACACAGCCTTTTCCCCTTGTTGGGGAATATTCCAGACAATCTTTCAAAGAGCACCTTAGCTTTCACCAACCAAGGCTTCTGTGTGAACAGTTAGGATTCATCCCATATATGTGCACCACATTCGACACCAACCTCTGCTCTGCTAAATTCCAGGCTCTGGGATTTGGTCACATTACAGTTTTAGGGGCTGTCACATGTCCACGGTTGACACCTATCCACAAAGGAGGTGCGGTGACATAGATGTACAAAGAATGATTCTCCCTCAGGGAACCTAGACAATATCCACACCTCTAGAAGCTTAGAAGACATCGATTCCAGGTTCAGTATAGAGATAACTCTAAAATGTTACCAAACCTCCATGTCAGCTTCTTAGAAAGCACATGGTCCTTCCTCTTTCCCTGTCTGAGGCTCTTGATTCTTCTTGTGAACTTCTAGTAACTGGGCACTTGCTCAGCAGACCAGATGACCAGCTCTCCTGAGAATAACCAGAGTTCCTGCCCAATCATCTTGGAAGATTAGTGACCTGGTTCCTCCAAGCACATGCTCAATAATTCCAAGTGTCTTATGCCTCTGCAAACCTTTCTTGACATCCACTCTCCCCTGCCAGGCATCTAGGCTAGGCCCCGTGATAGGCTGGCAGAATTCCAACCCCCTATACCTCAAGTTGCAGATACTGTTCAGCCAAGATAGCAGGCTCCATGATGCTCACACAGGGCAGAGGCCACAGTGGGGAGACTCATGGGCTAAATCTTAAAGGAGCTGGTGATATGGATCAGTGTGGCTGCAGCAAGATGCCAAGGCAAAAGGAGCCTCATGGGCAGAGGCCATGTTTAAGAGGATAAGGTGTCTTGGGATACATTCCTGCTGCTCAGTGTGGCTGGAGCATAGATCTGGGCTAGATTACAGAAAGGACAGCACAAGATCTCATGGACTCTTTGAGTCCTGCTAAGAAACTGGACTTGGTGTATGAGCAGAAGGTAACCAGAATGAGCTGGTGCACGGAAGAGACCCTCAGCCTCTCATCTTTTGGGTTGCTGGATAGAAGTGCCCACCTCTCATCACAGAGTCTGAAGGATTTGGAGACAGAGACACAGGTTGGGACAGCAGAACAAAGAAGGTGGCTGTCCTCTAACCTTGGCAATGGATCATAGCCCAGCCTTCACAAAAGTCCTAAGTCTCCTCTGGCTTTTCAACCCCTCAGCTATTGTTGGAGTCCTCCCAGAGTTCCCCAAGAACTGAACCCCCATAAGAGTCCTGAAGCTCAAAGCTGCCTTCCTCGCTTAGGTCAGGGAGCTCCAGGAAGCTCACCTACCTTTCCCTTATAGTGCTTCTCCATGACTCTTTGGCCTTATGTAGACACAATGTCCATGTTTGGCAGAAAAGACTGGCCCTGGGGAGATGGGGTTTCCACCCTGTATAGGTCCCTATGACCTTAGGCCTTGCTCTTAGATAGCTACACTTACCACATACTGAGAGTGTCATCAGTTTGTCCTTCTTGGTTCTTTAGCACCCTGCCCCTGCTCTGTTATCCCAGCTGGACAGAAGAGCTAGACCTCAGTGACCTATCAGGAACAGAACTGTCAGGAAGCCATTGGTCTGCTCTGGGTGTACAGCCCTGTACCACCGTTTCACCATGTTGCTGACAGCTCTTTCCTCCCAGGTTGTAGTTTATACCTTCCCTGTGCTTCCAGACCCAGGCTTCCGGGGAGAAAGCTGGAGCTCTTGTCTTTGTAATCTGTGATGCTGAGTCACAAAGAGAAGGCATTGGCTATGCTGTTGGTGACTAGGGTCTCTCTTACCTACCTCAGCATCCTTCCGTTCCTCTGGCTAACTGCTGGACTGATGAAGACTGTCCTGAAGGGGAGACGGGGACATATAGCCATGGTAACTGTGGGCTTGGATCTCTTGCGCCTCTGCTAGAATGAGGAAAGGGGAGGGAATAATGGGGGTCCCTGAATGCAGGGCTTGCTGAGCTTGTCTGTGCATCACCCCGTTCTGCCAACAAGCCCATATCCCACGACCTCCTCAGGACCCATGGAGATCTGAGGACTTGGAGCTCATTTTGTGTTTTTAAGGCATAAAAACTGGTCAGTGTGTGGTGTTCAACGGAACCCACAGGACCTGTGAGATCTGGAGCTGGTGCCCAGTGGAGAGTGGTGCTGTGCCCAGGTAAGTCTCCTCTCTCTTCCAGGGCAGGGTCCCAGGATAAACAAAATGATGCCAGTATACCGTCTATCTTCAGGAAGCCCCGACTAGCTCAGGCCAAGAACTTCACACTCTTCATCAAAAATACTGTAACCTTCAGCAAGTTCAACTTCTCCAGGTAGCATGGGCAGGTCTGGGCGGAGCCCAGATCCTTTATGCCTCTTGAGTCATCTGATCGCTATCAATGTCCTTTCTAGAACCAATGCCTTAGATACCTGGGACAACACCTATTTCAAACATTGTCTCTATGATCCACTCTCCAGTCCGTACTGCCCAGTGTTCCGCATCGGGGACCTTGTGGCCATGGCCGGAGGGGACTTTGAGGACCTGGCTTTGCTGGTAAGTCATTTGGGGCAGAGTCCTGCAGCTCAAGGGCAGGTTCTCAGGCCCACAACAAAACAGAACGTGTTGTGTGCAGGGTGGTGCTGTGGGCATCAACATCCACTGGGATTGCAACCTGGACACCAAAGGCTCTGACTGCTGTCCCCAGTACTCCTTCTGGCTGCAGGAGAGGGGGTACAACTTCAGGTATGGCCCTTACTGTGCGAGTGCTGGCTGCCATTCCTGGCTCTCTGCCCTCTCCACCAGACAGAGCACACACAGCTCGGACTTGGGGTCTCTGCTGTGTGTACAAGGACGCTGGGCTGTTCCTAGTCGTCGGGCTCCACCTCACTTCCCTCACTTGCCTGCTCCCCAGCTGCAGATCTTTTCATGGCCTCTCCCAGATGACCCTGTTTCCCTAGAGCAAAGACACTTTTCATTTTTAATTTCCCTATGGGACTTTATCTAAAAAATTTCCCCAAAAAAATTCTGTGGAAAAATTCAGACTAGTAAAACAAATATTCATATACTTTTGACCTGGTTTCTTCATTGCTGTGAAGGATATAATGACCAAGGCAACTCTTATAAAGGAAACATTTCATTGGGGCTGGCTTGCAGTTTCAGAGATTTAGCCTATTATCATCATGGCCAGAAGCATGGTGGCATGCAGGCAGACATGGTGCATGAGTCATCTGACCGCTATCAACGTCCTTTTGAGAACCAATGCTTTAGATACCTGGGACAACACCTATTTCAAGCATTGTCTCTATGATCCATGTTCCAAGAGTTCTCCATCTTGATCTGAAGGCAGCAGGAGACTGTGTTCCACACTGGGCTTAGCATGAGCATAGGAGACCTCAAAGCCCAACCTCCACAGTGCCAAACTTCATCCAACAAGGCCACACCCACTCCAGCAAGGCCACACCCACTCCAGCAAGGCCACACCTCCTAATAAATAGCGCCAGTCCTTATGGGCCAAGCATCCACACACGAGTCTATGGGGCTATTCCTATTCAAACCACCACACCTGGTTTGCTAGTGTTGCCTTTTCTTTCCTTGGCAGCACTAGGGACTGGACCTGGGGCCTCAGAACTATTTGAGAATAAATACTGCCTAGTGGATGCTCACCCTTCCCAACATTTCCAAGGAATGCTTCCACCACAGTCCCATTGTCACAGACAACTCTGGACATTGGGTAGGTGGTCATAGTACACCTAATCCCAGCCTTCAGGAGGCGAAGAGGGGAAGGTTAGGAGTCATCCTTAGTTTTGTAGCCAGTCAGAGGCAACCTGGTGAAGGAGAGGAGGAGGAGGGAGGGGAGGAAGGTGGAAGGAAGAGAGGGCGGGAGGGGGAGGACAGAGGCGGGAGGAGAAAGAAGTAAGAAAAGGCTATTGACAGATTAAATCTAACATTTTATATTTCCCCCACTGTGTTATTAGTGTTCCTGACTTTTCTATTTTCTGATCCCAGAAGCACCCAGAGATCGTAAATTACGAACATTGTCATATCTTTTAGTTTCCCAAGAGAATCTTGGGCTCCTCCTGCCATATAATATTTTATCACACATGGTAGCAGGTGTGCACAGGTGGCCGTAGGCCTAATGGCAATGACTCACTGTGCTTGGCTCCCCACTTTATGCAACCTTCTGCAGTCAGCTTCTCTGCCTTGGGGCCCTTGCTGGCACCTCTCTGCTGGGATGTCTCTTTCAAATCCTGCCACAGCACCCACATCGCTTTCTTCCCGGGTTCTGTGCTGAAGGACGTCCTTGCCTCAGAGTTCCGCCAGCCCTCACGGCTACCCTGCCTTCCTTCTCCCAGACCCATGCCGCAAGGATCTATCCCAGCATGCTTCATGCCCCTGTCTGACCCTCAGAAGCAGGGCTCTCCCTCCAGTCAGGCCCTGCTCAGGTTCTGATTTGCTTCAGCTGTCCTTAAAACCTATGTGGAACCTTAGGAATAAGGGCCAGGTAGAGTCAGTGGATAAGCTAGCATGGAATGCTGCATGCAAACACTGGCGTCTTCTCTGCTATCCCCAGGACAGCCAATCACTGGTGGGCAGCCTCAGGCGTGGAGGCTCGGAGCCTGCTCAAGCTCTATGGGATCCGTTTTGACATTCTTGTCACTGGGCAGGTAAAGTTCAGGCCAGGGGAAGGATTTGTGGAGGTTTGGGAGGACAGCCACAGCCCGAGAGGTTCATCCCAGGTCTCTCAGGCAGGGAAGTTTGCTCTCATTCCTACGGCCATCACAGTGGGCACAGGAGCAGCTTGGCTGGGCATGGTGAGTTTACAATCACCCAGGGTTCTCTTTGGCTGCAGTAACTTCTGGCCAGGGCCTGCTGGCACCCGCTGGATCTGCGTATTGTTTCCTGGGTCCGGGCTTGGCTGGGAGAGGGAGGGCAAGTTGAGAACTCTGGAACATGGTAGGTACTGCCTCTTCCAGGTCACCTTCCTCTGTGACCTGCTGCTACTATATGTGGATAGAGAGGCCGGTTTCTATTGGAGGACCAAGTATGAAGAGGTGAGTTGTGAGCCTTGCTTGTGTCCCAGAGCTTTGGTCCCTCTGCCTGAACACTGGGTTCTGCCACACTTTGAGGGATGTTAGCTTGAGTCCTAATCTGTTGTTTTTGTAGGCAAGAGCCCCAAAGGCAACTACCAACAGTGCATAGACTGAGCCAGCTTTCTCGCCTGCTAACCCTGCTGCCCAAGTGTCTTACAAGTGGTTTGCACCTGCCCCGTGTCTGCTGCTGCTGGGATCCAGGCATCCATGCACCAGTGGCCTATCTGGATGGCTGTCATCCACTGGCCTATTCATTCCTGAAGCTTATACCCTCTCCCTGATGGTTAAAGTTTAGGGTGTGGAAAGGAGGAGGCTTCTGGCTTGGGAACATCAAGGACAAAGCTTCAGCAGGACTGGAGAGGGGGTTGAGATAATTCCACCAGACTCTGCATGCAGACCTCTCCTAGGTTCAGCCGGGTAGTGGGGTGGGACAATGTGGCTGAATGAGTGGTGGGTGGTATCCTTGGAACTTTCTATATGTCTGCTGGGGACTCTGCCATCCAGCTCAAGCCCCTGGCCCTGGCTACCAGGTTTCTCAGGAGTCTAAGGTGTGAGAATTTCATGTCTAAGATTTACTGCCATCAAGACAGCCAGGCAACCTCAACCTACCCTGAAGCACCTGCCTGCCAGAGGCCCTAACTCTGGCCCCAGCCAGAGTGCCGTAGTTTTGAGGTATGATCTCCATGAAAGGCACTGAGGTTCCTTAGGGCTGGCTGGTTCTGGATCTGTAACCATGTGAGGCCTTGATTCTTCACTTAGTTCCCCCATGTACCAGAGCCCATAGAAAGGATGGCAAGGACAGGCTGCAGGAACTTTCTTGGTCCAAGCGTGGGGCACAGTTTAGGAAGTACGCATCCTGGGAAATAAAGAGGCAGTTTTGTTGTGGTCACCGAGGGAGTACCAAGGCTGAGGTGGAAACAGCAGCAACAACTGGGATCTCCAGGCTTCCACAGCCCCCCAAAAGCCTCTGGAATTCCTAGTGCCACTCAACCCTCAGGGCTGTGGCCTGCAAAGGGCTAGGGTGGGAAGATGTGGTTCCTGGAGGTGGTTCACAAGGACACTGCAGTCCTGAGGGTAGGGGGATCCAATGCACCCTGATATTACTGCTAAGTAAAGCCTGCCAAAGCGAGCCGCTTTCTGTGTAGTCCTTAAAGGTGAGGTACTAGAAAAGGGAGATGGTTACCTTAGACAGAGCCCAGCCGTGGGGACCCCAGGGGGCAGTACAGAGTGGACCTGGGGCTTTCTCCTCTCTGAACTGTAGCCACACAGCCAGGCTGGAAGTAGTGGATACAGGCCCAAGGACCTGTGCATCCAACCATACCTAAGTGTAACACTCATGTGCTAATCCAAGCCCACTTCCCAGGGACACTGTTGCCCTGGAGATTACTAGGGACCAGAGAACCCAAGGGCTTCATCTGAAAACATTTCCAGAGTATATGGAGACAATAAGAGAGTGAGCCATGACCAGGAGCCTGAAGTTGGAAACACTGATCAACTCAGTCTGTACATAGTGTGTACTGTATGGGTGGCTGCCTGGGCATTCAGGAATGTGCCGGAGAGAGTGTCTTGGGGACATGTGCTTGTTCAGTGCATTTCAATGTCCTTAGGCAGACCTTGGGCACATATTTTGAGCCCTGGGAGCCCAGGAAAATCAAAAGATCCTGACACCCAATGTCTTTTTGCATTACCTATTTTGAGTCCAGATTGTGATATATATTCCCTGCTAGAGGACAGGTCAGGGCTCTGGGGGGCTATATGTTATGTCACAGTGGAATGCTTGTCTAACAATCTCAAGGCCCTGGCTCCCATCTCAAGTACCACATACACACACACACACACACACACACACACACACACACATGGACTTGCACATTCACATATGAACATGCATACACACATGTTCTCACACACACATACTCACATATGGACATACATGTGTGCACACACACATGCAGACACTCCCACTCATGTGCACACACGTATGCACAAGCATGCACACGCACATGCCCTTGCTGAGGGCATGTCAGAAATCGGTTCCTGTCTTGTCACACGCCTCTCTTCACATCATGCAGGCAGGCCTTCTGTGTCTCTGCTGTGGACTAAGGACAATTGCTTGGTTCTCTGGGCAGGTGAGAACTCAGTGCTATGAAAAATACCACACTGTACATGACAGCTGGTCACAACACTAGCTGATTAGTTATTATTCTGGGTCTCAGGGGCTGAAGCCTCTTCCCTGCCCACTCTGCCCCACATGCCCAGGTATCCAGAGTTAATCATAAACAGGAAAACAGTGGGCAATGAGTCCACACCAGCACTAGCCACAGCCTATTCCATGATAACCAAAGGCTCAGTTCCTGTGTTGAGGCTCTGAGAACACTCCCAGCCCAGTCTGGGCAGGCTTCAAACCCACGCTTCCTTGAGTAGGTAGCTGGCGATTCTTCTGGCCTCTGGATGTTGAGGATATGGGGACCTCCATGAGCCAGCCTCCATGGCCAGCTACTCAGTACAACCTGACTCCTGGACTGGTGACTGGCTAGCGGGCTGCACAGCTTGCACAGTTTCCTCCAGGCTCCCGCTGGGGAATACCACATACTGTGCAGTAGTCAGCTCCAATGGCTCCCTCTGGTTCTCCTTGCTGTGCCAGATGCCATAGCCAAAATACACGACAAGTCCTGCAGGTTGGGCATGAGCGTGAGGGGCAGGTCCCAACCCCAACTGACCTCTTTGTCCTCCCCATTGTAATAGACTCGGGTCCAAGCCCAGGCCCCACTCACCGACCAGCAGCCAGAAGATAAAGCGCAGCCAGGTCAGGTAGCTCAGCTTCAGCATGAGGCAAATGTTGAGAAGGATGCTCAGGGCTGGAGTCAGGGGCACCAAAGGGATCTGAGGGTGCAAGGGTGAGGTTGAGATTGGCTATAGGATACATATACCAGTCCAGACCCTGACTATAGAAATTTCACAGAGCCCTTCCTCATCTCTGGAGAGTTGGAGCCATGTGTACCCACACCATGCAGAAAGCTGGAGCAAATAAGAATGGGCAAACTTATCTCCCTAGCCCCAGGAGCCCATGTGCATTCTCAGGTAGCCTAAAAGGCTGGGTCAGAGGGAACAGGAAGGACTGAGAAGGCAGAATCAATGAGGCATGGGGTCGGGGATGGGGTGTACCTGGAAAGTGTCTTGCTTCTTTTGCTGCTGGTGAGCCCCCAGGACCAGGAGGCTGGACAGAAAGACAGCACCGCTGATGACCAGCAGCAAGACATAGCCCCACTGTGGGAGGTGCAGGTCTGAGTTCCCGAAGACCAGCACACACGCCAGAGAGATAGCTGAGGCTACCAAGATGCCAAGTGACCAGGCCACCGCAGTTCCAGGGCTGCATCCATCCAGGAAGCCCAGAAAGGGCTTCAGGGCTGGTCTTAGCTGCCCAGGCTCAGACATCGAGGTCTGCGCAGCACCCACTAGCTGTATATGGTCTGAGAAGGAGTCATACTTCTTAGCTGTGCGGCCAGGACTGGTTAGGCAAGGAGAGCTGGGTGGAGAAGCTTTCTGGAAACGCAGCACAATGATGCTGGTGGCTACAAAGGTATAGGCCAGCAGGGTGCCAATGGATAAGAACTGGACCAATGCCTCAAGGTCTAGCAGCAGTGCCAGGAGAGCCATGAGGACCCCAAACACCAGGATTCCTACCACGGGCACCTGTGTCCGGGGGTGTACACGGGCAAACACCTGGAAGAAGAGCCCATCAGCAGCCATGGCGTAGACAATGCGTGGCAGGGAGAAGAGGTTGCTGAGCAGGACCGTGTTCATGGCTGAAGCAGAGCACAGGAAGCAATCAGCACCTCAGATAAGCTCAGAGGGGGCCACTGCTAGGCTCACAGATAGAATGTGCACTGAGGGTATTGCCTTCTCACTGCCCACCTAGGACTGGGACACTGCTGTTTAGGTCCAGGCCAATTAATGAACCTTTTGAGAGCTCAAAGTCTGCCTGGAAAGGACCTGTAAACATGTGCTCCCAGACTGATATTCTGTGTACAGTTTGTGGGGAGAGGGTCTGCCAACAAGACTCTAAAACTTAGTGTCTTCATGAACTCATTATACAAGTAGTAAAGCTGGGGCGTAGATAGAAGCATTTTGAGATGTTTGGGGCAGGGCCCTTTACCTGTCCCTTTCCACCCTGCCCAGAAGGGTCCCTTACCACAGATAGAGCCAACTGCCACAATGAAGCCAGCCCAGCTGTAGCCCCGCCTGTAGAAAGCATCAGCAAGTGCCGAGTCAGGGTCCAGGCTGTGCCAAGGTACCATGAGGGTTAACACAGTGGAGACCAGAATATAGGCACCAGCTGCCAGGCCAAGGGAGATGGCAATGGCCATGGGCACGGCCCATCGTGGGTTTTTGGCCTCCTCACTGGAGGCTGCAATGACATCAAAGCCCACAAAGGCATAGAAACAGGTGGCTGTGCCAGCCAGGATGCCAGAGAAGCCAAAGGGTGCAAAACCACCTTCTTCTGCACTCCAGTTGTGAGGACGGGCCAGGATGAAACCCAGGACGATGATGAAGAGGATCACGATCAGACTGATGGCTGAGAATGTGTGATTAAGCCAGGAGGAGACTCGGGCTCCACAGGAGACAAAGGCGGAAGCCACAAGCAAAATGCCAGCGGCCAGAAAATCTGGATAGTGGGCCAGGAAGGGCATCTGCCAGACGCCCATGTGAGACTCCGTGAAGTTGCGAATGCTGTGGTTAAAAATGGCATCCAAATAGCCACTCCAGGCACGGGCCACAGCGGCACCGCCAATGAGGTATTCCAGAAGCACATTCCAGCCTATGAGGAATGCCCATATTTCCCCCATAGACACATAGGTGAATAGGTATGCAGAACCAGTACGGGGCACACGGGCTCCAAACTCTGCATAGCATAGGGCTGCCAGCAGGGAGGCTACAGCGGCCACCAAAAAGGACAAGAGCACAGCAGGGCCAGCCATGTCCTTGGCCACTGTGCCTGTAAGCACATAGAGCCCAGATCCCACCATGCCACCCACACCCAGTAGAGTCAAGTCCAATGTGGACAGGCAGCGCCTCAGTGATGTCTCCATGCTAGACTCTTCCAGTGGCTTCAGACGGTTCAGTTTCTGGCAGAAGCGTGCCAAGCGGGCAGTGCTGGGCAGTCCCCAGGCCATGGCAGATGGAGTACTGAGCCAGCTTCTGGAACCTACTGGGGACAGACAGCAGGAATAACCAGCCATCCTCTATTCTTTCATAGACAGCCTACCCCAGTCCTCGCCTCCTCTCTTTAGGAACCCAGGACACTTGCACCATGGACCTACTTTAGAAGACTTGAATAGGACGAGTGTCAGGGACTGTGGTCAGGAGAGATAGAAAGCATGGAGGTCCTTCCTGTCAGCCTTCAGGGCAGTGGAAATGGCAGGGAGGAGCAGACCTGCAGCGGACCTGCGAACCAGGTAGGTGGTTCTGTGGGTGAGTGGGAGGTTGCTTAAGAACAGGCTTGGAACAGACTGCACCGTGAGCAAGAAGAAATGGAAGGCTTCCCTGGAGCAGGGCCAGGTTGTCAGGACCCGGAACAGGAGCGGCTCCTGCAGCTGGGAACGTGGCCAAAGGGACACTCGGCCTCAGAGAAAAGCGATCACCCCTCTTCTGCCAGGTTGGAGGATCAGCTCACCTGAGGCCAGGAGGCCAGGGCTGCAAGGGAGCCGAGTCCCGGATGTGAAAGCTGTGGTGCACCTCCCTTCGCCGTATGCTCTGCAGCCACGGCTGCTGGGGCTAGCTGCCTCCGCCATGCCCCTGGGCCCCTAGACACCCAAGCCTTCTCTTGCATTTACATTACCGCAGCAGCGGTCCCTCCAGACCCGCTGCGACCCACCTGCTGTCGCCGTCGCTGTCACCGTGCGCACTGCGCCTGCCCCGCTAGTTTACAACGCCTGCGTGCAGGGCCCGCCCCTCGCTGCCAGGCTCCGGATAAACCGGAGCCACACAACTCACATCCCTTATGGGGTTCTGTACAGGGCCCCCGTACCACGTCACATATCAGAATAACCCTCTGAGCGAGTAAACTTCCAGCGTCAAAACCAGATCTGACCAGGGTCCTAGGGTTTACACCATATTTCGATCCACCTCTCTAGGTGAGGAAGCTCTACCACCTGCTGAGCCCCTTCACTGGGTCCAGGTTGGGGTAGAGCCAACCCTGATGAGGCCCGGCAGCAGTTACTCTCCTTGATCTCTCCCACCCCAACACAACTATAATTGGAAAACGTCCCCGTCTCCACCACGGGGTTGTGTGGGGTCTCGCGAATGTCCAGCACAGTGAGAATGAAGACAAGGGTCTGGCCGAGTGACCTTGGCAATCTCTCAACCTCAGTGGGGTGGCAGTAAGCACCTTGCACAATAGGCAAGAGAGGGCAGCCTTCCAGGTGTGTTCTGTGAATTGGCAGAATTTACAAAGCTACTGTCTGGTAGTGTCCATAAAAAGACAATAGCCAGCATCAGAAGACAGCTTGCAGCTCTACAGCAGGAGTGCCCCCCAAATGTCAATGACAGCCTCAGAGCACCTGACAGCACGCCAACATCGATTCTCCACCCGTGATAGCCAACATCACCCCGTACTTCTCACCAGCATTTGCACCATCAGGGTGCCTGGGTCAGCTCCGGCATAAAATCTCCAGATTTCCCTTAATGCTTAGCTCTGAGGAGTCTTTTTCTTTCTGTTCTTCTAGGATTGAAAGCAAAAGTAGCAGCTAGGCTCGGTGACCCATGCCTGTAATCCTGGCACTTGGGAGGAAGAAAAGCTGAAGACCATATGTAAGTATGTCTATGTGGCCATATATATGTGTGTGGCCATATCTACAAGGTGAGACGGTAGCCCTGAGAAGCCAAGCCGGGCGAAACCAAGGCAGGCACGTTTCTTCCAGAACTTTATATATTTAATCTACAATGCATATCTAATGTAGTTAGTATGTATATGTAACAAATTAAACATACAACTATGATTATATATGGTGATGATAGTGATGTAAATACTACTAAAATCTGTATGTTCGTACGCATGAATGCTCGGAGTTTAAGGGATGCAGTCTGCATGATTTACTCAGATGAGGACAAAGCGGCGGGTGACATTCTAGACACACAGGAACACTTGGAATATTGTGGTTTTAATGAACGTCCCGGGCCTCCTGATAGCTGACACCATCTGAAGGTGCTGCGGCTGTTTAGGGCACTCCCCTATCTCCTCACATTCATTTCCCGGACTTAACCAAGTCAGAGCTCCTCATCACGAGAGAATTCCACAAAAACCTTTAAAAAGAGCAGGCAGACCAAGAGACCTGGGCGGTTCTGTAATACGAACCTTATCTCCGCCCCACTGTAAGCACCAGCATACAATTTGCATTTGACGCTAAGGTTGGGTGATGCGGCAATGTGAATCTAGTTACAAAGCTGCACAAGTGCTGGGCCTCAACGAGCAAGGCCTGACGTAGAGCAGCCTTCTAAAGATGCGGTGAAGAGGAAGCACCAGGGAGGACAGAGGAAGAATCATTTTCCGCTGATTCTGAAAGGCCCAGGATACCTGACACTAAAATGGACAAAGACAGCTCATGAGAAACGGAGCTCCCAGCCATGATATCCCATATTTGGGTGGATTCAGGATTCCTAAGCAAAATGCTAGCAAATCAGGGCCAGAGAGACAGCTGAGCAGGCAAAGGCACTTGCTGCCGACCATGATCCACTGCCAAAGCATGATGAAAAGAGAGAACTGACTGCAGTAAGTTGTCCTCTGACCTCTACATGTGCACTGTGGCATGTGCACATGCATGCATACTCATACTTGCACATACACACTAATAAGTCATATTTTTAATATTTTATTTTTATTTATTTTAATTATATGTATGTGTGGGCAAGAGACATGTGAAAGAGAATACAGAACCCACACACGCCCTAAGAGGGCATCAGTTGTAGCACCTGATGTGGGTGCTGGGTACTGAACTTGGGTCCTATACAAGAGCAGCATGCACTCTTAACCACTGAGCCATCTCTCCAGCCCCTAGTCTATTTATTTTTATTTTATGTACATTGATGTTTTGTCTGCAGGTATGTCTGTATGAGGGTATTGGATCCCCAGAAACAGGAGTTACAGACAGTTGTGAATTGCCATGTGAGTGCTGGGAATCAAACGCAGGTTTTCTGGAAGAGCATCCACTGAGCAATCTCTAACCACTGGGCAATCTCTCTAGCCTTAAAAATGTTTTTAAAGAAAAAAAAATACTAACAAATTAAACACACAGAGAGAGAGAGAGAGAGAGAGAGGATTTATCCCAAGAATACAATGTTGATTTGACATATAAAAAGCAATCTGTGTAATACACCATACTAATAAAACAAGTAATCAAACTCACAAAATCATCTCAATTGACACAGGAAAAATATCCAACAACCCCAATGTTGGTTTGCTCCCCTTCCCCAGGGCTCCTATACTTGAGTGATTTGTCACCAGGTAGTGGCACTATTTGAGACAGATTTAAAGGTTTAAGAGGTGTGGTCATGTTGTGAGTCACCATGTGGTTGCTGGGAACGGAACTCAGGACCTCTGGAAGAGCAGCCAGTGCCATCTCAGCTTAGCAGCTGAGCCATCTCTCCAGCCCCAGGTGTAGTCTTGTTGAAGCTTTGTCTCTGAGTGTGGGCTTGGGGAATTCATTTGCTCAGGTGCGCCCGCGCTCTCTCTCTCTCTCTCTCTCTCTGCCTGTGGAGCAGAAGGTAGCTCTCAGCTTCTGTTCCAGCACTATGCATGCCACCATGTTTTCTCAGAAGCTGTAAGCCAGCCACCAAGTGTTTTCTTTTGTAATACAAGAGTTGCCTTGTCATGCTGTATTTCACGGCAACAGAACAGTGACTAAGTCTTTAATCACATATTAAAAACAAACAAACATACAAAAAGCCACAAACTGCAGCTACTGTACTAAATGTCAAAAGAATGACTGTCTTCGCCTAAGATTAGTAATAGCATAAGGATGTTCATTAATGACAAGGCAAGGAGGCCAAAAAATCAGTAAAAGAAGCCTGGAATAGCGGTTAAGAGCACCGACTGCTCTTCCAGAGGTCCTGAGTTCAATTCCCAGCACCCACCTGTGGCTCACAGCCATCTGGAATGGGACCGGATGCCCTCTTCTGGTGTGTCGGAAAAGAGTGACAGTGTACTCACCTATGTGAAATGAAGAAATAAATCTTTCTTTCTTTCTTTTTCTTTCTTTTTTTTTTTTAGAAGCTTGGAATAGAAAGAAAACTATCCCTTATGTATATAAAGACCCAAGGAATCTATAATCTCAGAAAAAGCTGCAGAGTCGGGCGTGGTGCACACACCTTCAGTCCGGCACTCTGGAGGCAGAGACAGGCGAATCTCTGAGTCTGAGGCTAGTCTGGTCTACAGAGTTCCAGAACAGGAAGACATAAAGAAACCATGTCTCAAAAAACAAAAACAAAACCAAAAAACAAAAGCAAAAAGAGCATTAGAACTTATAAGTTCAGCAAAGATTAATGCACAGTGATCATTTGTATTTCTAGACACTAATAATCGGCTAGCGTGGAATGGAATTAGGGAAACAGTTCTGTTCCTAAAACATAAAATAAGACTCTTAAAACATATTTTAATTAATGTATTTATTGTGCGTGCACATGTGTATACACATGCACATGCTGTGGCATGCCTATAGAGGCGAGACAATCTTGGGAAGTCAGCTCTTGCTTCCACCTTGTAGAGGCTGAGTACACGTGCTTGCACACACCTGCAATCCCAGCACTTGCGAGACTAAGGAGGAGGAGCAGAGTTTCAGGTCATCCTACACAATGAGTTCAAGGTCAACCTGGGTTATATGAGAGCCTTTCTCAGCTAAACAGGAAGGAAGGAGGGGGGAGGAAGGAAGAAAGAAGGAAGGAAGGAAGGAAGGAAGGAAGGAAGGGAGAAACTTAAAATATATACAACGCGCCAGACAGTGGTGGCGCACGCCTTTAATCCCAGCACTTGGGAGGCAGAGGCAGGTGGATTTCTGAATTCGAGGCCAGCCTGGTCTACAGAGTGAGTTCCAGGACAGCCAGGGCTATACACAGAAACCCTGTCTGGGAAAATGGTTTAATGCAAACCATTAAACATTATTAAAGATTTAAAACAACCTCTAAGACAGAAATATACACAATGCTTATAGCCTGGAATGTTACTTTTCCTTTTTAGTGATGCTAGGGATCAAACCCAGGATCTCCATCGAGATTCTTAAGCTGCATTGGCAGCCAAGCTGCAAGACCGCATCGCTAAGGTGCAACACCCCAGATTGCTATGCATACTCAGTTCAGTTCTTGTAAAAACCAAACTGCCCATTCTGCAAAAATTGTCAGGCAGATGCCAAAGTTAATATAAAGTGACAAGAGACCCAAAATAGACAAAACATTCTTGGGAAATAACAGGATTGGAGAAATTAACAATTCCTCATTTCTGTGAGTCAGATAATGTAGCTCAGTGGTAAAGTGCTTACCTAACACAAACAAGGCCTCGGGTTTGATCCCAGCACATAAACACATAAACGAGAAAACAATTTCTAATTTTCTTCTCTCTCTCTCTCTCTCTCTCTCTCTCTCTCTCTCTCTCTCTCTCTCTCATTTAATGTGTGTATGGGGGAAGGGGTTGTAGACAGACTCTCTCTAGTTCAGGCTGGCATGAAACATAGGTCAGGCTGACCTCGAAGGCATGGCAATCTGCCTGTCTCAGGTCGTGAGTTGCCATTCAGGTGCTGGGAACTGATCCTAGAACGTCTGCAAAAGCAGCAAGTGCTCTTAACTGCTGAGCCATCTCTGCAATCACAGTTTCTGTTATTTCATTAATTACTTATTTATTTAGAGACAGGCTTTCACAGTTTGGCCCTGGTTAGCCTGGAACTTGTTATATAGAACAGGTTGGCCTCAAACTCGGATGATCTGCCTGCATTCTGAGTACTGGAATTAAAGGCCTAAGTTCCCAATTTTCATTTTATCGTTAGGAAGATTTTTATGTTTATATGTATAAGTGTTTTGCCTGAATGTATGTGCACACAGGCATGTCTTCAGAGGATAGCAGAGGGCATTGCATCTTCCGGAACTGGAGTTACAGATGACCACAAATCACCATGTGGGTGCTGAGAACCAAACCTCATCCTCTGAAAGCACTTATGTGTGCTTAACCACTGATCCAGCTCTCCAGCCCCTAAGTTCCTGATTTTTATTTATTTATTTGGTTTTTCAAGACAGGGTTTCTGTGTATAGCCCTGGCTGTCCTGGAACTCACTCTGTAGACCAGGCTGGCCTCAAACTCAGAAATCCACCTGCCTCTGCCTCCCGAGTGCTGGGATTAAAGGCATGTGCCACCACTGTCCGGCTAAGTTCCTGATTTTTAAACTGACTTCAAAGTAACAATAATTAAGATGAGTATTGACATATGGGTAGGCATAGACTTTAACTGACTAGAATTAAAAATCCAGACATCAGGCTGGACCTGGTAGCATATGTATGACTTTAATCCCAGCACTCAGGAGGCACAGGCAGGTGGATCTCTGAGTTTGAGGCCAACCTGGTCTACAGAGTTTGTTTTAGGACAGCCAGAGCTGCACAGAGAAACCTTGTATCAAAAAAAAAAAAATTCAGAATTCAATCCTTAAACTTAGGATCAGTTGGTTTTTAAAAATAGACTTTAATTATGAGAGAAATGTTAAGTTCACAGCAAAGTGAAAGTCCAGTGAGGTCCCAAAACATCCTGCCCCCAAGAACACAGCCTGTTTTTACTGCTGATATCAGGCACCAGGAAGGACACATTTCTTGCAACCAATAATTCCCATGGACGTTGTTATCCCCAGTTCACGGTTTATATTAGGGTCCCCCCAGTGCTGTGCATCCCAGGAGTTCCAGCAGATGTGTTTGCATGCACAACTGCAGCATCACACAGACTACTTTCTGCCCTAAGATCCCTCTGTGCTCATCTGCTTCTCCCTAAAGTCTCTGGGAAACACTCGTTCTCATTATCTTCCCCCTTCCTTTCTTCCTTCCTTCCTTCCTTCCTTCCTCCTTCCTTCCTTCCTTCCTTCCTTCCTCCTTCCTTCCTTCCTTTCTCTCTCTCCCCAACTCCCCTTTCTTCTGCTGGGAATTGAACCTAGAGCTTTGCCCAGGGAGTATAAATGATCTACCACCGAGCTACATTCTTAGCCCTTTGATGATGATGATGATGACGATGACGACGATGACGACAACGACGACGACTACGACTACAACAACGACGGTGGTGGTGACAATGGTGGTGGTGGTGATGATGATTTTGTTTGTTTACTGAGACATGGTCTCACTCCCTGGAAATTACAGGATTGAATCTTTTCTCATCTTCCTGCCTCAGCCACTTGGGCCCAGGGATTTTAGATATGAGCCACAATGCCCAGCACAGTGGATGTTTAAGACAGGGTCTACAGCTCAGGCTGGCCTGGAACTCATCATTCTCCTGCCTCAGTCTTCTGAGGAGTGGGATTACAGGTGGGCAACGCTACACCCAGCTTACCTTTCTTAGATTATCAAATGGTTGAAGATATATAGTAGGGATAGAGAGATTGCTGCGCGGTGTAGAGTGTGCACTACGCTTGTAGAGGATTCCAGTTTAGTTCCCAGTATCCAGGTGGGTGGTACACATGGCATGTTGCTCCAGCTGCAGGGGAACTACTGCCCTCTCCTGGCCTCTTCAGGTACTGCACTCACATGCACCACTCCAACAGAACCGCCCCCACAAAAATGTATTCTACTCTATTCTATTTTTATTTTATTTAATTTTTCCCGATAAGGGCTTCTCTGTATAGACCTGGATGTCTTTAAGCTCAGAGATTCACCTGCCTCTGCCTCCCGAGTGCTGTGATTAAAGGTGTGTGCCACTGCTGTCTGGCAGCACGAAAAATTTTAAAAATAATTACACAATATGGAGTCTTTTAGATTGGTTTTCTTGACTTAATAATATGTATTTTTGATGTTTCTGTGTCTCTGTGATTTGACAGCTCATCTATTTTGGTCACTTGCTGAAAGGCCGCCTTCTTTGGTGGCTTCCAAGTTTTAGAAATTATGAATAATGCTTCTGTAAATGCTTATGAAAGGGGTTTTGCCATTGTTTTATCAAAATAGAAGGCTTTTGTGCTACTCACCATGAAGAAAGTATAAAGATTTAGCACGTGACCTACGCCTTTGCTGCCAGCACTCGGGAGGCAGAAGCAGGCAGATCTCTGTGAGTTTGTGGCTGGCCCAGTCTGTGAGTTCCAGATCCACCAGGGCTACATAGTAAGACCCTGTCTCAAAAAAGAAAAGAAGGAGAAAGAGACAAAGACAGAAAGAAAGAAAGAAAGAAAGAAAGGAGAAAGAGGGAGAAGGGAAGGAAAGGAAGGTCTGACAGGGGAAAAAAGGCAGCACACGAGAGGCCCTGTGCTCTATTACCCCCACCCCACAGAGAACGAACAACTTCAACCATGAAGGCTGGCTTCATGCTTCCTTTACAACTGAAGATGGACTTGAATTCCTGACCCTCCTGCCTGTACCTCCAAAGTGAAACAATGTAAGTTAAAAAAACATTAAAAGAAGGGGCTGGAGACATGGCCCAGTGGCTGGGGACACGACCCAGTGGTTGGAGACATGACCCAGTGGTTGGAGACATGGCTCAGTGGTTGGAGACATGGCCCAGTGGTTGGAGACATGGCTCAGTGGCTGGGGACATGGCTCAGTGGCTGGGGACATGGCCCAGTGGCTGGGGACATGGCTCAGTGGCTGGGTACTGGCCCAGTGGTTGGGGATGTGACCCAGTGGTTAAAAGCTCTTGCTGTTCCTGCAAAGTACCATGTTTGGTTCCTAATACTCATGTCAGGAAGCCCACAAACCTATAATTCCAGAACCAGGGGATCCAATACCTGCTCTGGCCTCTGAGGAAACACACACACACACACACACACACACACACACACTACATTTTAAGAAATTTAAGATGATCAAAGAGAGATGTTTGGCAGAGTGCTTGCCTGGCGTGGTGGAGGCCTTGGGTTCGACTCTCAGCACAGCATCAGTTATCAGTTGGGAGAGGCAGTGCATGTCTGTGGTCACAGCACATGGGAGTGAGAGGTAAGAGGAGCCTAAAACACATGAGATTGTCTCAAAAACAAAAACCAGTGCAGATGGCTCACTGGGAACAAGCACTGCCCCACAACCTTGACAATCTGAATCAGACACCCAGAACCCACAGTGAAGAGAGAAGTCACCTCATAATTCTGTTGCTTCTTCACAATTTTCTATTCTTTATTAAATGGAATAAACAAGTAGCTGCCCCTGGGGGTCTTTATTTGCTTGAAAGCATTCCTATAGCTTGTAAATTTTATTACGCCTTTTTCCTATTAATCTTATGTTGATTTAAGTCTCAGGCCAGGCTGTGACCCTCAGAGGGTGAAAGGGGGGCTTCTCCACTCCTTAATTTTCTGGTGAGGATGATGAGACCCCATTTTCTCTGGGGATGAGATCCTAAGAGAATGAGCTTGAGCCAGAAGAAGGCCAACGTCAGCCCTGCTGGATTCTGTTTTGTCTGATTGAGAATGAGTAAAATGGCCCCTTGTAACAATCAGCCCTTCAAAGTTTTAGTTTTGTGAGTGCCGCTCTGAGTATTGTTAAGTATGGCTCACAATCCACAGGCCGCATCTTATATCCAGTGTTTTTCTTATCTCTAGGTTGTGTAGTTTACCAGAAGAGGAAAAGATAAGTCTCCTAGCTCATTTCAGATCTTGAAGCCTTGGCTTTGTGGCCAGTGCAGAAGTTCTGTTCTCCATCCGCTGATCCAAGGCAACAACCCACTGGAATCTGACACCAAGTGTTTCTTTGTTCCAAGATGCCAGTTCTCTGAGAACCTTTTCTCAATGATTTCAGTTTTACATGCTTTATTAACAAGACAGGCCTTGCTTCCTTAGGATATCTTGAGAGAAACCCTGTTTCCTGTTTTTGGTGTTTTGTCTTTTGTTTGTTTTTTTTCCAAACAGGATCTCTTGTATCTCAAGCTGGTCTTGAACTACCTAATATAGCTGAGCAAGGCCTTGAACTCTTGACCCTCTTGCCTTGACCTACATTGCAAGTTCTAGGCAGCCAGAAGCTGCAGAGTGAGACCCTGTTTCAACACAAACAAATGGATCTCATCCCTTACATTCTCTCCTCTGAGGCCAGAGAAGCACTGGAATGTTATGACAAAAGTCTCCTCCAGCACTCCCACAGGCTCATCTGCCCTCTCCCCAAATGCCACCTACAGAGACAAGGGATGCCTCAGAGAGAGAGGTGACTAAATCACTGCTTGTTGGAAAGAGGAAAAACAAAAGGGTCTCGGGGGTGGGGGGGTGGGGGGAATGGGGGGGGATGGGAAGAGCAGATGGGAGCTTCTTTACCTTCTATGTCGGACATGTGGACTCTATAGTATAGAGAGTTGTCTGCACAGTGTAGGCAGTCAGGAACACCACACTGTTAACGGTGTGTATCCTCAGTAACCCTTTACCCTGGATGCAGGAATGTTAGACTCAGAGTCCTTCCCAAACTCGGTGCATTCGGCACCCTCAAACCCTCTGCTAAAGCCGCCTGCGCCTGCGTCTCTCTGTTTAGCTACATTATCCACAAACATTAAGATGGTTAAATCTGCTGGGCATTGGTGGCACACACCTTTAATCCCAGCACTCGGGAAGCAGAGGCAGGCGGATTTCTGAGTTCGAGGCCAGCCTGGTCTACAGAGTAAGTTCTGGACAGCCAGGGCTATACAGAGAAACCCTGTCTCGAAAAACAAACAAACAAACAAAAGATGGTTGGTTAAATCTGGCTAGGCAAGATGGTACACACACCTTTAATTTCGGCACTCAGGAGGCAGAGGCAGGCAGATTTGAGTTCAAGACCAGTGTGATCTACACAGCAAGTTCCAAGCCAGGGCTATATATTGAGATGCTGTCTCAAAAAAACAGAAACAGGGGCTGGAGAGATGGCTGAGCAGTTAAGAACACGGACTGCTCTTCCAGAGGTTCTGAGTTCAATTCCCAGCAACCACATGGCAGCTCACAACCATCTGTGATGGGATCTGACGCCCTCTTCTGGTGTCTGCAGACAGCGACAGTGGACTCACACACGTAGGATAAATAAATAAATAAATAAATAAATGTTCTCTTTAGAGAGAGAAACAATACGGTAAAAAGGTGGGTGTGGCTACCTTTTGGGCTCTTCTCTCTACCACCCTTCCAATCCTTACCCCACCCTAATCCCCTCCAACCCCAACACTAGGTAGAAGAGGGAGAAGGTTAGAGGGGAAGAGGATGTAGACCTATGTAGACACTTCCTGTTTATTATGGTCACCCAGTTCCCCGGGAATTCCAAACATAAACTATCTGCAGTCGGCAAAAATCCCGCTCCCCCTAGAGCACAAGACAAATCATAGTTAGTGGCTGTGGACAATCTGAAGCAGCCCCATGTTCCACACCTAGGCTTAAAACAAAAACACGGTCACATAGCAGAACTAGGTTTTTAAAGAAACCAAAATTCTCAGTCTAGGGGAAAGGGAAATCTAAGAGACAAGCCTAACCTTTGGACAGGCTTGACATGATTGACAGACCGACTTCATTAACACTCCCTGTGTAATCTGCTAGCTGCAGAGAGCTTGTAAGAAACATTAAATCTTGCTGGGCAGTGGTGGCGCACGCTTTTAATCCCAGCACTTGGGAGGCAGAGGCAGGCGGATTTCTGAGTTTGAGGTCAGCCTGGTCTACAGGGTGAGTTCCAGGACAGCCAGGGCTACACAGAGAAACCCTGTCTCAACAAACAAAAACAAAAAACAAACAAACAAAAAACCAGAACTGGACCTGGACGTTGTGCAGGACTGCTCGGTAGTACTGAGCTACATCCAGAACCTGACAGACATCCCTTGGCTGGATACAGAAATGATCGTCTTCACGGATAGGAGCAGCTTCATGGAAGGTGGAACCAGGTATGCGGGTGCGGCAGTGGCAGCTCCTGACTCTATTGTGTGGGCTTCGGCCCTACCACCTAGGACTTTAGCTCAAAAAGCTGAATTAATTGCCTTGACTCGGGCCCTAAAACTGGCCAAGGGCAAAATTGCTAACATCTATACAGACAGCCGATATACCTTTGCTACAGCTAATGTTCTTGGACTCGTATGGAAGGAAAGGGGGATGCTCACAGCAGAGAGAAAGACTGTCAAAAGTAAGGATGAGATTTTGGCCCTATTAGAGGCACGAAGGCTGCCCTCAAGGTAGCCATCATCCACTCCCCAGGACATCAAAAGGGCGTGGATGGGAGGGCAAGAAGAAACAGGCTAGCCAATAAGGCCACAAAGGAGGCTTCCTTAGACTCCACAGCTAAAGCCATGATAGCGTTAGTCCCAGAGGACAAATAAAAGGTCACAAACTCTATCTAAAAGAGGGGTGGCTCCACACCTGTCCTGTCATTCGCTCAGAATTCACTGAACAGCTTATACACGGGATCCATCAGAATACCCACTGGGGCCACAGGAAACTCAAGGACCTTCCAAGGACAGCCAAATATACAATCTTTCACCTAGCATCCTTAGTAGATGAGGTCATTTCCCAGTGCCTGGCCTACAAGGCAGTAAATCCTCTAAACGCAAGACAAGGAAACCCAGGGCTTTGAGGGCAAAGGCCCGGTGCAAACTGGGAAATAGACCACACTGCAGTCAAGCCAGGTCTGTATGGCTATAAATACCTCCTCGTTCTTGTAGATACCTTTTCAGGCTGAGTAGAAGCATTCCCCACCAAAAGGGAGACCACCACTGTGGTAGCCAAGAAGCTGCTGGAGGACGTTATCCTCAGGTATGGACTGCCTTCATGGTTAGGGCCTGACAAAGGACACAAATCTCTCAGGTAACACAGTCACTTGTTAAGATATTGGGGACAGATCAGAAACTACATTGTGTTTATTGTCCCCAGAGTTCAGGGCAAGTAGAAAGGATGAATGGAGCCCTAAAGGAGGACTTAACCAAATGAACTCTAGAAACTTACAGTGACTGGGTAGCTCTTCTCCCCTCTGCCCTATTAAGCCTAGGAACGCCCCTTATATTTTGGGTTTGATCCCTTCTAAGATACTGTATGGGGGGCCTCCTCCCCTCCTTCCTAACCTCCAGTTTGAAATTCTTGCAGACTATGACCATCTGAAGTTCCCAGAGGCAGTGCAGTTTCTTCACAGGATGCAAAAGCAAATATGGCCAAGCATTGGCCAAATCTATGAGTCTGCACCCCCTCCCCCAATCCCCACTGCTTTGAACCAGGTGATGAGGTCTGGATTAAGAGGCATTACCACCTCTTTATCCAATGACCCTTGAGCCTCATTGGAAGGGCTCACACACAGTGATCCTGACAACGCCCACTGCCATCAAAGTTGACAGGATAAAGACTTGGATTCACCACTTCCACATCAAGTCTACCAGACAAGAACAACTTGCAGCTGAAACACTGCAGAGAATGTCTTCCAGATGACACCCAAGGCCAACGCTGGACTGAGGAAAGCTAGGACCCGCCCTTGAGATCCACTCAAGCTAAGGATACAAAAATCTCCTGCCTCGTGTACATCCAGCTGTGCCATAGACGATGGCAGGCCTTCATAGATCTCCATCTACCTATTCCTCATATTTGGTTTGCTTAGACATCAGACTTCAGTGGACACAAATCCTCACCAAGCTGTCACTACCAAATGGATACTTGAGGCCCTGAGAGAACCTCATGAGATTTAGGGAGAGAGGCACAGCCTTTGACATTGACTGGTCTGGTGAGTTCCCATCTTTCCCATTTTTTTACCCAGACCTTTGTGCCCTGGTCAGACATATATGGAAGGATCCAGGTTTAAGAAGTAAAGCCTGTTCCTCATATCAGGAACTGCAAAGCGCTAGGCCAACTTTCAGGAAGGACTGCCAAGAACAGCCACTCACAGCCATCTGACTCTATGTGTGCCCAGGGACAAATGACAGCCACTCACAACCATCTGACTCTATGTGAGCCCAGGAACAAATGACTATGGGACTTGCGGTGGTACTGAGAACTTCTTTGGCAAAAATTGGGGATGTGAGACCGATGCCCCATGGATGCATAATATAATCAGGATCTTCTCCTGATAGACAGGATTGGGGGGATTGGTGGGGTTGACGTGGGGGAGGAACCCCATCTCCATCTCAATAACAGAGAAGGGAAAAGGAGGAGAGGCTGGGAGACTGGGAAGGACTGGGGCTTGATGGGACATCACGGACACAAGAGGGGACTCCTCTTTCAGATCTAAAACCAAATAGCCCTTCCTGAACCTCTTCCTGTAGCCATAGGACCTGCAGCCTTGTGATGCCAATACCCGACTTATAAGCCACAGCATCAGCCTCAGTTCTAGACCCCTCCTCCCTTATAAGCCTGGTCTCCACCCCGCCACCACGCCTCTCCCTAGGGCCTTTGACACAACCGTCCTATTTAAACTACTTAACTGCACCTTCAATTTTATTACCTCCACCCCTAACCTCGCCAGAGAAGATTGTTGGCTCTGTCTGGACCCCAGGCCCCCATAATAAGAAATCTATCTATCGGCACCCCTAGAAAGCCTGTCAAAGTGTTCTTGGAGGACTCTGGTCCTCACCATTCAAGCGGTAACCAGAAACTGTGTGTAACAGGAAAAGGGGGAAGACTAAATAGCTTCCCTCGCCTTAAACATCTTTGCAATGAAATCTTTACTGTAGAGGCCAGCAACTCCTACCTTGCGCCCCCTAATGGAACTTGGTTTGCATGCACTTCAGGCTTAATCCATTGCATCCATCCAAGTAAATGTTCTGGTTCCCCTGTTCCCTGAAGTCTACCACCTCCCCTTCAGTACCTATATGGAGACAGCTCTGGGGCCTCAGCAATCCTATTTACAATGCTTGTAGATTCTGGTATAGCTGAGGCCCTTGTCAAAGCATGGGCCTCTTCAAAGATGAGACTCTTCAAGTCCTAAATAATCTTATAGACTCAGACTTAGCTCAGTTAGAAAAGTCTATCCATCGCTTAGAACAGTTGCTAGACTCATTAGCTGAAGTAGTATTACAAAATACAAGGGGCTTAGACTTCCTTTTCCTGGAACAGGGAGGGCTCTGCCAGGCCCTAGGAGAGCAATGTTATTTCTACACCAACAATTCAGACATTATCAGAAACAGCCTGGCCCTGGTCTGCCAGAGATTAGAGAGAGCTAAACTCATGCAATAGGATCAAACCTGGTCTGAATCATTACTTCCCTGGTGCCCCTGGCTGACTACACTAATATTGACGCTGGTGGGACCAATTCTGCTCTTCCTAACTGTTCTCACTTGTGGATCTTCTGTGGTAAATGCTCTAGTCAAACTCATATGAAAACGAATCTCTACGGTCCAGTTGATTCTTAAGCAGAAATATCAGCCCCTTGAGACATCTCAAGGATTCGAGATGGGCCTTTCTCAAGTGGGGAATGAAAGAACAATATAAACCCCATTTGTCTCCATTTTGAGGACCAGGTCTGATTTCAAGTCCCAGAAACTAGTTCATAAGACATCAGCTCTAGGAACAGACCATAAGATCCAGAACAAGATCATAAAACCCTCTCCCAAAAAACAGCCTGGGGATAAACCAAAAAAAGGGGGGGGAATATCTTATCTCGGAATGGGCCATCTTCGAGAGCCACCTGTGCTAGGCAGCCCTATTTCATCACATGGTTGAACGTTCATGACAGGAATACAGACCATTGACCACACATGATCAAATGTTCATGACATAGGAATGTAGACCACTGATCATCTGTGACCCCCTAGCACCCACCAATGAAATTTTAGATTACTTAATCCTTCTAGAGAGTTCCCCCAGTTCCCTATAAGAAGGCCTGCATGCCTTTGTCTGTAGTCACCATTTCAAAGAATGATTGACCCCTGCATGCTGGTTGTTTCTGCAAAGTAAACACTCTTTGTCTTTGCATACCATCTGAGTCTGGGGTCTTCCTTCAGTGATTTTCCAGACCCTTACAGACCCAGTATGGCCTGCAACTCCTGTTTCCAGCTGTGGTAACTGCCCGCTGGTGGCAACTTTTCTGTACCTGATCATCTACCCTTTGGATCCTGGTTGGGTCTGTGTCTTTCCAAGTTCTCCCTGAGCTGCTTCACTGTCACGGTAGCTTTCCAAGTATAGACACTTCACAGTGTGGCTTTGACAGATGCCAGCATCGGAGGAACATGGTGGGAAAACTCTAAAGTCCTCTCTAGATACCAGTAACTATATCCTAAAGCAATGTGTCAACATTAAAATAAGACACAACAAAAATCTATCATGGAGGTCTGATGTTGCCTCCTTTTCTGAAATAAAAGGGGGTTGTTGTGCTCATCTGAGGGCTCAGTGATACCAGGAAGTTTTATAGATGCTGCCATTTTGGTTTGTGCCATGTGGTTGAATTAGTTAAGACAGTGGTAAAATCACATGACCTTCATCTTCCTAGTTTCACAAACAAGATGGCATCATGTGGTGTAGCTATCTCCATCTTGATATTACTAAGCAAAATGGTGGCCAGATTACATGGTGGCCAACATCTTGATGAAGTCACTAGACAAGATGGCAAGGAACCACATGGTTACTTTTTACATATGGTGAGCTCAGCTCCATGATAAAATAAGCCTACCCCAATCAGATCACAAATTTCTGTGAGGTTCAGGTATCTCACAGATTAAATGTGGACAGTTACTCTCTTTTCTTTAAAAAATAAAGATGCAGCCGGGCAGTGGTGGCGCACACCTTTACTCCCAGCACTTGGGAGGCAGAGGCAGATGGATTTCTGAGTTCGAGCCAGCCTGGTCTACAGAGTGAGTTCCAGGACAGCCAGGGCTACACAGAGAAACCCTGTCTTGAAAAACTAATAATAATAATATAATAATAATAATAATAATAATAATAATAATAATAAAAATAATAAAAATTTTAAAAAAGTAAAGACGCTGGAGTTAGGTTAGTGTGTTGAACCAAAAATAACAAAGCAAAGAAATAGGAAGGAATTCTGTGATCTCAATGCAAGAAAGATGAGTTCATATGTCACACCGTTCAAATTATAAGTGTGGGTGCTGATAGAGCTGGTACACACCAAATGCACTAAACAAGGAAAGAATATTAAAAGCAGTAAGGGGAAAAGGTCAAGTAACATATAAAGGCAGACCTATCAGAATTACACCAGACTTCTCACCAGAGATTATGAAATCTAGAAGATCCTGGGCAGATCTCATACAGACTCTAAGGGAGCACAAATGCCAGCCCAGGCTGCTATACCTCGCAAAATTCTCAATTATCATAGACAGAAAAAGCAAGATATTCCATGACAAAACCAAATTTACACAATATCTTTCCACAAACCCAGCCCTACAAAGGATAATAGATGGAAAGCACCAACACTAGGAGGGAAACTACACCCCAGAAAAAAGCAAGAAAGTAATCTGTCAACAAACCCCAAAGAAGATAGCCACACAAACATAATACCACCTCTAACAATAAAAATAACAGGAAGCAACATCACTTTTCCTTACTATCTCTTAGCATCAATGGACTCAATTCCCCAATAAAAAGCCATAGACTAACAGTCTGGATACATAAACAGGACCCAGCATTTTGCTGCATACAGGAAACCCACCTCAGTGACAAAGACAGACACTACCTCAGTGACAAAGACAAACAATTTTCCAAGCAAATGGTTCCAAGAAACAAGCTGGAGTAGCCATTATGCTTTAAGATCAAGAATCGACAAATGGAACCTCATAAAGTTGCAAAGCTTCTGTAAGGCAAAGGACACTGTAAATAGGACAAAACGGCAACCTACAGATTGGGAAAAGATCTTTACCAATCCTACATCTGATAGAGGGCTAATATCCAATGTATACAAAGAACTCAAGAAGTTGGACTCCAGAGAATCAAATAACCCTATTAAAAATGGGGCACAGAGTTCAACAAAGAATTTTCAACTGAGGAATATCGAATGGCCAAGAAGCACCTAAAGAAATGTTCAAGATCCTTAGTCATCAGGGAAATGCAAATCAAAACAACCCTGAGATTCTACCTCACACCAATCAAAATGGCTAAGATCACTGGGCAGTGGTGGCTCACGCCTTTAATCCCAGCACTTGGGAGGCAGAGACAGGCAGATTTCTGAGTTCGAGGCCAGCCTAGTCTACACTGAGTGAGTTCCAGGACAGCCAGGGCTATAAAGAGAAACCCTGTCTTGAAAACAAAACAAAACAAAACAAAACAAAAACAAAAACAAACAAAAAAAGAATGGCTAAGATCAAAAACTCAGGTGACAGCAGATGCTGGCGAGGATGTGGAGAAAGAGGAACACTCCTCCTTTGCTGGTGGGATTGCAAGCTGATACAATCATTCTGGAAATTAGTCTGGCAGTTCCTCAGAAAATTGGACATAGTACTACTTGAGGACTCAGCTACACCACTCCTGGGCATATACCCAAAAGATGCTCCAACATATAACAAGGACACATGCTCCACTATGTTCATAGCAGCCTTAATTATAATAGCCAGAAGCGGGAAACAACCCAGATGTCCCTCAACAGAAGAATGGATACAGAAAATGTGGTACATTTACACAATGGAGTACTATTCAGCTATTAAAAATGATGAATTTATGAAATTCTTAGCCAAATGGATGGAATAGAAAATATCATCCTGAGTGATAACCCAGTCACAAAATAGAGTGCCTCCATAGGAACACTATGGGGCTACACATAAGCTTCTCAATTCTCATCTTAAAAAGAATAAGATATAATTTATTCTGGAGCCATTTTGTGTGACCGAGACTCAGGAACACATTTAGGTCACCCAAAATTCCATGTTCCAGTGTGGAAGCAGTTTTATAGTTTTACAGAACAAAGAACATCCAAATCAAGGCAAGTTTAAAATACATTGCTGGATACACCAGAGAGGCCTTTTGCAACAAGATGGAGGAAGCTTTTCTACAGGTCCAAGATGCTATGACATTCTTAGCTTTCAGACTGGTGGAACCTAGTAGTCTGATATGCTGATAGATTTCTATTAGCCATGTGATGTTAGTTCTGACACAGAGGTGGGCAAAGACTGGCTGTTCTGAAAACCTAGAACTACTCCAAGACAAGATAACTAGCCATTTGGACTTGCAGCATGTTAATCTCCCCTCTGAACTGAAATTCCTTTTCTTTTCTTTTTTTTTCCTTCTTTTAAATTGGATATTTTCTCTATTTACATTTCAAATGATATCCCCTTTTTAAGTTTCCCCCCCAAAACCCCTTATCCCATCCCCCTCCCCCTGCTTCTGTGAGGGTGTTCTCCCACCCACCCACCCGCTACCGCCTCCCCACTCTCAATTCCCCTACACTGGGCCTTCATAGGACCAAGGACCTCTTCTCCCATTGATGCCTGATAAGGCCAACCTCTGCTACATATGCAACTGGAGCCATGTGTACTCCTTGGTTGGTGGCTTAGTCCCTGGGAGCTCTGGGGTGTCTGGTTGGTTGATATTGTTGTTCTTCCTATGGAGTTGCAAACCCCTTCAGCTCCTCCAGTCCTTTCTCTAACTCCTCCATTGGGGACCCTGCACTCAGTTCAATGAGCATCTGCCTCTGTATTTGTCAGGCTCTGGCAGAGCCTCTCAGGAGACAGCTATATCAGGCTCCTGTCAGCATGCACAATAGTGTCCAGGTTTGGTGACTGTATACAGGATGGATCCCCAGGTAGAGCAGTCTCTGAATGGCCTTTCCTTCAGTCTCTGCTCTACACTTTGTTTCCACATTTGCTCCTGTGAGTGTTTTGTTCCCTTTTCTAAGAAGGACCAAAGCACCCACCCTTTGGTCTTCCTTCTTCTTGAGCTTCATGTGGTCTATGAATTGTATCTTGGATATTCAGAGTTTTGGGGCTAATATCCACTTATCAGTGAGTACACACCATATGTGTTCTTTGAGACACCATTCTTGGGGTGAGGAAGCACAGTCTGAGGTGCAAGACAGCTGGAGCTGGTTTTGGATTCCTGGGGCATGCGACAAGGCCAGGGCCGTCTGGTTCTCAGGCTCTTGGACATCCAGGAACCACTGAATGCTGCAGAAGAGCTGAGAAAGGAGTGGGGTCCCATGGGCTGGATCTAGCCCCCAGGCTGAGGGGAAAAGGGGGGAGTTCCAGCTGGTCCCTGGGGTGGGGGTGGGGGAGTCCTTGGCTTGATGGGTGGCAGGCTTGAGCTTGGCTTGGTCATGGCTGGGAGCACACAGAGGCCTTCTACAGGAGATTAGACTGTGGGTCTGTAGGTGATGGCCTTCTCCATGGCTCACCACGGTGGATCCCAATGAAAAGAGGCAGTCCACGGTTTTAAGACATTTATTATCATGGTGGAAAGTGGATGAATAAAACTGTACCCCACTCTCAGGGTGGGCCTGAGGTTACATACCTTTTGCAGGGAGGAATGTCTGGGAAGGAAAGCTTATGGGCTAAGCCCTCCGGGCCTCTAGGTACCTCATTAGGATGGAGATCTGTCTTGAGCCTACGTGACCACAGGTCACATCCTCTACAAGTGGAGCGGCTTGGGGAGTTGCCCTTATGTGACTGATGGCCACAAATCTATGGGGGGGGGGGGCTGTGGCTACTGACAGGGGCCTGGTGCTCGGAAACAGGCAAAGTGCCTACAGTCCCTTCACGGTCTCCCAGGCTTTGAGCCTTAGCTCAACAGGGCACAAGCTACCTTTCATGGTCCCACACACCAGGGTATGATAAATTGTTTTGGGTTTCTATTACTGTTGGAGGTTTTTGATGTTTTGTTTGTTGCTCGAATTTTGATATAGAATCTCAGAAAGTCTAAGTTGGTCTTGAATTCAGTATGTCATCAAGGATGACTGGTGAGTTGCATAAAAATGCCCCACAGTCTCATATATTTGAAGGTTTGTTCCCAGTGCAAAGACTGTTTGGGAAGGATTAGAAGGAGGTGTGGCCTTCTTGGAGGAGATGTGTCTCTGGGGGTGGGCTTTGTGGCAGCAGATGCCCGTGCCAGGCCCAGTCTTGCTTTCTCTACCTCCATCTTGTAGGTCAGATGTTAGCTCTCAGGTATGGCTCCAGTGCAATGTCTGCTGCCTCCATGCTCCCCCCTATGATGGCCATGGATTGATCACTGAAACCTTAAGCAAGCCCTAAATGTTTGCTTCCTTTTTCCATTACTTTGGTCATGGTGTCTCTTCATAGTAACAGGACATGACTAAGACTATTACCTTAAATTCCTGAGCTTCTACTTTTTGGGTGCTGGGATTGTAGGTGTGCACCTCAATGCCTGGCTTTGACACCAACTCTTTTTGTATTGTTTTGTTTCCTCCCTCCTCCCCCCCTCCCTCCCTCCCTCCCTCCCTTCCTCTCTTCCTTCCTTCTTGTTTTGTGCCGGTGCTGTTTGCTTGCTTGTCTGATTGGTTGACTGACAGGCTCTCTTTGTGAAACCCTGGACAGCCTGGAACTTATTATACAAACCAAACTATCTTTAAACTTGCAGAGATCCTCCTGCCTCTGGAGACTCCCACAGGCTGTGATTATAGGCCCTTGTCACAAATCCTGTCTTGTCTGGCCTTGCCATACATTCTTTTTTTTTTTTTTTTTTTTTTTGGTTTTTCGAGACAGGGTTTCTCTGTAGCCCTGGCTGTCCTGGAACTCACTCTGTAGACCAGGCTGGCCTCGAACTCAGAAATCCGTCTGCCTCTGCCTCCCAAGTGCTGGGACTAAAGGCGTGCACCACCACTGCCCAGCCAGGATCTTCCTCTATAGCCCAGGTCTAGAACTCACAGAGATCTGCCTGCAGCTGCCTCCTGAGTGCTGGGACTAAAGGAGGGAGGTATGCATTAGTTATGTACACTGGCTTCATTACACTGGCCATAATGACAATTTTTTTGCTCTGGGATTATCGCCTTCTGAATGTTTCACCAGGTGCCTTATTTTATGAAGAAAATATATCAGTCCTATGTAGATTGTGTGTGTGTGTTTCAGCAGTGCAGTGGCAGAGTTTAGCAGCTGTGACAAAGAATCTGTAAAGCTTGGGATTTTTAGCGCTCTGCCCTTTGAGAACCACATACTGGTCCCTGCCCCCATTTGATTCTATGCACTGCCGCTGACACCTCTGGTCAAAGTAATTTCTTGGTTCTAAATCACACAGCACCTTCCCTTGGCTTCAGAATGTTGTCTTCTCTCACAATTTGAGCACAGAGTACTGTAGTGACAACAGACAGCAGGACTTCTGGCCTTGGCTATGCCATTTGTACATATGCCTGTCTGCTTACAGGACTGTGGCTGGTGAGTTAGCAGGGGGCTCATCTCAGGCTCATCACAGCTGTACATAGCACTCTGCACATCAAGCAATCATCTTGCTGAAGCCTATGGAGAATCTCGTATTTCAGTTTCCGGGAGACAGAGCTTCTGGCCTGTGGGTGTAGAGAAACGGCACGAGGAGACAGCTCCCAGCTTGCTAGCTTCGAGGCCATCTAGGATCTTTGTCACTCTCAGCAGACTGAGACCGAGGAGTCATATTTTCTCAAGCAGAGAATCCTGGCGTTCTGCCAAATAAGCCTCAACCCGAGGAAGTGACCTAACCTTCCTGATCCTTCTCTCATAAGAGAGTAACTTTGTTTTTAATTATAAAAAGCAACGCACGAGGTTTCCATCACTTTGAACCAAGATAAGCTATTGCTAGGGAAACAGCATCTGGTGTAAACTGGAAACTGTGGGAAATATTTATTCTTCTTTGCCTTTAAATGATGCTGAAACTTGTTTGAATAAAGTGTGCATTGGCTGGCTATGGCTGTGTACCCACTGTGTCCTGTTAATGTGGCTCTACCCTTGGGACCTCAACGCACTAAACATTGACAAGCAGCATCCAAATTCAGGGGACTCAAGTAAGGAAGTTTTGCAGGAGGGCCAGAAACTTTGGTGAGTAAGCCTTGTTATAAATCTTCTTAAAAACTTGTTGTGCAGGGTGATTACCAAAAAACCCCCCAGCTCTTTATTACAGGGAAATGAGACAAACTAAATCTATTCCTTGTGTTTTTTTTCTACATTTGCTTAAAACTCATGGTGCTCGGGTTATGCTTACAGATTTGCAAACTTGTCGTAATGTAGTTAATGAGCATAAGCCATGGTTTCCAGATGAAGGGACATTATATACTGAAAATTGGCACAGGATAAAGACGACTGTAGAGAAGGCTGTTAGTCAGGGAAAGAAAGTTCCTGTAAAAATTTGGCCAGTCTGGCCTTTTGTTTCAGTAGTACTAAAAGCTATGCAGGAAGAGCGATCAGTAATTGGTCCTGACAAACAGGCAACTCTGTCTGTTCATAATTTAGATTTAGGTGAAGACTTAAAGGAGAAAATTGTAGAGGAAAATGATAAATATTATTTTAAAAGGAAGACAAACAGGAGGCAACCTTGCAGAAGCAGATAGAAAATTTAGGCGTGAAACTAAATAAGATGGTGCAAATGACGAAGGTTAAAAAGAAATTTAAAAAACCAAGCACTCCGCTGCTTTCTTCTTTTCCATTAAATAAGTGAATACTAACAAGAATCTAACAAGGCATTCTCCCCTGGAATCTCAAATATTAACTGATTTTTTCTAGTTCTTCTGAGTCCGAGGAGGCTGATGATGCTATTTTTTTTTCCTTTGCTATGTTTCAGCTTCCTACACAAGGCAGTGTAGCTCAGTGGAGCTATTATGAAGGTGTTGCTATTGATGATGTCGGATGAGTAAGAGAGGAAGTAACTCTATACGGTCCTCAGTCACACTCTGCGAAAGAAATTCTTAGTGGATTGCCAAGGCATTGTAACAATTAGGCTCAGGGACTGAAGGAGCTGGGGGAGTTTGCAGCCCCATGGAGGGAGCAGCAGTGGCAACTGACCAGACCCCCTGATGCTCCCAGAGACTGGACCACCAACCAAAGAGTACACATGGAGGGACCCATGGTGCTGGCCACTTATGTGGCAGAGGAGGGTCTTGTTGACCATCAGGGGGAGGAGAGGCCCTTCAGCCTGAGGGTGTTAGATGCCCCAGTGTAGGGGAACGCCAGGGAGGGAAGAGGGGAGTGGGTGGGTGGGTGGGGGAGCACCCTCATAGAGGCAGGGGAGGGGGTAAGGAGGCTCCAAAGGGGAGATCTGGAAAGGGGGAAACATTTGAAATGTAAATAAAGTGTCAAAAAACCCCAAAACAACAACAAAAACAGAACAAAACAAAACAAAAAACCCAATTAGGCTCCTGAGGACTAGAAGACAATGTGCAGAGGGCTCTTAAAAGAACTGGAACATTTACAATGGCAAATGTGTTTTCATGGTCTTTGTTTTGAATGAGCGGGAATCAATGCTCAAAGCAACAATCCTATATTGCAAACAATACCATTTCCTGTGCTTACTGGCACAGAGCAATATTTCGATCCAAATATGCAAGCTAATACACCTCCCGAGACACATGAACAATTGAGAGAGGTTGGTATTGAAGCATGAGAATGACTAAGACCCACTGGAGAACTTTAGGAGTCGTAGACAAAATGCAAAAATCTAATGAACCTTATGTTGGATTTTTGGCTCATTTAAAACAGACTCTTGAAAGGACTGTTATAGGGGAGGAAGCCAAAAATCAATTGTTCAAGATGTTGGCTTTTGAAAATTCTAATGAAGATTTTGCCTATAAAAGAAGCAGGAGATATTAAATCAGTATCTGAAAGTTGCAAGGATATTTTATCCTGAAAGTAAAAGGGAATTAACATTAGAAGCAAAACAAGAATTACAAATAGTTGTAAATTGTATTTATTTATTTTTTCAAGGAAAACACTTTGTAGTCCGGGTCCTTTATTTCTTTTTTGTACATTAGGCCATGAATTCCTGAGGAATGGGTTCCAGCAGCTCAGGCTCCTTCCCGTTAGTCCTCACAAAGTGTGCTTCTCTGGGTGGTGCAGGCTGGCCCTTCAGCTGAACCCAGGTCCCCTTCTCTTTAGCTTCCTTTTTCTTCTGATCGTTCTCCCACACCAGATTCAGGAAGCTGTCTCTGCTCTTCGAGTGCTTGATGTGCTCTGTCTGCACATTGATCCTCTTGGCCAGAATCTTGCCCGTAACTTGCTTGTTTACATGATGCCCACAGCATGCTGGGTGATGTTGTAGACTCTTCCGGTTTTGCTGTGGTAACACTTATGGGGCATTCCTTTATGAATGTGTCCATCCCCTTGATGTCTACGATATCACCCTCCTTGTAGATTCATGTACGTGGCCAAAGGAACAGCGCCATGTTTCCTAAAAGGCCTAGAGAACATATCCCGAGTGCCTCTCCTCCTTCCCTTTGTGTTCGTCATTTTGGTGAGTTACTGGAAGATGGCTGCCACGGCCAAATGCAAACATTGTATTAAGGGAAGTTTTCTGAGCCACTTCTATGGATGTGAGTTATTGGGCTTGTACTCCTAATCCCCCATTGCTTGAACTAGTTATGTGGGGAAAATCTAATATTTTAATTTTTACTGTGCCCTAGAATATTCTTTCTCCTCTGTAGCAAGATTTATGACATAATTCTCAAGAAGATGGAACATTATATAATTTTACTTCTCAGATGCAAGGTAATGCTATGTGCTTGGGATTCTCTCCTTGTTTGGCCATGAATTCGTAATATTAGCTTTTGCCTGGAATTAATTAACACCACAAATAGTCGAACATGGCTGCAAAGACTGGCTGCTTGGCCTATTAATTAAAATTGGAGCAATTTAATTTTTGAAAGTGAATTATCATATCAAGAATGCCCTGATTTTTACATATATTGGTTTGAAATATCATCTTTTTTCCCCCTCTCACTCGGGCCCTGCTCACTCCAGCCCAAAGATTTATTTATTATATGTAAGTGCACTGTAGCTGTCTTCAGACACACCAGATGAGAGCGTCAGATTTCATTACAGATGGTTATGAGCCACCATGTGGGTGCTGGGAATTGATCTCAGGACCTCTGGAAGAGCAGTCAGTGCTCTTAACCACTGAGCCATCTCTCCAGTCCCAATACCGTCCTTTTAAATGGCAATCTTGTATGAGTAAACTTGTAAAATTATACAATTGATAAATGCAACCTGGATTAATTGGGGACCTTATAGAATGTTTTTAAATACTTGTTCTAAATGGAATCATATGGTTTGTGATCTTCCTACTGTTACCAGGATGAATGAGATGGTGGCAGGTGCTCTATTGATGGCCCGGGGAGATGGATGACTTATTCACTCTGAAGGACCAGCCAACTGCTAGACAGTCACATTTTTTGGAAGATCGCAGCTGCACTGAAACCCGTGATTTTGTCTAATGGCTCATTTACTGGGACTACTCAATCTGCTTCTAGTTATAGTTTTACAACATATAAGAAATATAATATTTCTGCTTGTGAACCTTTGCCTTACTTAATGCTTATTGGAGAATTTAGTTTTTCATATCAAGAAGTTACATGTAGATTGTATTCTTGCATTAATAATAGCATATTCTTAGCTGGGCAGTGGTGGCGCATGCCTTTAATCCTAGCACTTGGGAGGCAGAGGCAGGAGAATTTCTGAGTTTGAGGCCAGCCTGGTTTACAGAGTGAGTTCCAGGACAGCCAGGGCTACACAGAGAAACCCTGTCTCAAAAAACTAAACAAAAAAACAAAACAAAACAAAAAAACGCAACATAACATAGTTATGTATGGTTATCTGTACATATGGGCAGGCCTCGGGAGAAGAATCCTACTGACATGTTCTTATTAGAATTCTTTGATAAAAATCTTAAAAAAGAACAAAACATATGTTAGGGATAGTTTTTTTTGTTTTGGGTTTTGTTTGTTTGTTTGTTTTGGTTTTTCCAGACAGGGTTTCTCTGTGTAGCCCTGGCTATCCTGGAACTCACTCTGTAGACCAGGCTGACCTTGAACTCAGAAATCCACCTGCCTCTGCCTCCCAAGTGCTGGGATTAAAAGCATGCGCCACCACTGCCCAGCTATGTTAGGGATTGTTGTTGCTGTAATTTTAAGTCTTATTGCTGTGGCTACTACAGCCTCAGTAGCTGGCATTGCTTTGCAAACTAAGCATTTTGTAGAACAATGGCATGAGGATTCTCACGAATTGTGGATTCGTCAGTTGGACATTATGTGAGGCTGTAGACAGAAGTATTAAAGCATATACAGATGCATTAAAGCAATTTGTATCCTGGTTAGGTCAAAAATATTTGAGTGTGTAACACAGCTGCAGTTAAATTGTGATGGGAATTCTACTACGTTTTGTGTTACTGATTTTCAATATAATACCAGTCTTCAAGATGGGGAAAAGATTCAACTATATTTGAAAGGAAACTCTATTGCTAGAAAGGAAATTGAACAATTACAATACCAAGTGCTGGGCACATTCAAAAAACAACCTCCATCTGGCATGCACCTAATATTGCTAAAATATTAGCTGGTAAGATGTCTGGCATGGATCCTAGAACTTTACTACAGAGTGTGACCCATGCACCTGGAGGAGCTAGTGCTGTGTCACTTATTAGCGTTATCTTACTTGGCATTGTTGGGTTGGCTATTTACCAGTGTTGCTTTTGTAAACACACATGTGGGGACCCAGCCAGTCTGACCAACTCCAAAGTTCCCTTTTTCCTACTCTTTCCTTGACTGGAACAGTCTTCTTGCTGTCCCAGCACCGTGCTGGGGAGTGGGGGTGGAGATAACACTCTGGTGGTGTGCCCCGAGTGTAGGCAGAAGGGCGTCCTGGGAGACCTGGCCAAGGTGCAGGGTCTGTGTGGCCACTCAGCAGCAGCACTATCCTGGCAGATGCTTGGGCTCACCTGTTCAGATATGCCAAGAAGCCACTGTTGTGTGGGAGAAGGCATGAGGAGGGAGATGTCTCTAAGGCCCATGTAACCTGGCAACTCTGGACGACTGGAGAGCTGAGCATGGAAGCCATAGAAACCAGAACTGGAGAGGCGTAGGTGCAGCTGGCAGGCATCTCCTCCAGCTTCTCCTGCAGTCTCTTTGTGTGGCCACCTTTGCATCATTTGCAATGACAGGTTTGTAGAAGCCCATCTCTATGGTGCTGCCTGTGCCTGCTCATGAGTGAACAGAGTCTTGAAGCATTTGTGAAGGCTGGTCCAGGCTCCAGTGTAGGCTTACATTTTCCAAAACCTACTTTAATAAGTGTTCTTAAATGCTTTAACCTCCCTTCTAGCCTGCCCCCACCAGTAGTGGAAAGGGAAGATTAAAAGGACTAAGAAGTTTAGAGATAGTTCTTTGGGACAATTTCAATCTCTGTTGTCAGGAGAGCAGCAGTTCAGTTCACAGGAATCAGCAGCAGTAGCTTGATCCACTTGCAAACACCATTCACAAATCAGCAATGACAGTTCATCCAGAAGAAACCATGAGGCTCTGCCAATCAGCCCGAGTCTGAGAAAGCAGCAAGAAGCCACCAGAACACCACCTGAAGTTCTTTGGTGTGTTTCTTTCTACAAAGTCACGTCAAACAATGATCAGCAAAGAGTGAACCAAATGGGTTCAGTTGGGTTATATTTATCTCCTTTCCAGACATCATGTGTTCTCTCAAGCATCTGCTCTAGTAAAAGATCATATGCCCTTTTTCCAGGCTGCTTCCAGAAAAATACCACGTGTCTGTCTCAGCAAAAACATCCTCTCAGAAGACAGTTTCCAGAAAAACATATGACACAACTGAGTCTCCAAAGAAACCAGAAATGTCCACTTCACTCCAGTCTGCTCTATTAGCGTGGGCCAACAAGGACAGCATTGCTGCATATATTTTGATTTCAAGATCCCACATGGTGAAAAGAGAGACCCAGCTTCCAGAAGATATTCTTTGACTTTGACTTCCTTATATGCCCCCACCTCCCTCCACTACTCGGGAGACCTCTCCATTGATGGGGCATGCTGACTACTGCATAGACCCTTGGGAATGGAAGGCTTAATTGAATATGGTAGTGCATGCCTTCATTCCAATCACTCAGAAGGCAAAAGCTAGGTGTTTATGAGTTCTAGGCCCTATGTCAAAAATAAAGGAAGGAAGGAAGGAAGGGGGCTGGAGAGATAGCACAGTGATTAAGAGCACTTCCAGAGGAACTAGGTTTGGTTCCTAGCACCAATAAGTTGACTCATGATCTGTAACTCTATTCCCAGGTGATCCAAAGTCCTCTTCTGGTCTCCAGAACATGAACATGGTACACAGACACACATGCGGACAAAACACTCATACACATTATAAGAAATTAATCTTTTTTTTTTTTTTTTTAAATGACTGATTCAAAGGCTCAGCTGACAGAAGCATCCACTGCCAAGCTTGACAGCCTGAGTTTGACCTCTGAGGAACCACAGAGTGGAAGGAGAGGAATGGAATTTTAATTTCTCAATTTTATTTTTAATGATGGTTTTTAAATGTTTTAATCTTTTTTGTAGCCTACCACCCACCAGAGGTAGTGGGAAAGAAAGGATTAGGAGGAAGTGGACCTGTTTAGACAGGTTCTTTGGAGCAACTCCTGTCTGTGTTGTCTGGAAATCAGCAGTTCACAGGTTAGCAGCAGCAGCTCGATCCACTCGAAAATACATCATGGATACACCAGCAGTCCGGTTCGGCAGAGTTGGGTTAGCAACAGCAGTGACAGGACCTAGCAGAGACAGCCAGGCCTTAGCCTTGGCTCGAGTCAGCAGGAGGAACCAGCAGGAACACCAGAAGTTCTCAGCTGTGCTTCTCTCAGGGAAGCGAAGATTAGTGATGATACTAGACCCACAAGTGTTGCACAGCCAGCTGTACCAGCAAGCCAAGCTCTGTCTCGGTCACTCCATGGAGTCCTATTTATACCCTCCGATCATCACATGTCCTTCATGTGACTTGCCTCAGCACGTGTCTTACCAGCCCGAGTCCTTGGAAGCATCAACAAACTGTAGCATACCACCAGAAGTTTTTTGGTGCATTTTTCTCTATGACGTCCTGAAAAATGCAGCTCAACTACGCAATGCAAGGTGGGCCAATATGTGCATGTCACTAGCAAAGAATCTTCCATCCCATGTCCTTTCACAGCTTGCTTTAGCAGAACACCCTCTCTCCTGTGTCTGCTTCATCTAAACACTCCTTCACGAGTCTGCCTTAACTCTCTTGTGTCTGCTTCATCTAAACACTCCTTCACGAGTCTGCCTTAACCTTTCTCCTGTGTCCACTTTAATGAAACGTTCCTTCACGTGTCTGCCCCAGCAACACATCATCCGACAGACTTTCCAAAGAACCCTTAAGTTTCCACTTCAAGGAAGAACTCCAGCAAGCTGTCCTCTGACCTCTACAGGTAGAACACGGCACACAGGGGCACACACACACACATTTAAAAAAACAAAACAAAACGAAAATTCATATATTAGTATCATATATTAGTAACAGATCAACATATTCCCTAGACATGAAAGCTTCCCTCAGATACTAATCCTGCAGTGCTAGCAGACCAGGGCAGGAGTATGACTTTACAGTGAGCCCAAGACCAGATACAATGTGTTGTGAATCATGCATGCTATAGTGAATAATAGTAACACACCTTTACCACCAAGATCCTGACCTTTCACATTTAGACTAGTTTTAGAAATTTTATGAACATTCCTTACCTAGAGATTTAGTTTAAACATTTTTATTACAATGTATTTAATGTTTGGTTTTGGTTTTACTACACAGGGTCTCACTATATAGCTCTGGTTGTCCTGGAACTCACTTAATAATGGACTATGACTGTAAACAGACATAACCCCTTTCTTCTTTGTGTGGTTTGAATGGGAATGGCTCCCATAGACTCATATATCTGCATGCTTAGTGCCCAACTGAACTGTTTGAGAAGGATTAGGAGGTGTGGCTTTTGTGGGAATAGATCCCACAACAAGGTGTGTCCTTGTTGGAGGAGGTGTGTCATTGAGAGTGGGCTTTAAGATTTTCAAAGCCCAGCCAGGCCCAGTGTCTCTCTTTCTGCCTGCTGCCTGTAGATCAGGATGGTAAGCTTCCAGGTACTGCTCCAGCACCATGCCTGAGTGCTTTCAGCTCTGACAATAATGGACTAACCCTCTGAAGCTCTAAGCCAGCCCCAGTTAAATGTTTTCTTTTATAAGAGGTGCCTTGGTCATGGTGTCTCGTCACAGCACCAGAACAGTAACTAAGACACTCCTCAAGTTGCTTTTGGTCATGGTGTTTATCACACCAATAGAAAACAATCTAGGACAGGAATCAGCAATGGTAGCTCCATCCACTTGCTAGAAAGCAAAAGGCATGGTTTGCTTCCAGGTTAATGTGACTAGCAAAACCAGGACCGCACATCGAACCCACTCTGAATATTTGCTTTAATAGTATCCAAAAGTGGTAGCAGGGCCAGAAAGAGGCCCGTGTGTGTGTGTGTGTGTGTGTGTGTGTGGGGGGGTAATCTGAATTCAGCTCTTAGCATCGACACTAGGCAGCTGACAACCACTTCAACTCCAGCTTCTGGAGATCCAACACCCTCTTCTGACCTCTTTGGGAGACCCATACATATACCACACATGATTAAAACAAAATAAAAGCTCTTAATAAAGCCGGGCATGGATACTTACACCTTTAATCCCAGCACTCAGGGGGCAAAGGCAGGGGAATCTCTGAGTTTGAGGCCAGACTGTTCTACAGAGCAAGATCTAGGACAGTCTGGGCTACACAGAGAAATACTGTTTTGAAAAATAAACAAACATAAAAGTGGTAGAGAATGTTTACAAGGTGTTCAGCTTCTCAAAGTGTCTTAAGGAAGGAAGAGTGGGGGTCAAAGCCAGCCTTGCTGTGTGTCAAGTTCAAAGCTAGCCTGATCTATAATGTGATTTTGTTTGTTTGTTTGTTTGTTTTGCTTTTTTAGTTTTTAAAAGAAAGTATTAGGTTGGGGCTAGAGATATGACTCAGCAGCTAAATACACTTGCTGTTGCCGAGTAACTGGACACCCACGTGGTGGCTTACAGCCATCTGTTACTCCAGTTCCAGGGTATCTGATTCTTTCTTCTAGCCCTCTCAGGCACTGGATATATGTGGTATACAAATCTACATACAGGCAAAATACCCATGTGCATACAGTAAAAATAAATGAATCTTTAAAAAATGAAAAAGAAGAGCTGGCAAGATAGCCCAGCGGTTAAGAACACTGACTGCTCTTTCAGAGGTCCTGAGTTCAATTCCCAGAAACCACATAGTGGCTCATGACTATCTATAAAAGAATCTGATGCCCTCTTCTGGCATGTAGGTGTACAAGCAAACAGAGCACTCTTACATTTAAAAATTATAATGTTAGGGGCTGGTGGGATGGCTCAGAAAATACTGTTGCTAAGCCTGGTGGCAGAATTTATGTCTAACCTCCACATGTGCACTGAGGTACTCTCATGATCTCTCTCTCTCTCTCTCTCTCTCTCTCTCTCTCTCTCTCTCACACACACACACACACACACACACACAGAGAGAGAGAGAGACAGAGAGACAGAGAGACAGAGACAGAGAGACAGAGACAGACAGAATACATAAGCAATAAAAATTGTTATATTTATTTATTGTTTGTTTTGAGTCAGAGTCTCATGTACACAGTGAACTTGACTTCTCTATGCAGCTGAGGCTAGTCTTCCTGTGTGTACTAATCATGTGCCATAGGCCTGTAACCCCAGCACTCTGGAGGTGGAGCCACAAGGATGGCAGTTATATGGCCAAGTGCATAGCTTTGGAAAGCTTAGTGGCAGGTTCTTACCTAGCACATGTAAGGCTCTAGTACCAAGGGTGGAAAGCAGGGCAGGGTATAAAAGCCCTAGTGTAGTGCCAGGGAAATGTTAGTGGTCCCCCACAAAACAGACAGGAGCCAATCTGATATAACTCACAGCAGGGTCTTTATTCTAGTCGACCTAACTCACCCCCTCCCCCAATGCACCACCATCAGAAGGGACCGTTTGGGGGAGGAAAGCCCTGAATGTCTATTGGGGCAAGACTTTATAATAAGCAGCAAGTGGGGGGTGAATGTGCAAGCATCTAATTGGAAAGCTACTGTGGCCTTTAACATAATTGGCTGGTGCTGGGAGTCATAAACTTAATTTCTGCTCCCCTCTGCATTGGTGGTCGTTAGGCAGGAGGTGGGCTTGTAAACTGGAGTGCACTTTGTTGGGGGAATAACCTGGAGATGCTGGTCTAGTTGAGGGTGTAACCCGGAGACGCTGGTGCTGTTGGGGATTAGCCTAGAGACTGGAGCTAGGCTTGGGTTTTGTTGGGGGGCTACTTGGAAACTAATGCTAGGCACCAGCTTGTTAGTTTACCTGAGTTCAAACTTAGGTTAAGTTCTCTAAAATGGAGTCTGAACTTACAAGATTTGGCCTATCTCCCCCCTTTCTCTTGTGACTAGAAGTCGAAATCATGGGACTTCCTGAAACCTCATGAAAACAGTAACAGGGCAGTGTCTTTGTGGTGTCCCTAGGACATGGGTAGGGACCCACCAGTGGGAGACAGGAGGGAGTCTTGAGACTGAATTCTCCTCCTGCTGGCCAGGGTCTTCTCCAACTGCAAACGGATGTGTGGTGGCTTTTTGCTGTAACTCTGCAGCATAGGGACCCTTTCAGTGAAGCTCTAGTGACCCCTGGCAGTGTCTCTTGACTGGGGCCCAATTTCCAGGCTAAAGTTGGTGGAGCTCCAGAGGTGGACCTGTTTCATGGACAGCACAAAGTTTAAGACAAACACATTTGTGTGCCCGTTGGACACCCCTGAAATTGTGTAACAATTAGCAACCATCTGTTTCTGTAATAACTTCTGTCAGTAGGTGAACCAAACATAAAAGGGGTAAGTCCCATCTAGTATGCGGAGTTTTGTGCTCTGTAAAGAATGAAGGAGAGAAGAGTCACCCAGTCACCGTTAACTAAGGTCAGTTTAGTTAAGGTCTCTTTTAGGGTTCTGTTTATCCTCTCTTCCTGTCATTTCCAATCAATCTCCAGAATATTAGCTAATCTCTAACTTGCCTGGGACACAAATGTAGTTCCATTTTCTGGCCCTATAAACTTAGGGTCTTTATATCTTGGAAGAATTCCTTTCAGTAGTTTCTTTGTTGGGAAAGTCTCAGTCCATCCTGAAGAGGTATGAAGAGGAACGTCAGCAAAACTCTGTATCTAATTTTTTGGTTTTACCTTTGTGAGGTCCGTTTCCTGATAGATTCTTGGATTGGTGCTCTGGTATTGAATACTGGGGTTCTTCTCATTAGCAACCATATTAGTCAATTGACAGGCCTCAGTTTTCAACAATTTTAGCTGTTTTCAGATTGGTATCTCTAATTCTGATGTGGGCCTGGAGACTAAGTCCTGCATTTTCCTGGCTCTTGTGTGTGAAGAACAATGGAGCTTTTTCAGTGTGTGCAGAGCCATTTTCTCTAGTACAATTAGTTTGTGGTCAGCTGTCTTTTACCATCTCTTGTGACATTGAAACATGGGTAGATTCTTGGCCCAGATCACATCTTCTGTCTGATCAGAGAGTGTGGGGTCTCCTGGGTCTAGTGCAGTTAAGGAAATGAGGGCCCCAATTTCTAGGGCCACCCACTAGGCTGTCTTGTCGTCCTCTGGGATGAAGTTTCATCCTTCTTTATGCCACCAGAAGGCCTCTTTCTCTTTAAACAGCCCCACAGATATGAGCGGTAGCAAAGGCTCACTGGCCATCTGTGTCTCTTGTCTTTTCTCAGCTCTAATGCCTTGGTCAGAGCTGCCAGTTCAGCTTTCTGGGCTGACATTCCTGCCAGGAGTGGCTCTGCCCATATGATCTTGGTGTTTGAGACCACCGCTGCTCCAGCATACCTCTGTCCATCCTGAATGAGGCTGTTGCCATTGGTGAACCATGTTACCTCTGCATCCATCCAAGCAGTCATGCAGAGGCCCATTGATGGAGGTCTGGGTCAGCAGCAGGGCAGCTGAAAAGTTATCCTGGGGGCATTCAAGAAGAGAGGCTGGTAATGAGTCATTCTGGCATTGCCTTTTTCTTTCCTTTCCTTCCTCCTCCTCCTCCTCCTCCTCCTCCTCCTCCTCCTCCTCCTCCTCCTCCTCCTCCTCCTCCTCGGAACGATCTTTTATTGGGGGAGGGTTCATCAATCCTTCTTGGCAGCTGCCTTCCTCATGGCTGCCAGCACGTTGCTTAGTTCCTCCCACTTTCTCTTGGTGCGGATGTGCATGCCCACCCTCTTCTTGATGAACATGGGTGCGCGCTTGTCCTTGGACACTTAGAGTAACTCCATGGTGTGCGGCTTGTAGGGCTTGAAGCCACACACCTTCCGGATCATGTCCCGCACAAACTTGGTGAGGCGCCTGCGCTGCCGGCTGTGTCTGGGCTTGCTGACGTTCTTCGTCACCTTGTGACCCTTGTTGAGGCCCACAGCCAAGGGGTAGCGAAGGGCCATGGCTGCAGCTCTCCGATGGAGGGGAGAGGAAGCTCTGACAGGAAGCTCTGACATCATCTTTAACTAGGAGGTCCTTGCTGCACTGATATGTAAACAAGGGTAAGGGCCAGCTTCTGGTAATTAGTAACACATTGGCTCTGAGTATACATCCCCTGGGTCTAGGGAAGTCACCTGTAGTCGGCAAAGTAAGGCCTTTTTTTTTTTTTTTTTAAGATTTATTTATTTATTGTATTCGAGTACACTGTCGCTGTCTTCAGACACACCAGAAGAGGGCATCAGATCTCATTACAGATAGTTGTGAGCCACCATGTGGTTGCTGGGAATTGAACTCAGGACCTCTCCAGCACCCTCCCCCCCCACCCCCCCACTTTTTTAGAGTAAGGCCTTCTTAGTGGAGGCTCAGTAGTCCAAATTTTTTCAGAGCCTCTAAGAGGTCCTGAGTTTTACTTTGTTTCCTTTGCTACCAGAATGTCATTTATAAACTGATAAAGAGACTTTATCTCCAGGTTTTAGCAAGGCAGAATGTTGAACTTTATTAGCAACAAAAAAAGCTGGTAGGTTTCCCTTTTACTTTTAGGGTTACCCTGGGATTGGGAAGGAGCATTTTTAATCTTTAGGGACCCCTTATCTCCTTCTTCTGAGGTTATCTGTTTTAGACCTCTCTTATGGTCTTCTGGTTTGGCCTTTGCTGACAACAGGATTTTTGCCAGGTCTCGAGTCTGTTGCTTATGTCCTCTCATCTGCTTTTACCCTGCAGTCTCTCTTCTATTAAACACTCTCTCTGCCACCATCACTAGGTCTCTCAGACTCCTTTCTCCTAGCCTTTCAACCCTCTGGAGCTATTTCTTAATATCTGGTGCTGCCTAATTAATAAAGCTAGAGTGATGGCTGCCTTTGTTTCTGGTGATTCAGGGTCCATGGTGGTGTATCTTCGAAGTGCCTCCATGACCCTCTCTAAAAAAGCTTTCATTTTCTCCCCACCTGATGTCATACACTCTGACCAAACTTGTGGGCCATCCTGTAGCCACCTTGAGGCTTGCCATCAGAGCCTGATGGTAGACCAAGAGCCTCCTCTTACCTTCAATGTTGTTAAAATCCAAGTATGGGCGAGTTAGGGGAAAGCAAGCATGTTGCGGAGGGGGCTCCCTTGTGGGGCCAGGAACCAGCTTCTTGGCCTCTTCTGTGGTGAAGGGAACCTGTCAAATGTGGTAGTGGTAACGTCTCATGTTAATATGTCCGTCAAAGTAAAATCACTTTGTCAAAGTCATCTTGTGAGGAGAAACACAAACACAACACAAATATAACCTTTTCTTCTATCAGACAAAAACAAGAAACAACCAGAAAGTGGTGCACACATACAAGAAAAGAACCAGACTGGTGGGCATCTCTCAGCTCTGTGTCCATGCCCACCCCAGACCAAGACTCAGGACGTCTCCTGGCCCTACCATAGCCACAGCTCCCAGAAACATCTATCCCTAACTGCAACCGTTCATGGGTACAAAATCAAGGCCTTGTTCCCAGATGGGTGGACACCTTAGCTCCCTGAGCTACTCCCACTCAAAGTGAGACTCAGGACGTCTCCTGACCCACCATTGCCATGGTTCTCATATATGTCTATTCTAACCGCAACCAGCCACAGAAACAAATTCAAGGCCTTGTATCCAGAAGGATGTGACACCATTTAGAATCAGTGAACAGAAAAAGGCACAACCAGAAACAAAACCAAACCAAAACTAGAAAAAGATACAGCCTGCAGTAACAAGAACCAACGAGAAGGTAGTGCTCACAGAAGACAGATGTGGTGCTACTCAGAATCTGTGAACAAAGACAGCTAGCAACAAAAACTAAAACCAGAAAAGGAAACAGACCACAGTAACAAGAACCAACCAGAAGGTGGTGTTCACACACATGACAATCCTTAGTACCGCACAGATGTTTACTCAGATCTGGAAAACTCACCATGGCAACATAAGTCATTTATCTTTACACAAGTTTTCTTTAGGCTCTGTAGATCTCACAGAAAGTTTCTAATATTGGGACAAATTAGCCGCCACATAAATCACAAGCTTTTGCACAAGTACTCACCAGCTCTGACCACATAGAAAACTTCTGACACTCAGATAGATTCCTTAGCAAGGCTCAAACCTAGAAGAATTACCATGGCAACAGAAGCCACAAGGTTCCACACAAATAAATCTTCTCAGCACAGCTGGAAGAGTTACCACATTCTCCTTTACACAAGCTTCTGTTCCAAAATTTAGTGCCAGGGAAATGTTAGTGATCCCCCCCCCAAAACAGCCAGGGCTCCCCCCCAATCTGATGCAACTCACAGCAGGGTCTATATTCTATTCGAGCTAGCTCGCCCCCTCCCCCCAATGCTCCATTGTCACCAGGACAGTTTTGGTGGGGGGGGAGCCCTGAATGTCTATTGGGGCAAGACTTTATAGTAAGCAGCAAGTGGGGGGAGTGGGAGTGTGCAAACATCTAATTGGAAAGCTACTGTGGCCTTTAACATAATTGGCTGGTGCTGGGAGTCAGATCATAAACTTAATTTCTGCTTCCATCTGTATTGGTGGCCAGTAGGCAGGAGGGGTGGGCTTGTAACCTGGGGGTGCAGGTTTGTTGGGGTAATAACCTGGAGATGCTGGTCTAATTGGGTATTAGTCTAGAGACTGGAGCTAGGCTTGGGCTTTGTTGGGGGACACCTTGGAAACTAACGCTAGGTACCAGCCTGTCAGTTTACCTGAGTTCAAACTTAGGCCAGGTTCTCTAAAATGGAGTCTGAACTTACAGAATTTGGCCTCTCACTAGCACTATGAAAACAGTAATAATGGAAAAGAAAAAAGTAGCAGAGGGGCCGTCCATAGGTTACATGTAAATATAACCATTCATATAAGGACCTGAACATCTACACATCGTGGTACTCACGGAGGAGGGCTGAGCTTAGAACAGAGCCCCTACAAGTATTAAGGGACAACTGGATTGTTTACTGTGATGGTTTGTATATGCTTGGTCCAGGGAGTGGCACTATTAGGAGGTGTGGCCCTGTTGGAGTAGGTGTGTCACTGTGGGCATGGGCTTTAAGACCCTCATCCTAGCTGCCTGGAAGCCAGTCTTCTCCTAGCAGCCTTCAGATGAAGACGTAGAACTCTCAGCTCCTCCCTCACCATGCCTGCCTGGATGCTGCCATGCTTCCGCCTGGACGATAATGGACTGAACCTCTGAACCTGTAAGGCAGCCCCAATTAAATGTTGTCCTTTATAAGAGTTGTCTTGGTCATGGTGTCTGCTCACAGCAGTGAACCCTAAGACACCCTCTCAACATGCCATCTGTGTTTATTCATAAGCTGTTGCCTTCATTTTCTTTTTCTTGGCGGGTGGTGTGGTGTAGCCTTGGCTGTCCTGGATGACTGGATTACCAGAGTACTGGGATTAAAGGTGTGTGCCACCACACCCAGCTCACTTTTATTTTAATACCAGTCCTTGTGTTCACACAAGTAGTGTTGCTTGACAATGGCACTCTCACATGGCTCAGGCCACTGACTAGACAGTATAGCTCATGTGAGATTCGTGACTTCTACACAACAGAGTATGCCTTACATGTTCTGACAGGACATGTGTTTAAGACACATGGTTACTCTAAATCTAAACAGGAAGTGCTGGAGTAACTCACTTTTCCTCCATGACCACAGACCATTTTGTCCAATGTCTCTCTGTGTGGATGTCTATATGTAAGCCTTTTGTATGTAAAAAATGTATATGTGGTGATGTGCATGCCCATGTGTGGTACATGTTTGTATGCACATGTGGTGATGTGCATGACCATGTGTGCACATGTGGAGGGCAGAGCAGAACACTTTTGCTCTTTGTCTTCTTGCCTTGAGTCAGGGTTTCTCACTGAACCAGAAGCTCACCATTGCAGTTAGGCTGTTGGACCAGTGCGCTCTCAGGATCCACCTGTCTCTGCCTCGAAGTGCTGGGATTGTTTATAAGTACCCAAAGCTCTTTACACGGGTGCAAGGATTCAAATCAGTTCCCCATTACAATGTTACCCATGGAGCCATCTCAGGCTCTATTTTTCTAAGGTCTCCCTTTTCTTTACTATGAGAGCAAAGTGAGACCTTCACAGCCAAGCATGGAGCTATTCTACCACCTCACATCTCTACTCTGTCCCAAGGCAGTCAGGAAGCTCTAGTACTGCAATCCACATAATATAAATATAGGAGATGTGTAGTCTAGCCTGCTGTGTGGGTGGAGGCTGTTCTCAGAGTACAGTCCTGAAGATGTAATGTCAGAGCAGGGACCAAAGTCATCTGTATTCCTGTGGCTGTACAAGAAGGCATGATGAAGAGGTGGGGAGGAGTTAGGCAAATGGACCCTAGTCTGTTTGGACCAGCCCTTGATCCAATGGTACATTCCCTGAGGTGAGGCCAACTAGGGCCCCAGAAGGTAGATGGGTTTGCAGACCTAGAGAGGAGACCCACAGACAGGCTTGCCTATACATGCCAAGTTGAACTGCATCTCCCTATCCATAGCCAAGAAGGAGCAAAAGGCCTACCTCTGACCTCAGGTTCCTGATGTGGGCAGAGACATGGACACAAAGTCATTAGCTGCTGCCAGGATCCTGGAAAAAACAAATGCAGTATTCAGTGAGCCCTGTGGATTTCAGGACAGACCTATTCTAAGACTTGGGTCATAGTCCTGAAAACCTATCCTTTAATCCCATCACCCTGAAGTCAGAGTTCAAGGCCTGCCTGGTCTACATAGTGAGTTCCAGAAAAGAAAAAAGAAGCCCATAAAACACCACCACCACCACCAACAACAACAGCAACAACCAAACAAACAAAAAACCAAAAACCAAAAAAACTAAACAAATAACAAAACAATGACAAAAATAAAAGGGAGCAAGGAGGAGGGAGAGAGAAGGAGGAGAGGGAGAGAGAAAAAAATGTGAGGGCCAGGCAGTGGTGGCGCACACCTTTAATCCCAGCACTCAGTTGGCAGAGACAGGCGGATTTCTGAGTTCGAGGCCAGCCTGGTCTACAGAGTGAGTTCCGGGACAGCCAGGGCTACACAGAGAAACCCTGTCTCGAAAAACAAAACAAAGCAAAAAACAAAAAACAAAAAAAGATTTATTTATTTCATGTATATGAGTATACTGTAGCTGCCTTCAGACACACCTGAAGAGGGCATCGGATCCCATAATAGATGGTTGTGAGCCACCATGAACTCAGTCAGTGCTTTTAACCTCTGAGCCATCTCTCCAGCCCTGCTTGTTTTTTCAAGACAGGATTTCTCTGTGTAATCCTGGCTATCTTGAAACTCTAGAACAGGCTGGCTTTGAACTCAGCGATCCGCCTGCCTCTGCCTCTGAATGCTGGGATTAAAGGCGTTGTCATCACGGCAACAGCCTCTTTGTAGAAACTTTTTCATTTCATGTAGTCCCATTTTAATTCTCCACACTATTTCTGTGTCAGTGAAGTATTGTGTCAAAAAGTCTTGCCTATATCTATTTTTTCTTGTCGTATATTCCTGTTGTCCTTTGCATTTCATATTTTTGAGCTCGGATTCCCGCCAAACTAAGGGGGCGTGGCGCCCGGCGCAGTTTGATGACGACATCGGCGCAGGGTGGCCGAATGGCGGCTCCCATCTCCCAGAAGCTCGAGATTTGTGCTATCAGCACGGCAGGTGAGTGGCGGGAGCCGCGCGCGAGGCAGCCCAGAACCGTGCGGTTTTCTCGGGTCCCTGCCGAGGCTGGCTCCGTTCCTCCTCGAGCTGTCGGACTCGGGCCTCCCGGCAGCTCGGCCTGAGCGGGGCCGGCCGGGAGCCCAGGGCCCAGCTGCACCCTCACGCCGCCCTCCAGGGTCATGGCTTTCTGCCGCTTTCCTGCGTGGTCCTCTCAGACAGTCCGGGTCGGGGTTTGATGATCCCTCGATGCGGGAGTTGAGGGAGGGGGACTTGGAAGGAAAATTGAACCTTAGGCTCAGCTAGCGATGTTGGTAGTAGAACTCGTTGTGGGTCCAGGTTCTATCTTCCGACTTTTCCGAGCCTCAGTTTCTTCCTCTGTATTGTAATAGGGTAGTCTCGAAACTTTGGCGGTATAGAACAGTTGTGATCAACAAATGAGGTCAAGCCGCAGCTTCTCAGAGGTCTTGATAGTGGCGCGATGAGCCTGGCTGGAGCTCGTAGCCATTGAAACCTCAAAAACAGTGGGAAGTAGCACTTGAAGAAAGTGGGCTTTGGGGGGTCGGCGAAACGAAGGCCTTCAGCACTGCATGCACACTGGCTATAGGACGTGGCTGACAGAGCCTACAAGCTAGTGTATCGGAGTTCTTGCCCTCTTCGTGGAAAGACCTCTGTTAGACATCTCTGATCTTTCAGCTGCCTGCTTCTTGTGAGCAGAGAGTTAATTACTTGTCTTCCCTAGAGCTCTGCCCTTATCAAGTAGTCCACAACTTTATGCTGCCCTGATCATTTCAGGGTAGTTTGTAATATAGGTCAGGACTGAAACATTTTAAGTTTTCCTTAACACTGAGACTGAATTAAGAAGTGGGGGTGGGGGGTGGGGGGCTGAGAATTGTTTCTCTTGGCAAATGGCAAAGGTTGGTGATCTTCTTTCAAAACCACAACTGCCCCAAACTCCTGCTGTCCAGCTTCTCTCCTCACACACTGGCATTGCCAGCTTAGCACCTTTTCTCCTGTAGTGAGCAGAGCTGAGACAGAAAAGCTGTCACTAGTCCATCAGTGGCACGCAGCAGGCTTCCTCTTGCTCTTTCCAACTCTACTCTGCTTATTTTATGTTTCTCATCACAGGGACTGGGAGGTAGGAAGCTGCAGAACTATGCTTCCTTCATGGAACTTGCTCTTCATTTGTTGCAAGAAGCACATGTTACTTGCTTTACCCTTCTCTTACAGTTTCGAGATTTGTAAGGAGTTTACTAGAATCTTGGCTCTGCTGATTGTTAGGTGGGTGTTGAGAAATCCTTTGCTGTTACCCCTGTTTCCTTATTTGCATCAGTCTTGTGGACTTACTGTGAAGATGTTTTTTCTAGTGTGCCTTAGTTAGCATCCTTTGTATTTGCTGTCTCAGTTACATAGTGACTAGTTCAGGCAGGCTCTTGAGTTATCTGCTTAGGGTATTAGAAGGGACTTGCTTTAATCTTCAGGCTCTAGGGAAGAATATGCTTCCAAGCTTATTCAAGTTGCTGTCAGAATCCAGTTTCTTTGCGGTCCTGAATTCTAGCTAAGCTCTGCTCTGTATCTTAAAGTGATATTGTACTATAGTTGGTTCTTTTAAAGTCTCTTTAGAATGGCACTTAGATGAATGTTTGACTGAATTGACAAGCAAGAGTCATCTTGGGGGAGTCAGGAATTCCACCTGTCACTGGTAATTAGGTAAGAAGAAATGTCCTTAGAGTCAACCTGGCATCCAACAAGTACTGTATATCAGCATTACCAAGGAGTCGCCACCACAAAGCTAGTTCTGATGCTGGCCACTGTGATCTGTATAAGTTTGCATTTTAGAAATCAATGGAATATATGGTATAATTTGTGCTGAGTTCAACAAATGTTCTCCTGGGCATTGTGAAATTGTATAATTCTGTGGTATAGAGGATACTGAGATTTTGTCTTTGTTTTTCCACAGTGGTTCCCTAAGGTAGCCGTATCTTGCTTGCCCTGGGAGGCTGCTATGGCGGTCCCGCACCTACAACAGCCTAGTTTCCTCCTGGTAAGTATCAACTTCCTTTGGAAGTGTTGATGATGATAGTTTTATAGCTGAGGGACTTAGAACTTTTACCCACTGATTTGAAGGACTCATTTTTAGGAGACAAGCTGCCTGTTTCTTTGTTTTTTTAAGATAGGGTTTCTGTGTCTAGCCCTGGCTGTCCTGGAACTCACTCTGAGACGAGACTGGCTTTGAACTCACAGAGATCTGATTGCCTCTGCCTCCTGAGTGCTAGGACTAAAGGTGTGTGCCACCATACCTGGCTGTGCAGGCCTCTTGAACTCAAGCCCCTCCTGCCTCAGCTCCCCAGATGCTGGGATTATTATGGGCAGGCGCCACCATCCTCAGTGGATTTGAAAACTCTCTCCTGGGTTTTTGTTTTTGTCTGTTTGTCTGTTTGTTTGTTTTTATAGGAAACAATACCAGAATCAGCAGTAGAATGCTTACTATGCCTTCTGTGTATGCAGGATATTGGGTGCAGTCAGTATCTGAACCCTAATTTTCTTATTACCAAGGTAGTTGATTCAGCCAGTACTGGGAGGCTGAGGCAGGAAGGTCATTAAGAGTTCACGGCCAGTGGCTGTGGAGATGGCTCAGCAGTTAAGAGCACTGACAGCTTTTCCAGAGGTCCTGAGTTCAATTCCCAGCAACCACATGGTGGCTCACAACCATCTGTAATGGGATCTGATGCCCTCTTCTGATGTCTGAAGACAGCTACAGTGTACTCATATACATAAAATTAATACATAAATAAATACATCTTTAAAAAAAAAAAAAAAGTTCACTGGTAGCACATGCCTTTAATATCAGCACTTGGGAGGCAGAGACAGGCGGATTTCTGAGTTTGAGGCCAGCCTGGTCTACAGAGTGAGTTCCAGGACAGCCAGGGCTATACAGAGAAACCCTGTCTCAAAAGAAAAAAAAAAAAGCACCTGAGAATTTCTGGTGTAGAAGTGATAGAATTATAGCTTCTCTCTTCTAGAAGCTTCCTGTGGGCGGGCCTCTGACATACACATGAAATGCTAGAACCATGCACCACATTGTGTATTTCTGTTGCTTGTATTTCTGTTTTGATTAGACACAGACTGTTTGCACTTCATAGCAAGTCTCTTAATGACTCTTTCATTGTCTCCTAGGCTAGCCTGAAAGCTGACTCTGTAAATAAGCCCTTTGCACAGCGTTGCCAAGATTTGGTGAAAGTCATTGAGGATTTCCCAGCCAAGGTACAGCTTTGCCAGTAGCTCCCTTTGCATATCACCTATAATTCTTATCTGTAGTAGGTAGAAGCCAGAAATGCTAGAAACACCCTACAATATACATGATCACTCCTTGCAACAAAAAGGTATCCAACCAATAGCTAGGCATAGTAATGTATACTGTCGTCCCAGCACTTAGAAGGCAGGAAGATCAGGAGTTCAAGGCCAGGATGCATACATAGCAGGCATACTACAAGGTTGTATGAGGCCTTGTGTCAGAACAGCAACAATACAGCATCCAGCTGCAAGCATACATGGTGCTAAGATCGAGAACCTCTCCTATAATACTTTGAGAATGTTTATTTAATATACATTTAGAATTGTTGAGCCTAAGAAATTGGCCAGTACAGTGAGTTAATATGCTGTTAAAAGATAGCTCTCCTTTTTAATTAGATGTCTGTTAAAATCAGAAGGGATTATTGTTCATGTGTGTCAAGGTACACATGTGTTTGTGTATATATGTGTGTGTGAAGGTGTATACATGTGCGTGCGTGCGTGGGTGTATGCCAAAGAATGAACCTCAGGTTTGTTGCTTAGCAGCTGTCCACTTTTTTTTTTGAGGTCTTACTGGGACCTGGGCCTCGCTGTTTAGGCCAGACTGGGTGGCCAGCAAACCCCAGGGATTCCCTTATCTTCTCTGCCTTCTTAGCACTGGGACTTAACACCTCTATTTTTGTATGAGTGCTGAGTTTCTGATCGAACTCAGGTTTTCCTGCTGGCACAGCAAGTGCTCACTGACTAAGCTACTTCTCTACCCCACTTAAATTTGTTTGTTACTGTTAGTGTTTTGTGATATGGGGACTGATGCTGGGCTTTGTACATGGTGTGCAAGTGTCTGTCACTGAATTACATCACCAGTCATAAGAATGTTATACCTGGCTGAGTATGATGATGCACACTAGCCGTAGTCTCAGCAATTGGGGGACTAAGGCAGGAGGATTTCTGTGAGTTGAAGGCCATGCTATTACATAGGAAGACTCTGTCTCAAAAAAACAAAGCAAAACAAAAACAAAACCATTGGTGGAGGGAGCGAGGGAGACTGCAGAGATGGCGCAGTGCTTAAGAGCACTTGCTGCTCTTTCAGAGGACGCAGGTTTAGTTTCCAGCACCCATGTCAGGCAGCTCAGCCATGTGTAACTGTAACTCCAGGAGATGTGACATCTTCTCTGACCTCCATAGACACCCGTGCTCATGTGCACACACTCATGCTTATGCACATAATTTTTGAAGTAATAAAAATAAATATTTCTTAAAAAGTATTTTAGTTAAAGGGCGACTTAGCACAAATATAAGGTTGGTGTGTTCTGTACTAGTGGGAGAATTCAGTTATTCGTCATTGGAACAGAGCTTCTGTGGGTCTGTGTCAGAGTGACCTCTAGTGAGTGGGCAGTGTGTGGTGAAACTGGAGCACAGGCAGGGATGGGTACTGGTCCTCAGCGAGCGTTCCAGCTGCCTCCTGCGCTCTGTTTCAGGAATTGCATGCCATCTTCCCATGGCTGGTGGAGAGCATCTTTGGCAGCCTGGATGGTGTCCTGCTTGGTTGGAATCTCCGATGCCTGCAGGGACGTGTGAACCCTGTGGAGTACAGCATAGCAATGGAATTTCTAGACCCAAGGTATGTGGGTTTGCTACTTGAGAAGGGCAGAGCACTTCCTCATGTTGACACACTCCTCCCCTTTTAAATTTTATGTTCAGTGGCCCAATGATGAAGCTGGTTTATAAGCTTCAAGCTGAAGACTATAACTTTGGCTTTCCTGTGTCCTGTCTCCCTGTAAGTAAGCCCTGGTGGTAAGTAGCACTAAGGGACAGAGGGCCCAGATGGAGCCGTGCTGTGAGTGGGTGGCCAGAGAGTATCATTTTACAAAGCTCATTAGGATTTCGGGTGGAGACTGTCGCTCTGTGGTCTGAGTAGCAGGAAGCTGGAGTGACTGCTGTACTTTGCTATCCTGAGGCCCCAAACCTTCAGGGCAAGTTGAAGTGTGATGCTCAGGAGATAGACTCAAAAACACCCAGTTCTTACCCTTGTGTGGGTGTAGCGTTATATAAATTCTTTTTTTTTTTTTTGTTTTTGTTTTTGTTTTGTTTTGGTTTTGGTTTTGGTTTTTTGAGACAGGGTTTCTCTGTGTAGTCCTGGCTATCCTGGAACTCACTCTGTAGACCAGGCTGGCCTCAAACTCAGAAATTCACCTGCCTCTGCCGGGCTGGGATTAAAGGCATGCGCCACCACTGCCCAGCTGCTTTATATAAATTCTAAACTGTTCTCTGTGCAGAGGATGGACACTGTTTCCATAAAGCAGGGTCCATGTGTTGGTACCTGCCTCAGCAGCCTCCCCATAGTGCTAGAGCACTGAAGGTCACTGTGCTCTTGACTGCCTCTCTTTGCAGGGCCCTGTAAAGGCATCCATTCAAGAGAACGTCCTCCCTGACAGTCCTCTGTACCACAACAAGGTCCAGTTTCCCCCAACCGGAGGCCTTGGCCTGAACCTGGCCCTGAGTATCCTTTGATGGCTCAAGGTGTGGGAGGTTGTGAGGGGCCAGCGTACTGTGGAAGGTGACCTACTACCTCTGCAATTGCCCCTTGACACTCTGATCAGATCCATTCGAATACTATATGTTCTACTTTGCTTTGAGCCTCATCTCTCAAAAGGTACAGAAGGGCTAACTCTTGAATGTGGCTTGTAGTACGGATCCCACCGTGAAGGGCCAGGGCTTGTGATGGCCACTGATTGGAGCACTAACAACAGTTTTTGTTTTCTAGCCAATGCCTATGTCCCTCCATGTTCGTACTTCGGACTGTGCCTATTTCATCCTGGTGGATAGGTACCTATCGTGGTTCCTACCCACTGAAGGCAGTGTGCCTCCACCACTCTGCTCCAGTCCAGGAGGCTCCAGCCCCTCACCAGCTCCCAGGTAAGGCTGCCTTGACTATTAAGGCCTTGTTTTTCAGGGGCTGGAGAAATGGCTTGGTGGTTAAGACCACTGTTTGCTCTTCCAGAGGTCCTGAGTTCAGTTCCCAGCAGTCACATAATGGTTCACAACCATCTGTAATGTGATCTGATGCCCTCTTGTGGCATGCACTTGTATATGCAGATAGAGCACTCACACATAAATAAATCTTAAAGATTTATTTTAAAAAAGAAAAAAAGACCTGGTTTATCTATGGGGCGTGGCCTCATTAAAGGCATTGCCCAGTTAAGTATTGGCATCCATGTTCAAGGTTCCCCCACCTTTCTGGGGTTCAGTTCTCAACTTCTCTTGCCCTGGCAAAGACAGGAGTAGGTAAAACTTGTCTCAGGCCTCATTGACATGGCCAATGGCCCTCAAGGCAGATGGCGTCTGAGTCCTACCAAAGCAATGAGTTGAGTGGAGGGGAGGAACGATTGTAGAAATCAGTGGGAGAGCCTGGGCTGAAAATCGGTTTGTGCCAGGCCACATAAGATAAGCCCTATACTGCACTGCACAGTTGGAGGTGTGTTACCCTGTAGTTTGAGTGGTTCAGGGCCTCTCTAGCTGTTTGTTGTGAGTTTTTGGTGAGCCTTTATCCCAGAGCCTCTAGGTCCATTCTCCTTAGGAACCCTTCAGCCCCAGCAGGAGTTGTTGAAGCTCCTCTGCTCCCTCCATGACCTCACTGGCCCACTACCTGCTCTAGGCGACTGTAGGCAGGCACTGCTGCAGGGTTTTGGTCCAGCCCATGTGTACTATTATGCGCATACCAGGCCATGCCTTCATCCAAAACTCACTATGTGGGGCGATGTCCTCAAAATATGGAGAGAGACCTGGGAAGTGAGGATTTTGGGTTGTCATGGCCCATGACTGGTGACCTAACCCTGATACTCTGGTAGTGCCGTAGTTGGGGAGCGGGGCTTCAAGGTCCAGTAAATTCCTACCCGTTCCAAGGCAGAATTCAGGTGCTAACTGATTTGTGCAGACCTAGTGTGTTGGCTTGCTTTGGCTTTTCATTTTGAAGTAATGTCACATGACTTCATGACTTAGAGAAAAGTTGCCCAATAGAACTTCACAAGCCTTTTAGCCCAGATTTCCAAATTGCCGACACAGCTATGACTCTCATCTTCTGTCTTGTTCTTTTGTAAAACATATATGGTTGCTGTTCTGTTTTGTCCTGTCGGTCACACCGTGCAGCCTAGGCCAATCGAAATTCACGATCCTCTTGCTCCCACCTCCAGAGTGGTGGGGTAACCAACATGTTCCCTAGAAGCTGTCACACATCTTGACTGAGCACAGTGCATCTGCCCACCGTGGGAAGATAGCCTGTTCACCATCTACCCCACCCATGTCTGCTGGCTGCTCGTTGTGTACCACTGTCTTAGGTTTCTACTGTTGTGATAAAGATGGTGAGCAAAGCAGTGTGAGGAGAAATGTTTTATTTCATCTCCAGCACTGAGGGAAGTCAAGGCAGGAGCTAAAGCACAAGCCATGGAGGAAAGCTTACTAGCTTGCTCCTCATGGCTTATTCAGCCTGCTTCCTAATGTAACTCAGTACCATCTGCACGGGGGTGGCACCTCCCCCTGTAATTGCCTGGGCTCCCCTGCATCAATTACTGAACAAGAAAATGCATGACAGCCTTGCTATAGGCATTTTGATTGGGGGACATTTTTCACTTGAGGTTCCTCTTCCCAGGTAACTATAGTTCGTGTCAAGTTGACCAAAACCCAACAAGGACAGAGGTCATGTCTGTAGTCCTTTGGTCCTCATTCTCCCTATACTTGACTGTGGCAGAGGTTCCCTAGGCCTATGTTTGGCAGGGTGGGTGCAGGCTCTCTTTCCTTGGCTATCTGCTCATGCCTAGGCCCAGCTTGGGCTGAGTAAGGAGTGGATCAGTCACCACAGTGGCACCCCCAGGCTCTTCCCAGTGTCATGTCAGACTTCGCTGTCCCTGGACGGCATTGGTGTTGATCTGTGCTTAATCATCAGTGACCAGGTTTTCCTAATGTAAATTCAGATCTGTGCTTTGTACCTGACTCAAGGGCTTGGTGGGGAAGAATGTCAGTGTCATTTATATGAGCATGTTCTGTTCTCAGTTACAGTTACTAATAGAGCATGTTGTAAGCTATGACCTCATTGCATCCCTCACAGTTGCTAAGTGAACAGTCTATAACAAGGATGTCAAGTATACAGCACAGACCTTGTGTCATTGTGATTCACTGTGTTGTATTGACTATTGGTATCATTGATTTTGATGTCAGCGAAGGAGCCTACTTTACTATTGTCTATGTATATCCTGTCAGGACACCGGCCATGCCCTTTGCCTCCTATGGCCTCCACACTAGCCTTCTGAAGCGACACATCTCTCATCAGACATCTGTGAATGCAGATCCTGCGTCCCATGAGATCTGGCGGTCAGAAACTCTCCTCCAGGTAAGAAAGCCCAGTCCCTGCTTCTGTTTCAAAACAAACTGCTTAGCTACCTTCCACTCTGAGAGGCAGAATCCCGAAGGTACCTAGTCAGCCGGTGGCTGGGTCTAAATGGCATTTTCTTGCTGTGGCATTTAGAAAGTGAATGAGGAGGAACTGATGTACTCTTGTAAGCTGAATGTCATAAACAGTTCTTTCTGTCTCGGCTTCTCTTGTCCATAGTATTGTTCTCACAGGATCCCTTCATTCACCAGTCTTCTGGTTTCCAACAGATCTATCCATGCATGTGTTCCGTGGGCCCTACCTTGTCCCCCTCTGACACCTTCCTGTGTTGCTAGAGTTGGTTTCCAGTGATTACCATCTGCTAGATAGTAGGTCCTGCTGCAGAAGTGTTTATGTGATGCTGCGTGGTGTAGGCTCTCAGAACCTCCACATTGGTCAGCAGTGAGCTCCCACCCATTGAGCAGGCGATGCAGTGGTAGGACAGCATCCCATGGGGACTCACTGAGTGGCTCTGCCCTCTTCTATGTCCTGGTGTCTGGAGAGAATCTGCTGGTTCCAGTGCTGCATTCTGAGGCTGGTGTGGTAGCCAGTGCTGCATTCTGAGGCTGGTGTGGTTCCAGTGCTGCATTCTGAGGCTGGTGTGGTAGCCAGTGCTGCTGTAGACAGAGAAAACTGGATAGGCTGGAATTCCATCCCCAGCTGTACATTGTTGCCGGACTGTCTCAACCCACCAGCGCCCAAGTAAAGACAAGGAGACCTTTTAATAATTATGGAAGCTTGGCTGTCGCTTGGCCGACTCTCAACTAGTTGATCTAAGTAAACCCGGCTACCTAGCCATGTTCTACCACATGACTCATTACCTCTCCCCAGCACTGGCACCTGTTTCTTCCTCCATGTCTGACTGACGAATCTCCCACCTCTGACTCTTTCCCAGAGTTCCTATCTCTGCTGGGAAGTTCCTCTTACCCTCTCTTATTTTGCCATAGGCCATTGGCTCTTTATTGAACCAATCAGAAGGTAATGGGAGAAGATGTTTACAATACTGTGAGACCGGTGATGCTTCTTAGAAATAACAATACCAGGCTGGGCAGTGGTGTCACAGGCCTTTAATCCCAGCACTCGGGAGGCAGAGACAGGTGGATTTCTGAGTTTGGGGCCAGCCTGGTCTACAGAGTGAGTTCCAGGACAGCCAGGGCTGCACAGAGAAACCCTGTCTCGAAAAAAAAGAAATAACAGTACCAAAGTGGCCTGTACTTAGCTCTCTGCTGCTACAGAAATTAGCATTTGAATAATGCAAAGACCATCTTTATACAGTGCAAGAGATTACACACACACACACACACACACACACACACACACACACGAGTACACAGATGGAGTGTGGGGTGCACTCCCAGTAGGTCGTTGTTATCCGTGGTCCCACAGGAGTTTGTGTTGGTGCAGATGGCCCATGGGATGTGGACTCTGTTGGCCATGAGGACAGATGACAGAGACAGAGCTTACAGAAGGTTTGGAGTGTTCTGTTTCCTGAACTAGAGCACCAGCTTGTCTGTCTGTCCGTCCGTCCTTCCTTTCTTCCTTCCTTCCTTCCTTCCTTCCTTCCTTCATTCATTCATTCATTCATTCTGTCCGTTTGTTTGTTTTTCAAGACAGGGTTTCTCTGTGTAGCCCTGGCTGTCCTCACTCTGTTAGACCAGGCTGGCCTCAAACTCAGAGATCTGCCTTCCTCTACCTCCCGAGGGCTGGGATTTAAGGTGTGCGCCACCACTGCCCAGATCTTCTTTTTTCTTTTTTTAAATGAAAAAAATTTTAGAGGCCTGGAGAGATGGCTCAGAGGTTAAAAGCACTGGCTGCTTTTCCAGAGGACCCAGGTTCAATTCCCAGTACCCACATGGTGGATCACAGCCATCTATAACTCTAATTCTAAGTGATCTGACGCCCTTATAGAGGCAAAACACCAAAGCATGTGAAATAAAAACAAATAAGTTTAAAAAAGAAAAAATAGTACAGAAAAGTTTGTGTAACATGGGTTTTATCATCTGAACTTTTCCTTTTAGTTTTTTGAGACACTCTTTCTGTGTAGTCCAGGCTGACTTAGAACTCCAGATTCATGTACCTCAGGCTCCTGCATGTAGTGTTAAGTACATTCGATTGTTGTGCATGTATGTGTCTGTGTGTTTATGTGCACCATTGCATGCAGAGGTCGGGAGAGAGCATCAGGTTCCTTTGAACTAGAGTTACAGATGGTTATAAGCCACTCACTGTGTAGGTGCTGGGAACTAAACCACTGCAAGAGCAGCAAGTGCTCTTCACCGTTGAGCTCCTCCAAACTGCATTAAACATATCTTTTTAATTAGTTTGTTGGGAATTCCATACATGCATATAATGTATCTGATTCATATTCATCCCCACTATTCCTCCCAGATCCGATCCCCAGTCCCCACTTTTCCCAGCTTCCTGTGCTTGCCCTTCCCTCCCTCCCTCCCTCCCTCCTTCCCTCCCTCCTTCCCTCCCTCCCTCCTCCCTCCCTCCCTCCCTCCCTCCTTTTCTCTCTCCTTCCTCTCTCCTTTTTTCCTTCTGTAACTCAGAGTCCAGTCTGCATTGCCCATGTACTCAGGAGTATGGGGCTATCCCTTGGGACTCAGTTGATCTGCCAGAGGTACACCATTAAAGATCTCTACACACACATACACACACACACACACACACACACACACACACACATCAATTGTTAGTTCCAAAGCTTTGCTCTGTGTTTTCTTCTGAGTTTTGTGGTTTCAGCTCTTGTCACCATTCCATTTTGCATTAATTCTTGTGTGGGATCAGGTACTTTGCAGCTTTTTTAGGTGTGTGTGCAGTCTGGTTCCAGCACCATTTGTTGGAAAGTCTTCCTCACCATTATATGGTGCAGTGCTCTGGTGACAGTTTGATCAGTTACTGTCCTTTTGCAGGTTTTTGTGGAAATGTGGCTTCATCATTACTCCCTGGAGATGTACCAAAAAATGCAGTCCCCTCATGCCAAGGTATGTCTCTGTACTCATTATGCTTTCTCCTGTCTTGAGCCCTGGCTAGCCTGCTATATCTTGTCCTCAGCATGAGTCACTCGTCTCAGATTGGATGGGGGGAAGTAGAAGCTCATTGTTCGCCTTCACTCAGATAATGTACAGAAGAGGTGACCCTGTCCTTTCTGAGGTCCCCCCTGTGTAGCTACACAGCCCCTTCCCACCACTGGGGAACGGCTCAGATCTGATGCTCTTTGTCTTCTGGGACAAGGCAAGCTGTGGCTCCCTTTGGGATTCATGTCCAATTTCTCCACTGTCATCAGCAGTGCCCCGGTACTTCCAGGTGGCCTGAGCAGCCCCTACACGCTGTATTAGCCTTATACCTCTTTGGCCTGCTTGCTGCTCTGAATTGTGGCTATTTGTGGTGTGTGGGCTCTGGGACCCTCCTGCATGTGACCTAGCCTGCTTCCTTCTCCCCTCCTCTTCTTCAGCCTTTCCCTTGCCTTCCTCCCTGGGTAGCACACTCATTTGCAGAGATGTGGAGGTGGCAGGGTCCCTGGAATCTCCCGGTAGTGGTGTCCCTTGGGAAAGTACTCTGCTGGGCTGGTTAGCGTAAAACTGTTCTGTTCAGTCAGTGAATGGCTTGAGCCATACACAGGCAGCATCATCAACAGACACTGCTGCTTGCATCTCCTTACTCTGTGGAGACTAATCTTGTCACTGCTAGGTAGCTTCTTGAGCATTTGCTTTAAAATGGAGTGTGTGGATGATGGTATCCACACTGAGTCTTGTGACTCAGTGGTGTGCCCTGGGTTCTGCTGCCACAGAGTCCCTGTAGCCACGGCGACTCCAATCTTCTGCAGTGTTGAAGGTGGAGGTCCTCTCCTACTCTCAAAGTACAGAGCTCCCCAACCTTCTAGATGGTATTAACACTGGAGAGGAAGGGAAGGGCAGGGAAAGGCTGAAGACTTCTCTGTACACCACAGAGAGCCTGTGACACCCTTCCTGCTTCCAGCCAGAGTTACTCATGCTGGCCCGGGCTGGCACTTGGAAGCCTGGGACTGGGCTTCCCTAGGTTCCCATAGCCCCAAAGCTGGCTCAGCCTTGTCCACATGACTTGGCCTTGCTGAGGCAAGCTTGCTTTGCTGCAGCATCTTCCTTGTTGTGCCTGCTGTCTTTCCAGTGAGTGGAAGCCACACTTGCTTTCGAGAGTCAACCAGAAAGGCCCTTCTGGATGGTCTCCTCTGACGATTCTGCTTCTGTGGTCAGAGGGAAGGGTCAGTGGCTGTCTTTGTGTTGGGAATGAGGTACTTCCCTCTTGTCCCCACAATTGCTTCCTCTTGGCCAGACCTTGGGTGGGTGAGACTGCTGGGAAGGTTGGTGCTCCCTGGGCAGACTCTGTACTTTTCTGCCTTTTACTGACACAGAACCTAAAGCCAAAGGTTTCCAATGGCTGGAAAACAGGAAAGATGGAGCTCTTCCACAGCTCCTGCTACTGGGGTCTGCACCGTACCTTCCAGATAGCCCTTCCAGTACCCACCAAGCCCTGACTGCCACATGCAGAATATTTGATGCCTGAGATTCCACTCTTTGCAGACTATTTGCAGAGTATGTGTTCACTGCCAGGACTTTGGAGCAGTGCTAGCTGTGGCCTGCAGAAGGCTGGGACCTGCCCTGTGTTTCTTCATGAAGGGAGCCTGGTTCCTCTCAGCACTACAGTTGAGCCTGGGGTCTGGCACAAAGGAACCTGTGTGGAAGGCCTTAGCTCCCCTCACTGGAGGATCAGTGTCTAGCAAGACTGGTCTTTCCTCTCCTGTTACAGTTGATGGGCATGCTGGTAGGGCATGGCCTTTGTGCGCTGGCATTGGGCTGTGCTTTGATGAAGGAACTTTAGCAGGCAGTGAGCAGTGCTGCAGGGAGGTAGGGCAGGGGGTGCTTGAGTGGGGCTGGGAGGCTTGCTGGCTTGGCTGTTACCTCTGCTGCCCTGGGCTGTCCCCGCCTCTAGGAAGATGTGACTCTGCAGGTTCTTGAGGGTTCCTTCCCTTGGGAGCTCTGTGTGCTGGGCGATGAGAAGTAGAAAAGACTGTCTTCCCAGTTGGAACTAGTAAGCAGTTTACAGTGTAGGGACAGGGCAGCCTGGGAGTGCAAGCCTGGGCCTTGGCCCATCTCCTTAGGTCTGAGAGAGCCACTAAAGGAAGGATATTTATGATTCTAGATGTGTGAGAGTTGACTCATATATTTGCCCCTGATTTGGTCACCATATTCCCTCTTCCCTCTTTCCTGGGAGTTCAACCTAGAACCTCACACATGCTAGGCAACCTCTCTATCACTGAGCTGCATTTCCCACGGATTTGATAAAATTCTTGTCAGTCAGCCCACAGAAGTCCCTCAGTACCTGAGGGCCGGCCGGCCGCAGGGCCTGCTCCCCAGTATTCCCAGATCTTTGCATCATTAATGCCCTTGTATAAAAATGCTCTTGGACATAACTGTCCTGCTTTAAGGTTTCCCCTACATGGCCTGTAATCCCAGCACTCCAGAGGCAGAGACAGAAGAATTATAAGTTCCTGGCCTACATAGACCGCCATGTCTCAAGACAAAATAAACAAAATACTTCAAGATTACTTCCTCATCCACACATTTGTTGGCCAAATCCATGTGGAAGCCTTTGTATACTGAGGGGCAGTTGTACATTTTCCTCTTCCTGCAGTGTCCTGTGCTGTGCTCAGGGTTTTTGTTTTTGTTTTTTTTCTGAGCCTTAAGACTTCCTAGGCCTTGGTGGCAGCATGTTCCAGTGACAATGAGGTCCTGGGCTTTAGGCCGTTATGTGTGACACTGTCATAGAAATAATCACTTACCGTCATCTGAGGGACAGTTATACTTCTGGAAAACCAGAACTGGGCAGACTTCAGAGTGGCCCCAGTAGCCTAGGACCTCTTGGTGATTGTGTAAGGGCTGGGCAGCTATGGAGGTGATCTTGAGGGTCCCCCCTCAGCTGGGGCTTGCTGTGGGACCCGGGCTGCTGGGCGGAGTTTGTTGGGTATGCACTGATGAACTTTTGTTCTTGTTTTTTTGTTTTTTTTCTCCTTTGTTCCTTCTCCTGGGCTCCTGTGTTTTGTCTCTCCCCACCCCCTAACCCTTCCCTGTCCCATCCCCTCCCTTCCCCACCCTGTGTGTCCTCCGATCTGCCTCTTGGCCTTTCTCTGTTGTCTCTCAGTTGGAGGTTCTACACTACCGACTGAATGTCTCCAGCGCCCTCCACAGCCCTGCCCAACCCAGCCTCCAGGCCCTCCACGCCTATCAAGTACTGGCCTTTCCTTCCCTTCCCTTGCCCCAAGGTGGGCACAGAGTGTGTATTGGTACAGTGCCAGAGTAAGGGTCTCTCAGAAATCTCCTATGGTTCTTAAGAGGCAAGTCCTGAGCAAAATGAAGCCATTGTTAGAGGCAGGCCTGATTGGGCCTTCAGATTGACTTGCCCTTCAGGTTTGCAGGCTAGCTTGGTTTTGGTGTATGACCATGTATCTGTGTTAAGGTACAGAGCCTGGGAAGGCATAGATTATGGAATCTTCCTCCTAAGCCCCTAGCCTGCAGAGCTGTCTCAGCTTCTCTTGTTTTGCAGGAGAGTCTTTTGGTGGCCTGACTTACCCTCACTATTCAGAGGACTAATGTATGATATGGCTGCTGTCCTGTTCAGAGTTGTTCCTCAGCCTGAAGGGTGCAGCTGTATCACAAGATACAGATTCCCCCAGAGCCCTTAGGGCTCTCAGTCCTTCTGGTGAGCCCAGCCACTTACAGACTCCTTCAGAGGCAATGAGAGCAAGTGGTGACCTCGTAGAGATTGCTGCCTGCTTAGGCAGAAATAACCTGTGTGTGAACAGATTTGAGGTCAGCAGAATGTCGTTCAGACCCCGGGTATTTGGGGGAATGGAGTTAGCTGATTTGTGAGAACCTGAGGGAATGGGAGATGTGCTCCCAAACAAGGCAGTGTCTCATTTACCCTGGGGAAGAATACATAACAGTTGACATTGAATTTGAACAAAGGTGAGAAAACAGTGCTTGCTCACTGAGTTTGCTGGCATGGATGATAAATGGTTCCCACCATGGGGTTCCTACTCAGAAGCAGCAGCTAGTGAGGAGATCCTATGGGAGAGCTCAGCAATGACACTGCTTCCTGGGAAGGCCCTATAGCAGGATAGCTGAGAAGGACCTGGGCATAGTGGGAAATGCTCTAGGTTTTGGGAACACATTCTTATGTCATTACAAAGTACGGATGGCACTAGGGACACCCATAGCACCTGAGTGCCCCCACTGAACACTCTAAGAAAGGGGAGGAGATTGATAGGGTATTTATCCGACCAGGAAGGCTGGGCAGGGCTGGCCATCTAGAACCTCCATAAAAAGCTGGGTAAGATGAAGCAGTACTTGCTGCTGGGGCGGTGGGGCTCCCATAAGGGTGCCACTTGCTTTCTAAACCTAGGGACTGAGCTGATGGTCCTGCTCAGGAGAGATGCTGTATGCAGAGAGTATGAGTGGGCTAGCCTGGCCTGATGGTCTTTAGTATTGATTAGTCTGTGTGATTATTGTATGTTCTAATCCATTTTCTATTAAGTGTCACAGACTAGTCAGTTATAAAGACAAAAGTTTTTTGCTTTTGTTTTTTTCTCATCTCTGGTCCAGAATCGGGGGTGGGGTGGGGGGGTGTTGCTGATGGCTGACATCATGGTAGAGACAAGTTGTGTTGTTGAGACCAAAGTAGATCTGCACCTGTAAGGAGGCCAGTCTGAGCCACATAGTGCAACTGTCTCAAAAAGTGCAGGGTTGGGGGTGTAGCTCAGTGCCCCAGTCTTTGCAAACCCTACTCAGGGCCTAGGTTCAGTCCCCAGAGGCCAGACTGGCTTTATGGTACTCACTCAGGAGATGACCCATTAACCCACTTATCATGTGATGGAATTGATCCCTCCTGAGGCATCCCTGATCAGAATCTTCTGATCTTCAAGTCTTAATACTGCACTGTGGGTTAGCTCTCATGTTCAGAGGGGGAGGCTTTGTTCCTGTGTTTCATCTGTGCTTCCTCAGAAGCAGCGAAAATTCCCTTCAGAAGACTTTAAAGTAGAACAGCCACTCCTTGGGTTTAGCTGTTGTGGCGCCACCTGGACCGTAGGGCCTTTCCTCTCCCTTTCTTATTGAGGCAGTTGTAGTGTTATAGCCTTGGTTGACCCGCTGTGTAGGCCATGGTGGCCTAGAGCTTATGGCAGAGTCCCCTGTCTCTGCTTCCCAAGTGCTGGGATTGCAGGCATGTGCCACCATGCACAACTGTTATGACAGGGAGGCCTGAGTAGATAGCCCTGTGGACTCATGAACTCATGTGTGCCACAGGGCCAGGCCCTTTACCAGCCTTAGCCCCACAAGTCATCAAGGGGACGGAGATGTGCCTGTCTGGACTCAGTCCTGCCTCCAGGTGGCATCACTACTCCCTGCCCCCACAAGACATTCCAAGCACCACCTAAATGCATGCTCAGCAACCAGAGAGCTCGAGAGCTTATAAAAGGCTCTTTTTGGTTCAAAGATCTTGTGTTTATTTATAAAATTCACCTCACAAGCTTGAGAATGCTCTTGTCCTGGGGACTTTAGGTCTACTGGCAGTGGTGGAAGGAACTCCCTAGCTTCCTCCAGGGTGGAGCCCTCCTCTGGCTTTAACCAGGGCAGGCAGCTGGGAGGGGCTGGGGAGAAAAACACTCCTGTGTGGGCGAGGCGAGTCCTGGTGAGCTGGGGAGAAAAACACTCCTGTGTGGGTGAGGCGAGTCCTGGTGAGCTTTTTGCACATGTTGGGAAGCAGGCAGACACTCTTGGATCCAGAGTTTAGGTGGGCTAGGAGCCTACTTTGTTCTCACCCTCTGGTTTAGCCGGAGGCAGAGCCCTGAGACCCAGCATAGGCTGCAGTGTCTGCTGGTGCATGACCACATGTTGCCAAGGTGGGGTGTAAATTGCTCTTTACTGACTTGTCTGCTCTCACCAGCCCACCCAGGGCAGGCACAAGACCACATGTTCCTGTGTATGAGCTGGTGTCAGTTCAGATCCGGCAGCATGAGGTGACATGCCTGGCCTGGTGCTTGTCTCCTGTGGGGCTCCAAAACCACTAGATATGAGCAGAAGGTACTATAGATCTCATCCGGCCTTGATACCCTACCTCCTCCCTAGGAGTCCTTCACACCCACTGAAGAGCATGTGCTGGTGGTGCGCCTGCTGCTCAAGCACCTGCATGCCTTTGCCAACAGCCTGAAGCCAGATCAGGCCTCACCGTCGGCACATTCCCATGCTACCAGTCCCCTGGAAGAATTCAAACGGTGGGTGTAGGATGGGTGGGGCTTCTGGGCCTTGCTTCCCTTGTGCCTGCTGTGACTGGTCCCTGTTGGCCTGTTTGGTTTATAGCTGCTTCTGCTGTGAAAACCTTCCTTCTTAGATCAGTGGGTCTCACCCTTCTTAATGCTGTGTGCGCCCCTTTACTACAGCTCCTCGTGCTGTGGTGCACCCAACCATAACATTATTTTGTTGCTACTTCATAACTGTAATCTTGCTACTGTTGTGAACTCTAATATAAATATCTGCTATGCAGTTCCTTTGGGGGTCTCGACCCACAAGTTGAGAGCCACTGCTCTAGATGCCCCCTGTGCTGTGGGAAGAGCCGGCTGAAGAGTTAAAGCCTTGCTGTTCCATCTTGTCTCTTACCTTAGTCAGGAGGAAGGTTGGTGCCACAGACTTCAGAGGCAACTTATACACTGTGTTCTTGACCTTGTTGGTTTCTTCTGGAGAATCAGGCTAGAAACAGATCTTACCTCAGGGGAGTGTGTTCAGTGTTCCCTACTGACAGAACAGACTCACTAGCCAGGGCTCGTCCCTGTGAGCAGGCACACCCTTCTGGGCAAGTGACAGCTCATGACTCTCCTGTCCCCACAGGGCTGCAGTGCCTCGGTTTGTCCAGCAGAAGCTGTATGTCTTCCTGCAGCACTGTTTTGGCCACTGGCCTCTGGATGCATCCTTCAGAGCTGTAAGCACAAATATCTGCCCTTGCCCTCTCCCTCTCTATTGTCCTCTATGGCATGATGTTGGCAGCCTATGGGGTGGGCTGACAGGACGGGACGGCTGTTAGCACAAACCTTAGAGATGAGGCCTTGGTTTGTCTTGTTGTTCTGTTGGCTGTACTCAGCCCTCCCTAAGGGCCTGGCATGAGGTATTTAAGTTCCTGAAGGATGTTCTTGGGAGAATGCAGGACTTGTTCACTCACTGGCAACTACAATGACGTCAGGGAGAAAGAGTCCAAAGCCCTGCATTGCATCAGCCCTTCAACTAGGGCACAGATCTTTTTAGCCAGGTCCAGGCCACCTGAAAGTCAAGTGCACCAGCCTACAAGCACGGGCCTTCAGAGCACACATGTTCCTCATAGGTCTTAGAGATGTGGCTGAGCTACCTGCAGCCATGGAGGTATGCCCCTGAGAAACAGGCTCAGGGCAGCGATTTCCAACCACGGTGTGTGTCGGAGAAGTGGTGAGTGTCCCCAGCCCGCCTGCCCCAGTGATGCCATTGCCCCCTGGAGCAGAAGCTAGGCATACTGTGCTTCAGGTCTTGAGTACGCAGTGACCCTGGGACCCCATCTCCTTGTTTGACCTAGCCAGGCTCCATGGTCACCCTGGAGCCCCCATTTTACCCTACCAGCACAGAGTAACTGCCGTGTTCCCACTATCTTATACTCCTGTGGTACTGGGGTCACTGGCCTTTCCTGCCTGGTGTCCCAGACTTGCCCTTCCCATCCCGTTCTAGCAGACCTTGCTGAGGTGTCCATTGCCCTTTTGAGAAAGGTCATATGTTTGAGGCTCACTCGTACATACCAGAGGACTGAGGTGTTCCCCTGCCTAATGTCTGTGTCTCCCTTCTATGGCAGCAGGAGCTGGGGGTATCAGGAAGGGTGGGCTGTAGGGAGGAAGGACCAGTGTGGCCCTACCTCCAACAAGAGGTCTACACCATGGTCTTACTCCAGCTGGCCCCCATCTTGCTACCTATCTTCAGGGCACCCTTTATCCAGGAAAACCTGCTGATGTACACCAAGCTGTTTGTGAGCTTCCTGAACCGTGCCCTACGCACAGATCTCGTCAGCCCCAAGAACGCACTCATGGTTTTCCGAGTGGCTAAGGTCTTTGCCCAGCCAAACCTGACAGAGATGATCCAGAAAGGTGAGTCTTCAGTCCTGGGCAGGCTTGACTGAATGAACTAGTATCTTAGCTGCTGAGAAACAGCACATAGGGGAACCTGGGGATGCTTCCTACCTCAAGGGTGTTCTTTGTGGCTTGGAGACTTTGCACATCAAAAGTGTAGTAAGAGTGCTTAGTTTGGTTAATGTCCCCTTCCTAGTGATGGCAGTCAGCCAGTGGCTATACTGAGCTCAAAGACATGGGCAACAGAGCTCTAAGCTGTAGCTCTCAGAACTGCTGTTTTCCCCTAGTGACTGATGGGCAGGGGCAGGCATTGGCTGCTGTCACTCTGCTAGCACAGTGTCTACTGTTGGCTACTATTGCTGTTGCTGAGGCTCCTAAGCATTGGAGATGGACCCTTGAGCTGCTAACCCCCTGACATAGTACACAGGTACCCCTGAGACAGTACACAGGTAGGAGGCCCTGGAGTACCTGCACCAGATATTCTGGGTATGTCCTGTACAGGTCCCTGTGAGAGTCTTAGTCAGTGGGAGTGAAGAGCTCTCCCTTCCCTTTGAAATTGAAAGCAGAGGCCTTTCTCCCTAGCCTGGAGCCTGGAGGTACAGCATTGCCACGGTTCTTCAGAAGCCAGAGAAATTTCTAGCACCCTGCCAGGAGCACCGGGAAGTGGGTGCCTGGAGTACCTGGTAGCGGGTGTCAGCTTGGCCTACATCTTTTTGCCTTTTAGGTGAGCAGCTGTTCCTGGAGCCAGAGCTCATCATTCCCCACCGCCAACAGCGGCACGTCACCATCACCAGCAACTTCCTGTCACCATGGCCCCCTGTTGTGACAGATGCCTCATTCAAGGTGAAGAGCCATGTCTACAGCCTGGAGGGCCAAGACTGCAAATATACCCCAATGTTTGGTCCTGAAGTCCGAACCCTGGTAAGTGGCCAAAAGCCCACCTAATGTGGGGTCTCGGAAGCTGTGCGGACCAGCAAAACCAAGGAAGGTGTTTTTAGTGCAGAGAAGAAGGGCGGAAGGCTGGGTACCGAGTGGGTGCTCCGAGTATGATGGCTAGTTTTCTTTTCTCCTAATGAAGATTGTCTACCCCATTAATCATAAGATGTCCCTTTTCCCTCTGGGTGGACACTCCTCCTAGAACTGGTTCCTCAGGGCCACCCTGCACAAATGGCAGTGACAGCAGCTCCTTTGGTAGGTGCTTGAGCCCATTGGCGGTGCCTGTGCCTTTCCTGCAGGTCTTGCGCCTTGCTCAGCTCATCACACAGGCCAAGCAGACTGCCAAGTCCATCTCCGATCAGTGCGTGGAGTGCCCAACTAGCCGCTCCTTCCTGTCATGGCTGGGCTTGGGCCCCACAGACACAAATAGCTGCTACCCAGCCAATGACCTGGATGAAATGGGTCAGGACAGCATCCGCAAGACAGACGAGTACCTAGAGAAGGCCCTGGAGTACCTGCGCCAGATATTCCGGGTATGTCCTGTACAGGTCCCTGTGAGGGTCTCAGTCAGTGGGGTGAAGAGCTCTCCCTTTCTTCCCTTTGAAATGGAAAGCAGAGGCCTTTCTCTCCAGCTCAGTGAAGCCCAGCTGGCCCAGCTCACGCTTGCTTTGGGGAGTGCTCGCAACGAGAATGGGAAGCAGCAGCTCCCAGATTGCATTGTGGGGGAAGAAGGACTCATCCTTACACCTTTGGGCCGCTACCAGGTAAAACATCTCTGTCACAAGGGGCATATGATGGTCACATGTCACATGATCTGTCCTTGCCCAAGTCGTTTGCAAAGATAGATTTCTGGATTTATTCTCACTGCTTGGGTTTCTAGATCATTAATGGTCTGCGAAGGTTCGAGATTGAGTACCAGGGGGACTTAGAGCTGCAGCCCATCCGGAGCTATGAAATCACCAGTCTGGTCCGTGTACTCTTCCGGCTGTCCTCTGCCATCAACCGCAGAGTAAGTGAGCAGCAGGGGCAACTGGGATGCCCCTAGACGTATCTTCGAGAGAGCACTCCTGCCCTAGGCAGCATCTTCCCCTTCATAGCCCTGCGTGATCCTGGAGACATGGGCGGAGGGTGAGCCTGCAAGAATCAATTGGTCCCAGAGGCACCCTAGAAGGGAGGATGCTCTGTGTCCCCAGCTGCTGAGTCCTTGTTTGTTCTCCAGTTTGCAGGCCAGATGGCAGCCCTGTGCTCCCGGAATGACTTCCTTGGCAGCTTCTGTCGCTACCACCTCACTGAGCCTGCCTTGAGCAACAGACACCTGCTGAGTCCTGTAGGGCGGAGGCAGGTCACCAATCCAGCCCGGGGCCCCAGGCTCAGCCTCCGTTTCCTAGGCAGTTACCGGACATTGCTCCTGCTCCTGATGGCCTTCTTTGTGGCTTCTCTATTCTGCATTGGGCCCTTGCCCTGCTCCTTGCTCCTGGTCCTAGGATATGTCCTCTATGCCATAGCCATGACACTGCTCACCGAGCGGGGGAAGCTGCACCAGCTCTGAGCTGCTGGCCATTTTCTCCTGAGCAGATTGTGGCAGGTTGCTTAGAAGCCAGGAAGAGAGGGGTAGGTCATCTTCAGGGTTCTCGGGAGTGGTCTCCTTGCAATGGTGGCGTTATTCAAAAGAACATACATAGAGTTGGAAGGGAAAGGGATCCAGGTAGGCCTGGCAGGAAGGATCAGTGTCAGAAGGTCCATGAGCCGTTCACTGTATAAGACAATCAGTACTGGCCATGGGTCCTCACTGTCAGTCCAAGGGCCCACAAGCAGCTGACCATTTCACGATTCTGCTGCATAGAGCTCGGGAACTAGTGTGTCCGCAGCAGGCCCTAGTTCTAGGCTCTGTGGAAGCTGATCCTGTGTAGGTCTCTCTGAGGTGGGCAGAATCGGGTTGTGATATTTTCTCACCAGGGCAGCAGCTCAATATCCATCCCAGAGGAGAAGCTAAGTTTTTAAGAGACTGAGTTTGGGGGTGGAGCTGGGTCCTGCCAGCCTCTGAACACAAAACTCAGCAGCATTGGTTTTGCCTGTAAAACTAAGGAATCTAAGGGAGTGTCATGTTTGTAACAACACCTGTATGAAAAGAACACCTTCACATCAAAGCTAAGACACCAAAGGGCTCGAATTCACCCCGCAGGTGACCCAACAACACCATACCCATGGTGTTCTTAGAACAGCCTTTGTTTGGGTGTGTATGGCTGTTTTTAAAGAAAGAACAAACTGTTTTCCTCCAAGCTTATCACTGGGCTTTGTATTTTGATGTAACTTCAGAATACATCATGGGACCCATGACCAAAAGTCAGCCCAAAACAACTGACCAAGGATCCGAATAAACCATTCTTGCTTCGGAGATTGTCTGGACCGAATCACCTGCCTAGGGTCCCTGGGCACTTGGGAACCGTGGAGCAAGCTCCTAGATACAGCACCTCCTTACCTCATGATGCAGTTCTTTCTGCCTGAAAGTCCTGTTTCCAGCCTAGGGCATGTTGGATTCAACAGAAACAAGGCCAAGGGCTGACTAACCCTGAGGTGGGGGCAGTCCCAATGGTACCTTGAGAACTGAGTAACCTGCCCAGCACCTCAGACCTGGCTCTAACTGTTGTCCAGAACAAATACCACATCAGCTTCCGGGAACTTTCTTCTTTTTCTTTCTTTCTTTTTTTTAAACAGTGTCCTTTTATTTTCCGTGAGAGAATGTTGCTTGTGTGTGTTGTGTGTGTGTGTTGTGTGTGTCTGTCTGTTGTGTCTGTCTGTTGTGTGCGTCTGTTGTGTGTGTCTGTCTGTTGTGTGTGTCTGCTCATCCCATGTGTGCATTGCTGAAGGAGACCAGAAGAGGGTGTCAGTGGGTGCTGGAGACCAAACTCCAGGCTTTGGTAGTGGTTTTGTTTGTGTTTTTTTTCCAAGACAGGGTTTCTCTGTATAGCCCTGGCTGTCCTGGAACTCACTCTGTAGACCAGGCTGGCCTCGAACTCAGAAATCCACCTGCCTCTGCCTCCCAGGTGCTGGGATTAAAGGCGTGCGCCACCACTGCCTGACTTCTGTAGTGTTCTTAACCAACTGCTGAGCCATCTCTTCAGCCTCCAGAAACTCATGGGCAGATGGAACTGATCTATACTAGCCAGCTCCGGGCCAGCATCTTCTCAGGAGTACAATCCCTTTATGGTGGGAAGGGCAGTTACCAATTTAGTTTCCCACTGTTCCTAATTTCCCTGGTCAGAGCTGAATGACTAGCCCTCATCAATAACCCTATCAATATTTCTCCTTTTTTGTGTGGGATAGAGATAGTTTCCCTGTGTAGCCCAGGCTGGCTTTGAACTCAGAGTTCCTCCTGCTTATGCTTCCCAAGTGTTGGGATCAAAGGCTTGTGCCACCACTGCACCTGGCCTATCAATATGAGCTGAATCTTTTTTTTTTTTTTTTTTACTCTTGACAGTTACACACACGTATTGGTCACACCTCGCCTCCAAGTCCCCCTGGAGTTTAATTTTTTTTAGGTTGACTTATTGGGGGAATGGGGGACTGTAGTGCATGCATGTGTACCATGTATAAACTTAGGTCAGAGTAGAAGTTGAAGGGGCTTTGAGTAATGGAACTAGGTTAGGCTTCAAAGCAAGTATCATCTACTGTCACAACTTTCAGTTGTCAACTTGATTCACCTGGGAAAGGAACCTTTTCATGATTATGTAGGCAAGCCTAGCCTACTTCGTCCATCCCTAGGCGGCGGGGGGTGGGGGGTGGGGGATGGGGGGTGGTCTGGGCTATATAAAAAAGGTAGCTGAGGGTGCTAGAGGGATGGCCCAGTGGTTAAGAGCACTGACTGCTCTTCCAGAGGTCCTGAGTTCAATTCCCAGCAACCACATGGTGGCTCACAACCATCTGTAATGGGATCTGACACCCTCATCTGGTGTGTCTGAAGAGAGTGCCAGTGTACTCACATTCATAAAAAATATATATATATATATAATTTTATTTATTTTTTTTAAAGGTAGCTGAGTGAGCTGGGGAGGAAGCCCCAAGCAGTATTTGGTTTCTGCTTCAGGCTCCTGCCTTGAATCTGATGCCCATTTTTCTTTTCTTTTGGTTATGGTGTTTATCACAGCAACAACAACAACCAAAAAAAAAAAACCAAAACAAAATATGATGCTCAACTAAGCCATCTTTCTGTTTTGGTTTATTTTTAGGATAAGTTCTCACTGTAGCCTATGATGAAACTTTGTACCCTAGACTGGGATTATAGGTACGTGGGTCTTTTTATTATCATTTGTGTTTGTTTTGAAGACAGGATTTCACTATGTAGCTCTGGCTGGCTTGGAACTCATTATGTACATCAGGCTTTTTGCTATGCAAAGGATGGACCTCTGGGGCACGGACCTGGTAGGCCCGCACCCAGCACTGACCTATTTGGCGATGACTGGCACAGCCTTTGCTTAGAAGTTTCCAAGCCAGGCATTAGTCTCGGGACTCAGAAAAGCAGAGGCAGCTCTCTTGAGTTATGGCCTATGTAGCTAAACTATGTCTCAAGTAAACAAACGGCCATGTCATAAATTAAGTAAGTAAATGGCCTAGTTTTCAAATGGATAAGAGATGAGCCAGCAGTTAAGAGAGCTTCCTGCTCTTCCAGAGGACCTGAGTTCGGTTCCCAGCACACACCGAAGGCTGCTCACAACTGCCTGTAACTCCAGCTCCAGGGCTCAGTGCCACACATGCACAGCTGCAGTGTACACTCATACAGGTACACATAAGTGAAAAAAAAAAACCCTAAAACCCAGCAAGCCAGGATTTTTTTGTTTTAGATCCTGGCTGGGTTCTCTAGGCAAAAGCAAGCACTTCCTTCAAAGACCCTTCCTGGGCTTTTGTTTTCTTGAAGACAGGTTCTCACTATGTCGCTCTGACTATTCTGGAACTCACTATGTATATCGGGCTGACCCTTGAATTCTCAAAGATCCTCCTGCCTCTGTCTCCCAAGTGCTGGGATTAAAGAAGTGCGCTGTCTGGTTCTCATGTGTGTTCAGGCAGCTCTTTCTCCCCACCTCTGCCTTTCTATTTATACCCACAAAGATTCTGTGAGTGTTTAAAAAGAGTGAACTATTAAAATGAAAGACTTTAAAAGCCAGTGCTTTGGCATATATCTATAATCTCGATTTTACACAATGAATCCAAGCTAGCTTGCGCTACAGAGTGAGACCCTGGTTCAAAAGTACAAGCAGGGCTAGGGTGGTGGCTCAGAAGGTATAGTAGTGGTTTCTTCCCAAGAAGGAGGACCTAAATTTGGGTCCCGAACACCCACATGAAAAGTGAGGAGGGAAGGCGCACACCCGGGACCCTAGCTCTAGGAAGATCCTGGGGCTCACGGGCTAGCCCAGCTGGCCTCAAGAGGAGATCTCTTCTCAAAAGTTATAAGGTGGGGAGTGAGACCACACCCACACGCACGGGGACGCACCCACCGCACACTAATCAGACCCAAGGTTCGGACAAGTTCAAGAGTCAGGTGCCTTGGTTTCTGCCGAACGCGGCCGCAGGCCCCGCCCCGTGGCGCGCCCCGCCCACCCCGCCCTCTCCGGCGTGCCCGTTCCCACGGCGACCGGGTGCCAGGCTCCAGCAGCCAGTACTGAGCGGCGGCGACGCCTTCATGAGCGGGGCCGGGCTGGCGGCCGGGGCGCGGCCCCTCAGCTCCGCAGCCCCAGGCTCCCGGGGTGCGGCCCGCCTACGCCCGCGCCCTCCCGCCGGCCTGCAGCACGCGGGGACGCAGCCGCCTCCGCTCGGGCCCAGCGAAGCACAGAAGCGGATCCTGGACCTGGAAAAGAGCCTGCAGTTCCTACAGCAGCAGCACTCGGAGACGCTAGTCAAACTCCACGAGGAGATCGAGCACCTGAAGCGGGAGAACAAGGGTGAGCCTCTGGGTGCTGGCTCAGCATTTACAACCTGAAGGTCACGTCCATCCAATCTGAACAGTCTCTGGTTGCGGGGAAGGACGCGGGAGGCTTCTCTTTGGTAGGGCCTGCCGACAGGCTCAGTCCTCCTGTGCCCACTAGCCCAGATGAACACTGACTCTCCTGTGCACTCTGTGCAGGGCAGGGTGTGTCCAGCTCGTTATTTAAAACTGTTGCTGAAGTTAAAACAGCACAGCAAACTCCAGTAAATGGTCACCAATTAAGCACATCCAGATTTTAGGCAGGGATTGCCAGGATGCTGCTCCACATCCCTTAAAGCCAGGGCACCCTTTATGCTCCCCACCCCCAAGGCTTGGCCTACTTAGAACTTCAGGCCTCCCTGTGACATAACTGCTCTTTACTCTGTCTACATCTCAGCTAGGGTTCCTCTGCTTCCTCCCACTCCACGCCTGTGCCTCGGTTTCTCCCTTTCTTTCTGATGCTGCCATTACCTGGACTGCCAATGATTCTCTCACTGGGCATCTTATTACATTAGGACTCTGTTTGCTTTGAGGCTCACCCCATGTCCGACTGACCAGCCCCATGTCACACCCCACTTACCATTGCCAGGGGCTCCTGGAAGTTAGCCATCCTGTCTCACTACAGCAGCCCTGCAGCCCTGCCCCTGCCTGGCCTAGTGGATGGGCACCTTGCAGGTGTTGGGGATGACAGGGATCAGCTAGAGGCATTTCTGGTCTGAGATGCCTGAAGGCTTGGTGGGAAAAGCTGGTGGGACCCATGGGAAGAGCAGGCCACACTTGTGCTCTGAATGGCTGTAGATTTTAAGTGTGATAAGGAGTCTTTGCTTGCTTTCAGATCTCCACTACAAACTAATCATGAATGAGAAGCCTCAGAAAAAAGGTAGGACTCAGGTGCTTGCAGGGAGTTACCACCCATGCCTATCTGGCAGCACGGAGCCCTGCATGCTAACCCAGAGGGGACCAGTTCTGGGCACTTGGACAGGTGGCACTTTCCTCAGCCACAGCTGGCTTGCTTGCTCTCAACACCAAAGGCATGAGGTCTGTGCAGTAGGGACAGTGAGGAGGCTGCATACCCTTCCACTGCTGAGCAGAACTCCTGAAATGGGAGTGGCCTGGGCAGCCCCATCCCATGGTGGGTTGATGGCTGCTGTGGTGTGAGCTGTGGTCTCCCAGCCCTGTACCATGGATTCCTTACTGTGGTGTGAGCTGTGGTCTCCCAGCCCTGTACCATGGATTCCTTACTGTGGTGTGAGCTGTGGTCTCCCAGCCCTGTACCATGGATTCCTTACACTCCCTGTGCGGTACACAGCCCTGCTTGAGCAGGGTGAGCCAGGTAGCAGGCGGAAGCAGGTTCTCAGGCTGAGCTCTGCATCTTCCCCCACAGGCAGCATCTCCACATGGAGCCTTCACTCTGGCAAGTCCGGCTCCAATTCCACAACATCCGGTGAGCCAGGGCCCAGGCTGGGCAGTCAGCGGGAGGTGTTGCCTAGAGTTGAAAACCCCCTTTCGCAAAGGGGGTGGCCCTGATATCCCATGTACAGAAACAACCAAGAAGGAGACTGGGCCAGGAGTCCTTGAGGGGACGCTCTACAAGCAAGACAAGGCCTGGCTGTCAGTGTAGTACAGCCAGATGATGTAGCAGGCCCACCCAGGTAGGGTAGTGAGTGAGTAGCTGAGCCATTAACAAAGGAACTCAAGTGCCTTCCAAGTCTTCTCCCTATTTTCTCCCGGGAGGAGGGTATGTACTCCACCAATGGCCCCCACACCCTACCCGTGACATCTCAGGGACAAAATAAACAGACCTCCTCTTCCCCCACCCACCTCCTACGGGAGGCGACCCAACTTCACTGACAGCAACAGCTGACCAGCAGCCCAGATGCCAGGCCACTAGTTTGTTCTACCCCAGATGGAAGGCAGCAGCCCCCACTGTGGTTTCCCAGCACAGGCAGCAGATACCACAGGCGTCACTGCCCACTTTATCCACTGCAGCCCTAAGTGTTCAGTACAGCAGAGGGAACTGAGGCAGGGTCAGGGCTTCTTGGGTACATTGGCTGATCCTAGAGAATGGGTCTGTGGCTCCCAAGGCCTTTAGTGATAGCCCTGTTGGTGTGCCCTGCAGCCAACTCTCAAGGCAAGACCAGGCCCCAGCCCAGCTCCTTCAAGAAGCAAGAGCTGAAGTCTGCCGCCCTCCAAAAGACAGACCGGGAAGAGCAGTCACTCAGCAGTGCTGCCCTGTCCCACAGCAGCAAGCTGGACAGAGTCCCTGGGGCTCAGGGACAGGCCAAGTAAGGCCTGCTTGTACCTGAGAACCAGGCCTGCACCCCAAGGGCCCCAAGCTTACCCATAATAGGTTTCCACCCCGGGACCAGCAGGCTACCTTGTTTCCATCTCGATGGACCTATTATGGTGAAAATGGCGTTCAGGGAGCTGCCAGGCTGCTGTTTATGGACTGGGTACTACTTTGCTCTCTTTCCTGGGGGTCCTGCAGAGACCCCCCGGCTGACCTAACCTACAGGGGACCAGTGGAAACCCCTAAATGATTGTTTTCTTAGAGAAGACACCAAGAGACAAAGTGACTTGGTCGTCTGTTTGCTTGGAGGAGGGTTGGAGGGCTACCAGGGTCTTAGGATGCAGTCCTGGCTGGCCTGGCACTTACTCTAGGCTTTTAGCCTCAGCAAGCCACCTGCCTCTGCCTCCCGAGTGTGTACCACCACACCCATCTTTAAAAACCAAGAAGAGTTTGGATTCTTGGGGTTTCTGATCAATCTGTCTTTAGGAGGCATGGGTTAGAAGTACAGAGCAGGGCCAAACTCTCGGTGACCTGTTTCCTCAGTAGTAAAACTGAGACAGGATCTTACTCTGCAGTCCCAATTCCAGGAATTACTCTGGGCAAAAAACAAGCTGGATGGGGTTGCCTGGCAGCTAGCTGGTTGCTTCTTCAACATAGGGGGTGAAGAGACAGACCCAAGGTCATAGCTGGCTAGAGGGCAACGGAAACAGGCTTCTTCCACACTGGCAGGCATGGGTGCTGCCCCAGGGAGGTGGTGGGTGGGTGGCTAGACCACTCCCACAGGTCGCCTCTGGGCTGTTGTAATGTTTCAGAGACGAGGATGCAGAGGCCTCTAATTCAGGGGCCACGTTGGTGGGGGGCAGCCATGGCCGGCAAGGGACAGGGATGGCCCCCTTACTGAGCCTGCCCCCGCACCTGCGCAAGCCTACCACAGTGCAGCAGTGTGAGGTGGTCATCCGTCAGCTGTGGAACGCCAACCTCCTGCAGGCCCAGGAGGTGAGGCCCTGGGCAGGCACATGACTCTGAACGCCAGTGGCACAGGACACTGTACCCACCATGCCTCTCCCTGCCTTTCAGCTACAGCACCTCAAGTCACTCCTGGAAGGGAACCAAAGGCCCAAAGCTGCAGCTGAGGAGGCTGGGCTGGGCTGTCCAAAGTGAGTGCCTTGTACCGGAGCCCTGCCCTAGCCCAGAGGGGGTGTGGGCCTCACAGCTAACTTCCTTTCTCAGGGACCAGGACTCCATGCAGTTCCCCAAGGTCACCGCCAAGAGCCTTAGTAAGAAGTGGTAAGTCCCAGACACAGGGAGCGGGTGCCCCCACAGCTTGGTGCCACAAGGGACAGGAGGAGAGGGTGCCCAGAGGAAAAGCCAGGCAGGCCCTGCTCCCAGCCTAGCCATTGGTGCAAGGCACCCTTGAGGCAGCTGGCAGACACTATCTTGTCCTCCACCCTAGCCTAATTCTGAGCCCGATGCCTGCTGCAGAGCGTGGCATCCTGCCTGCATTGAAACAGAGCCTGAAGAACAACTTTGCTGAGCGGCAAAAAAGGCTGCAAGTAGTGCAGAGCCGCCGCCTGCACCGCTCTGTGCTGCTGAGCCAGCGGCCTGGAGCCCGGCCATCCTCTCTCAATAGCGGCTCACACCAACCCTATTTTGCAGCCACACGAAATTCCAAGACAGACAGAACCCATGACAGATAAAAGCACTTGCTCTCAGAAATGAGGAAGACTGTCTATTTTCTCTATTTTACTATTCCTGAATTTATACAAAGGCACATAATAGAATGTTACTGTCCTTCTACCTGTAGACTGAAAATAAAAATTGTTTCTCCAAGTCCTAAGCTTCCTTCTTCACGGATATCAGATGTCTCCTAAGCCAAGTGTCCCTGCAACTCTACAAGTGCCCTATCTAGGCAGCCAAGGCTGGTGGATCCTAGGGATGCAGTGCACCAGCCATCCTAAATGGCATTCTGGGGCCAGCTGGCTTTGTTACTTGGCTGGCCCGAGGGCTGCCTTCTAGGCACTGGTCAGGAATAAGTGTTGCCTGGACACCCAATGCTACTGACAACAGTCATGCTGGACTGAGGTGCTTGAGGCCTCACAGGATGACAACTGGGAGAGACCTGTCCGCCACAGCTGTGCACTCTACCCCTGGCCAGCAGCTGTCACCTGGAAGTGGTCAGCTTGTGCCTACTCCTCCTGGCAGCTCCACACCACCACTGCCTACTCCCTCAGCAGAATCAGACCAGGGGCTGGGCAGGAATCACATGATGGCAGAAAGTAGATGAAGTCCAAGGTCTCCCAAGATGGACAGTGGGCTCAGACTAGCAAAAAGGTAGATGCTATAAACTCCTGACAAACACAGGAATAATAAATTTATTATAAGAATCATATGACAGAGTAGTGCACATATAAAAAGGGGAATTTATTTCACCAGAGTGCTACCCGTTGCTGCAGGGTGGCAAGTGCCATCTGGCAGCATTCTGAAGGAAGCCCACACTCTTGGCGGTGATACAGAGAAAAGAATATGGGGTTGAGGCTGGCAGCCCCAATGACAGGTATCTGGCTAGCTGCCTGTGCCTCATAGCACCGACAGCCCTTCACCCAAGATTGGCGCAGGAATGTCAGGGCCAGCCCCCCTGCCCCAGCCGGCTCTCCTCCTCACATGACTGTGAGGAGGCCCACAGAGCGGAGGCTCTGCTGGTGGCAGAGAACCCGCTGATGCCTTATTGGCCTTTCTTCCAAACTGAAGTCTGCCCTGGCTTCAGACATATTCCTGTGATAAGCCCACACGCCTTAGGAGGCACAGCCTGAGCCCCAGTGTGGCTGGAGAACTCTAAGTACAGTGAGGGTTTCCTATGTCCCCACGTTCTCCAGATAGGAGTACGATGTATCGTTAACACAGAGATGCTTGGATGGGACCCTGAGTTCTCATGCTGCTGAGTGGACATGGAAGCCCAGAAAGGCTGTAGGAAGCATGGCTGCAGGAAGTGTGGGGCCTGACCTCTGGAAAAAACAAAACAAAAAACAAAACCAAAACCCAGTGGAAAACCTTGTGGGGAACACCCCAGGCCCTCATGCAGCCAGTTCCACAGCTGCCCAGTGAGTACTGCACAGGAATGGGGAAGCAGCTGGCAGGTCCCCAAGACAGAAGGTAAAAGCAGGAAAGCTAACCTAACCCAGGCCCTCTAAGCAGCCAACACCTAGTAATGTCTGGTAGGTGGTGTGAGATCTTCAGCCAGAAGGGCTGCTGGTAATCCTGAAGTCCAAGTTTGCTAGGCAGCTGAGAGGCAGGCCTGGTGAATGCTCTGGGCCCAGGTGTTGAGCAGGGCTGTGACTGAGTGCTTGTCAGGGAGCTGCAGCAGCCTGGAGGTCATGCACCGGTGCACTGACTGCAGAAAGGGGTTGGCATCTGCAACACAGCAGCAGCTTTGAGTGCTGAGCCTGGCAAGGCAGCAGCCACCTGGGCTGGCTCTTGGAGCACTTCTGGGAATCTCTTGCACCCCACAGTGGTGGGACCTTACAGTCAAACTTTCAGTTAAGAGCTGGGATTTCTATGGATCTGGAGCCCCAGACGGGCCTGCTATGTGCCAATAGAAGCCAGGTACTGTTCCCACCCAAGAGATTCCATCCACGCAGACAGACCTACATGAGCTCCTGCTGGTGGCCCTGGGACACTTTGTAGAGCTTCAAAGGAATATCATGGACTTGACTACCCTCCCCCACCTGACAGGTGCCCTGGAGCTGTCGTAGGCAAAGGGCAGAGGACATGGTGGCCCTTCTATCTGTCCATTGGGCCCCTGGATGGCTCCTCTAGGCTCACCTACCATATTGCCACTGACGGTCGATCCACATTGGGCTCTGGGCAGGGTAGTCAGCAGGCACACTGAGCTCCAGTGGTGGCACACTAGGGAGGTCCTTGTCATCTGTAACACAAAAACTGCTCTTGTGATCTGGCTGACAGCCTGGCAAGCACCAACACAACCCTCACCTGCCCACCTCACCCCTGCTTCTGAAAAGGCTCTCTACACTCTACAGGGTTCCGATGAAGCCTGCTACAGACCTAGAGTCCTCTTACATCCTCAGGCTTCCAAAGGCAGGAAACACCTTGTGCAGATAGGATGCTGCCAATGGTTGCCCCAGGACCACGGCCACTTTTGTAGAGAAAGATAAATAAATGCATAGGGCCGGGGCTGGAGGATCTGGGGAGTTGGAGGAGGGATACCCCTCCGAGGAATGAAAAGTGAGGCACAACAGCAGTGACCAGACCACGTGAGCACAGGACAGGCTCTGGTGACTGGCCTCCAGCATGGACAGCAAACCACCCCACCCCCACCCCGGCCACTCACCCAGCTTGCAGATCAGGTGGACAGTGCCGTTGTTGCTGCAGTGAGAAGGGTCCAAGTTCACCAGGAACTTGGGGTCCAGCCTTGCCACTTCACCTTGCAGCACGTTGGGTATGCTCTGCCGCTCACTCTCCTCAAACCTCCGCTTCCGGGAGCACACCACCGGGGACCTGGAGGAAGCCACTCGAGTGACTATGCAGATGCCACACAGCCTCTAGACTGCTGCTTACCACTAGGCTCAGCCTGAGGGTACATACACGATAGGTGGGCCATGGATGGCCATCATGGCGGGCACAAATGTGCGGTACAGGGAATGGTTGAAGACAGGTGAGCGGATGTTGGCCAGGACTGCATCTAGGAGTGGTTGGCACAGGTCTTGCTGTTTGGTTGGAAGAACTGGGGGTGGTGGGGGTGTGGGCTAGAGACAAAATAGAGTGGGTCAGTGGTGTGGGCTCAGTGCCTCATCCATTCTGAGTCTTCCAAACCTCAGGCTGTCACCAGCACTCATGCTCCCGAGGCTTCACCTACGGCCTCCACCCTGACAGTGCACACACTGGCAGCAGGTTCGCAATGGATTCCCAGCCTCGCAGCCTCTCTCCCATCCTATTGCTCCCTTCCCTGTGCTGGGGCCTGAACACAAACGCAGATGCAGGGGATGGGGTGGGGTGCAGAGTGACTTCTTCCCTTCACGTTCCCCTGGCTAGAATCCTGTCAGGTCCGGTCTTTAGCAGTGCTAACTCCTTCCAGCAGGGTGGGTCCTTGGCCTCCACTCACCACTGCCATGTCATTCTTGAGCTTCTCCAGGGCAATCTCACACTTCTGCAGGGTCTTCAGGGGACACCTAAGGGGAGGGCACATGAGCTGACATTCTGCTGGAGGGATAGGGTAGGTAAATCTTGTCCCAACCATCATCCTGGTAGCTTCTTGGGCCTCAGCCACTGTAAACCATCACAAGAATCCCAGCTAGCCCACCATCTTCTTTCAGAAGACCTGGCAGGCCTCATTCTCACCAGGACCAGCTCTTGCCACATCTTGGCCCTGAGCCTCTAAGGATCTAACCTAAGATCTTCTAACCTGGAAGACTGAGTAGCTGTAACAGGCCCCATTCGGCAGTGACCACTAGGCACCTGGAAGGACTTTCCCAAAGGACAGCAGAGCCCAAGGTGTGCTGAGCTGTGACACTTGGCAGGTGTGGAGACACATCCATGTACAGCCCTGAACACTACTAGTGTTAGCAGCACCCTATGGCTGGTGGGCAGAAGGAGTTGCAAGCCTGACATCCCACTGTCATCCATGAGCTTCTCATGGGCTCCATTCAGGTTCACTTACACAACTAGTGCACAACTAGCTACAGCCGGGCCTAGAGCCCACGGCGTGAGTGAGACAAAGCTATCTGCATAAGGTCAGTGGGCAGTCAGGAAGAGTTCAAGGCAGACTCAGCTAACCTGTCATGTCTAGCTGAAGGGAGGGGACACTATAAGCCAGCACCTAGCATTGTGACCCATGAGCCAGACTATGACAGCCACAGATGAAAGTGTGAGGATAACAAATCCTTGAACAGGGTTGAAAGGTGGGTGCTGGAAAGGTGCAGGTAGGGTTGAAGTTTCTGTGCACATCTTATTTGTAAAGTCACCTGAGCCTCAAGCATAGTCACAGAGAGCTGCTGGACCTTTTGTTAGACCCACACTGTCACCAAGTCTTGGGAACCCTCTGTGAGCTGTGGCACAACACAGCCCTGCCCTAGGTCCTGGGCCAGTGCTCACCGCTTAGAGGGATCAGTGAGAATGTCCAGCAGGCTCTTCATCTTACTTAAGTCCTTTTTTCTGTCTGGGAAAGAAAGGGGACACTAAGAACAGGCCCTGGGCATCCTGGCCCACCCTGCTCTCCGCCAGCCTACCTTCATTCTTGTCGATCTTGTTTATCATGCGTCGCAGGGGCTCGATGTACTTGGACAGTTGCTTCAGCTTGTCCAGATACTGCTGCTCTTCAGCCTGGCTGGAGCCAGCTGGGCTCATGACAGAGCTGGGGTTCACTACAGGGGACAGGGTGGGTAAGATGGATGGCTACAACCTGTAAGGTGGGTGTCACAAGAGGTCTGAAGGTTCCATGGGCCCTTTACACAATCTGAGCCCTTGGGAGGGGGAAGGAAGGGAGAGGCACTTTGTAAAGCTGTCCACCCAACCCTGGCCCAACTTACCAGGGGTGTTTAAAGGTCCAGGGGAAGGGACGCTGAAGTTCTGGGGGGTGCGTGCTGTCACTGGGCTCTGAGAAGGCTGTGGTGAGGGGCTAGGCAGGAAGCTGCTGGGAGATGGGGCAGGGCCGGAGCTGCAGCCAAGTGAATAAAAGCAGGTCTGAGCCCAGAACACGATGCCAGCCCTGAGGCCAAATGGGGTGAAGGAGGAGGGGGGAAATGTGCATCCCAGCAGCCTACCTGACATTAGAGTTGGGCTGGGAGCCAGGTTGTGGGGATGGCTGTGGGGGAGGGGGCATCGACTGTGGGGTCTGCACCTGCTGGCCCGGTGATGGCGAGGACAGCATGGTGAGGCTGCTTTGGCTGACCTGGAAATGGAGAGACTTAGCCAGCTCCATGTTACACACACACCCTGTACAAACCCCCCACTGCTCTGCCCTCCCGTCTTACCCACCATTTCCTTCACCCAGGTACAAGCCTCACCCGTGGGTCCACACAACACATGGTATCCAAGGGGCCAGAAGAAAGGCCAGGTGGGCTGCCTGGCTCCTTGGTGGGGGCCCACAAGGATTTCAGGTTTCTGGAGTGGTACAGATACGGTAAGGGTCTGTTTCTCGAGCACTGGTGTACAAGGAGGGAGCCTCAGGAGGCCCTATGTTCTGTCATATTCTGCCTAACCTGGGAAACTCTTCTCTGAGGGTTAGTAAAGACTAAAAAAAATAGTTAGGCGACGGGACGGGGTGTATGCACACCCACCTTTCATCAAAGAAGGGCGAAGCTGTAGTTCTACATGGAGAAGACAGCTGCCTGTTGGCCTCTGGCTGCCATCCTGGAGCATCCTAGAGGCCATACCAACTCCAAAAGTCCCTAACTATCCAAGGGAGCCCCCTTCCTACTCCAGTCAATCATTGTGTACCAAGCAACCCCTTCAGCCTGCCTTTCATGGCTCAGTGGCCAGCCAGTTCTACAGAGCAAGTCAACCAATCAGGTGCCTCTCCCAGGGTACCAGGCACTGGTGCCCTGTGGGGACACCTCCACATCTTCCCACACCGTCTCTGAGTAGGTTCTTAGCTTCTCATATTGGGAACAGGTGCAGATCCCAAAAGAAAAGCAACAGCTGCACTCCTCAGCTGCTCAGCCCCACACTGGCCAGGCCACAAAGGACATGTGGCCTGCCACAGCGATTCCAGCTCCAGAGGACCCAATGCCACCTTCTGGTTTCTGTAGGCACTGCCCTTAGGTGTACATCCCCTACTCCACACACACAAACACATAATTTGAATAAAATGTTTTAATACACACCCAGCACACTTTCGGTGCTGGGATGGACTATGAATCCAAGGCTACCAGGGCAGGCACATGTCACACATAATATAAAACCTGCTTGGAATCAAACTGTGTCCCAAAGTCCCAGGACCACACAGTTCCATGCAGACTACAGATGGTACCAACAAAGGCTGGGTCTAAGCCCTGTCCTGTTGGCCAGGCCTTCCTTAGAGTGGGTTCTTGCCCCCGATACGTTCCCAAGAGGCCCTGGAACCCTTTCTCTTTCTCTGTCCCAACTGCCTACCTGGTACCTGATACTGGTTGCAGAAGCTGTCCTTATCCTTGGCAGCTGTGCCTTGGCTATAGTTTAAGGCTCAGGTCTACTACATTAGGCACCCAGAGGGCTGCAGGGCTGAACAGGGCCATACAGTAGAAAGAAATCTCATGTCCCACTTTAGCACCCATACTTGGGCACGGGACATGGGCTTTAATACCGTCTGTCCTTGTTGAGGACATAGTAGAGGTCAAAGCAGCTGTCCAAGAAATGCTACATTGGTAAAAGACACAAAAGAAAAATAACCAGTGGAACGTGAGAGACAGAGAAGCCTAGAATATAGAAAACATCCCAGGACCCAGGCAAAGAGTCATGCTGTTGGAGACAAGACGCTCTCTCCCTTATTGGGAAGTCTGGACTCCAGTATCATGATTCTCAGTGTCATGATAGTGTAGAAAGCTCTTCAAGGCCTCTGGAGTCCAGACTGCACTCAGTCTATTCATACACAACCCATCTTGAACAGCATGTGCCCCAGCAAACCTCACCAGCACTTCACTAGGTCTGGGACTTCCAGAAGAAGACCCAGTATATGGGTCTGCCTGGATTCTTTGGCTACTCCAGGACAGGTCAGCTGGCATGCCCTATAGAATGGGGGGCAGCGGAAAGATTTAGAACAGTAAGAACAAACCAAGGCGAGGCACCTCTCACCTCTATGATCAGGAACCTTCTAGGAATCAGTGCCAGGTTGCTCAAGTCTTAGTCACCATAGATACTACTGGTACAAAGAAGCAGCCCAAAGACATCTCTACACAGAAGTGACCCAGCAAGAGCAGGGGTGTAGGGAAGAACCAGAGGGGGTCGCTGGCTCCTGGGGCTTCTGCTGTTGGGGAAGGAGACTCTTATAGGGAGGCTGTGCTCTCTCAGGTCACATCCTATGGCGCAGGCATGGGCACATCACAGCTGCTATCAAAGAAAGGCCAGAGTGGTTCACCTCAGGGGAAGAGCTTCTGATAGACCCCTGGTGTCTTAGGGTTTCTATTCCTGCACAAACAAACATTTTGACCAAGAAGCAAATTGGGGAGGAAAGAATTTATTCAGCTTACACTTCCACATTGCTGTTCATCTAAAGAAGTCAGGACTGGAATTCAAGCAGGTCAGGAAGCAGGAACTGATGCAGAGGCCATGGAGAGATGTAACTTACTGGCTTGCTTGCTTCTCCTGGCTTGCTCTGCTGGCTTTCTTTTATAACACAACACTACCATCCCAGGGATGGCACCACCCCCCTTGATCACTAATTGAGAAAATGCCTTACAGCTGGATCTCATGGAGGCCTTTCCTCAAGGGAGGCTCCTTTCTCTGTGATAACTCCAGCTTGTGTCAAGTTGACACACAAACACATCACTATTAAGCCTCAACCCTTTCTTTTTCATCCCCAAGAACTAAATAATTTTAAAAGTCCCACAGTCTTTGCAAATTCTTACATATTAAAATTTTAATCCCTTTAAAATACCCAATCTCTTTTAAAATGCAAAGTCTTTTTACAATTCAAAGTCTCTTAACTGTGGGCTCCACTAAAATACTTTCTTCCTTCAAGAGGGAAAAATATCAGGGCACAGTCACAACCAAAAGCAAAATCAAACTCTAACCGTCCAATGTCTGGGATCCACTCACGATCTTCTGGGTTCTTCCAAGGGCTTGGGTCACTTCTCCATCACTGCCCTTTGTAGCACACACCTTGTCTTCTAGGCTCCAGATGCCTGTACTCCACTGCTGCTGCTGTTCTTGGTGGTCATCTCATGGTACTGGCATCTCCAAAACCCTGCTGTCTTCTGCTGCAACTAGGCTTTACCAACAGCCTCTCATAGGCTCTCTTCATGGTGCCAAGTCTCACCTCCTTTACATGACCCCTTCAGTCCTGGGCCGTCAACTGCAACTGAGGCTGCACCTTCACCAATGGCCTTCTATGGCCTCTCACAGTGCCGAGCCTCAGCTGTTCTTCATGACCCCTTCATGCCTTCAAAACCAATACCACCTGGGTGACTCTTACACATTACCAAGTACAGCTGTAGCACGAGGTACAACCTTGGCTATCTCTGGAACACAGCTTCTCTGTGCTCTCAGAAAACACTTCCAGAAGATTTCACCTTAGTGATGCTGGTCTCTTCTTAATCACTAATTTCTAATCACTAATTTGCTAATTTCTCAGCTCCAGCTAACCAGCATCAATAGTTCCAGTAATGCAATGGTTTTGCTTTAGTAGTTTTGGTATCTTATTAATCACAGCTCTTCTTCAGCTCCAGCTAACCAAAAACCACAGAATCTTCACAGTCAAAATATCAATGGCCCTGATAAGTCTTTAATCTTCCCTCTCCAAAGTCCTTCCACAGTCCCCCCAAACATGGTCAGGCTGTTACAGAAATATTCCCCTATGCTGGTACCAACTGAGTTAGGGTTTTACTGCTGTGAACAGACACTACGACCAAGACAGCTCTTACAAGGACAGCATTTAATTGGGGTTGGCTTACAGGTTCAGTCCACTATCATCAAGGCAGAAACATGGCAGCATCCAGGCAGGCATGGTGCAGGAGGAGTTGAGAGTTCAACATCTTCATCTGTAGGCTGCTAGCAGAATACACTGACTTCCAGGCAGCTATGGTGAGGGTATTAAGCCCACACCACAGTGAAACACCTCACACCTACTCCAACAAGGTCACACCTCCCAACAGTGCCACTCCCTGGGCCAAGCATATATACAAACCATCACACCTTGCAAACCATCTGTCAGTTGAATGTTACAGGCAGGAACACTGGTGACCACAGTGAAATCACTTGTCAGAGTCACAGAGCTAGAGGCTCACAGGGACAGCCAAGGCACTGTAAAGAGTGGTAATTCAATAATGGTGAGGGTAGACTGTGGGAACTGTAAGCATGGCTGGAACAGAAGCAAGAATCTGGGTAGACAGCCAAAGAAAATGGGAAATCAGGGGAGCCCCAGCTGGGGAAGAAAGGTAATCCCAGGAGCCCCAGAACCTCAGACAGGCTGGTGCCATGGATTCTGCTCCATCTAGCAGTTACACTTGCCTTTGTTCCTGACCTGGAACTGAGCACGAACCATGTGGTCCCACTCCACAGAATCAAGGAACACTCTTGTCATGGCCTTGCCTGCTTACATTCACTATGTATCACAGAGAGACACTATGGATGGTGCTGTCCTGGCCCTTTTCAAAGTAGGGAGTTCTTCACAGGAAGGGTTGAGATCAGACATCTGTACTGTATGGCCAAAAGGGAGGCCTCCAGGGTTCCCTCCACTGGCACCCCCCCTTAAGTCTCAGGGCCTTTGTCCTCTCAGTAGACAAGCAAACGTGAGTGTGCTTTAAAAACAAAACAAAACAAAACAAAACACAGACCAACAAAACTCAGCCAGGCATGGTGGTCCACACCTTTAATCCCAGCACTCAGGTGGCAGAGGCAGGGGGAATCTCAAAGCCAGCCTGGTCTATAGAGTGAGTTCCAGGACAGCCAGGGCTACACAGAGAAACCCTGTCTCAAGAAAACAAAAACAAAAACAAAAAACCCCAAACAAACAAAAAATAAAATAAAAAAATCCATGCCTAGTCCAGCGTAGCCTTGTCTATCTCCCTGCTGCCAAGGTCCTCTGGCCAGCACCCAGCTCAAAATCCTGATGCTGCTGAAGTTGTCTTCAGCACAGAGCCCAAAGCTTCAGGGACACATGCCCTATGTTCCAGCACTTACCAGGAGATGATGAGTCAATCGGACAGGACTTAAGCTGGCATGTACCAGCTCCATCAACCAAGTACATTCTTTGAGGGTGACCCCAACTTTTCCATGTACCTTTTATTTTAGCATCGATCTTTTCTTTCTCCTCTCTAATTACCTTCCTTGCTGTCTGGGGTTAGGAAGTGCTATAGATCAGAAGACCTACACAGTTGACAGTGCAGGAGCTAGTCCACAGACAGGTTCTGTCAGTCAGGAGAAAGAGCAAGGCTGTCAGGCCAGCAACAAAAGCAGGGCTGAGGGGTTTCTAGGAGAATCCTACTGTCTTGACTCTGAATTCTGATCCTCAACACGCTCCCTTCCAGCTTCTTTCCATTTATAAAAGTAGCCACATGCTGGAATTATGACCTGCCACAGTGAGAACTCACAAGGTTCTACACATGAAGACCCTAGCTCAAGATCTGACATATATCATACCCTCAAAAATGCTGGGGACCTTTAGTTTCTACAAAAAAAAATAATCTTCTATACTGGTAAGTGGCTGATCCCCACAATTCCACCCAACCCTGTACATCCAATTCGTCCTGAGCTAGAGGACCCTCCTTTGAAGAAAGCTACACAAGTGTCCTAGTCTGACTATGCAGAGAGGACAGTTCCTCCTTGTGGGCCCTCGGGCAAAGGCAGGGGCTCCATCTGCTAGAATTACAGATGTACTTCCCTGTGTAGGAAAGGGAATTTTAAAGGTCTTTCAGCTATCAGGGGTTTTTTGTTTTGTTTTATATTTGTTTGTTTGTTTGTTTTATAATAAAGCCTCAAAATAGAGAACCCTGTGATGAAATTATCTTCAAACATCGCCTGGCACATGGAAAGATGTTAAGCAAATGAACGCACAGGTGTGGGCAATGGTGATATGAAGCATATTCCCATGAGGTCAGGAAGTGTACAGAGCACAGTCTATTCAGTTCCTATGTGGTGATGACTCACTCACTCCTCCCAGGAAGCTGATCTGGACAGTACAACTCAACAGCAGTGAGCACTTGCTGTGTACTCCTGGGGAGCTGGATGCTGCAGAGTGCTACAGCATCACACAGCAGAGCCCTAGAAAGCCACAGTTTATGTTCTTCTGAGATAATGTCTCAGGTAGTCCAGGTTGGCTTCAAACTCTCTTCAGGAGTTCTGGAATGATGCCACAATTCAATTTTATACAGGTAAATTGGTGATCAAACCCAGGGTTTTGTGCATGCCAGGCAACTACACCCAGCCCATGTCTTCTGCTTTATTTTACCATGAAAACAAAAGAAGTAAGACAATTTTAAAGTAGAGGAAAAGCCCCTCATGATATATCAGCAAGAGCTGGCCATGGTGGCACATGCCTTTAGTCCTAGCACTCAGAAGGCAGATCAAGGTCAGTCTAGTCTAAAGAGTGAGATCTAGTGAGCTCTACAGAGAAACCCAGTCTCATCAAAACCAAAACCAAAACCAAAAAAAAAAAAAGAAAAGAAAAAAAAGAAAGAAAAAGGAGAGAGAGAGAGACAGACAGACAGACACATACCAGCAAGGAAGGCCTGGCCTCAAATAAAGTTAACATTTCTTTACTGCTTTGAAAGCCACCCTAAAGAAATGACAATGTTTCATGGGGGTGCTCAGAGGAACCCCAAGCTTTTGGGCCGAGCCCTATATGAAGCCCGATCTGTAAATACCTGTGCCGTGGGCTGTCCGCCCAAAGAGATGGAGCTTGACGGGCCAGCAGACATGGTGGAGGTGGGCGGGAACCGGGCTCTTACGTGCACCCCGCCTTGGGCCAAGGCTTCAGCAATCATCTTTGAGGATAGAGGGACAACAGACAAGGTAATTGCAACAAGGACTGCAGTGCATGGCAGGTGAGGGTGTTTGCAGCCTCATGGAGTAATCCACAGAGGTGAGGCCCTGTCAAATGACCCAGATGTGTAGGGGGAGGGTGTGCTTGAGGGCGTGTTTGAGCATTCTACACCTCCAGACTCAGGAAAGCACCAGATGTCTAGAGACACCAAGAAAGTGAGCCAGACCTTTCTACTGTACTAGCCAGCATCCTGTGGTGGTTGTCCTGGACATTCCTCTGAAGTGTGGACAGAACAGACCCTAAGGTCTATGTCGTGTCAGAGGCAGACCGCTCAGTTTGAGGAGACCAAGTTCTTGGGACAAACTTGAAAAGAGGACAAGTCAGCCAGGCTTACAAAGAACAAAGTCAAGTGTCACTGAAGCAGCAGACTGCTGATAAGCACTGCACACTCTTATGAGTGCACCTGGAGCCCAAGGCACACTGACCTATCTGGCCTTCTGGGGTGCTGCTTCTGGAAGTAAGAAGGAATGCTGATGGGTGGCACGAGAGGCTGGGGTTTTCCCAAGGAGCTTCCTCGCTAATGAGGAAGGTCTCTCATCATGTCTCACAGGGACATAAGAAACACCTGCAGAGTCTGGAGCTTCAAGACCAACAGAGGCTTTTCCCTTGGTTAACTTTTGTTTCTTGATTCATACAGACAGCCAAGGGCAGGCTATCATTGTCATGGCTTTGAAGATGGCTACCTTCTCTATGTTCTGAGGTGGCAGATGGAGCCCAATCTGACTCCTGGAAAGCAAGGGCTACATGCACTCAGAATGTTACAAACAGGAACAAAATGACATGGCCTGGTACAGAACTTTTGCACCCAAACCAAACCAAACCCTAGTAACAAAGATGTGAGAGGGTCACTTGAGTGATGAAGTTAAGAATAAGCAGGAGTAACATGGTAAGACCCCAGTTCAAAAAGAAAACCACTGAGACCTGGGAGGCTATGAATTAGGCTATCTGCATGGCACCTTATTGCAGATTCAATCTGTGCAGCAAAGTGTGCTAGAAAGAAGGCTCCCCAATGGGATATAGGCCTATGAAGACTATGGCATTACAGAGGGCTCATGATCAAAGACAGCAGGTGCATGCAGCAAGCACCACAAGACTCCAATGAGAACATTCTAAGAGCCAAGAAAGGGGCAACTCTCACCATTTCTGCAGCCAGCCAAACAAACCTCTTGGTTCTGATGGTGGCTGTCAAACCAGGGGTGCTGTCTCAAACAGCCTATCCCCCAACAGGTGACTGGCAGACAGACACAAAGAGGGCTTGAAGGGATAAAAGATAATTTATTCCAGGGTTCTTAATAGAACTCGGGGTCACTTAGGGAGGTCCATTCACAACCAGTGGCTGTCGTGCCAACTTGTCTCCAGGAACAAGAAAAGCCATAAGGAAGGAATCATTATGGACTCTCTAACTAGTTTTTAATTTTTTTAAAAAAATTTTTAAAAAGATTCCTTTTACTTTATGCTTAAGAGTTTTGCCTACATGTATGTATATGTACCATATACATGCCTGGTAGCTGCAGAGGTCAGAAGAGGATGTTGGATTCCATGAAACTAGACTTACAGGTGGTTGTGAGCCATCATGTGGCTGCGGGGAACTGAACCCACATCCTCTGGAAGAGCAACAAATGCTCTTATTTTATTTTAAGACTTATTTTTACTGCCTGTGCATTAGTGTTTTCCCGCACGTACGTCTGTGCACCATGGACGTGCAGTGTCCCTGGAGGATGGAAGAGTTACACATGGCTGTAAGCCACAACACAGGTCCTTACAAGTAGCCAGTGCTTTCTTTTCTTTTCTCTTTCTCTTTCTCTGTGTAGACCTGGCTGTTGTGGAACTCACTCTATAGACCAGGATGGCCTCGAACTCACAGAGATCCGACTGCCTCTGCCTCCAGAGTACTGGGATTAAAGTCATGCACCACCACCTCTTGGTGCAGCCAGTGCTTTTAAACACTGCAGTCTCTCCAGGCCCTGACTAGTTTTCTTTATGAAGAACTTCTGACAAAGAAAACTCTTCCCCCTTTACCCACCAGGCAGAAACCCCAGAGAAAACCACTGAAAATCTTCACAGGATCAGATAATTAGCTACCAAGTGAAACTTATTGTCAAAGATAACTCTTCTCTACCTCTCCATGCACTGCTACCTGCAAAGGAATTTTAATGCCCAACAGAGCACCTGGCTGGTTCCAACTGTGGCAATTGACTAGGAGGGCTCACAGGGACACGGGCCCTCTGAGTCAAGGTTTGGACAGAGAGCACTTCTAAGTCAGCTATATTGAATGGGATACGTGACAATTGTCTGACTTGGTTGACAATTCTTTGTCACCTAAAGTTAAAAGGCCAATGTGTAGGAAAATAAAGACATACTTCTGGTTTTCTTGGACCCCAGAAAATTCTATTGAAGGTGATTTCATCTCTCTCAGAAACATGAGTATAATGAGATAAGAGCCACATAAAACAAACATCTTAGGGCTGGCTGATCCTTCCAGAACACCTAGCCCAGGTGAAGAGCACTGCCACCATTACCACACAAATTACCATACCTGTCACTCTAGCACTGGTTTAGGCTCTATCAGAATACTTCTCCTGAGGGTACACTCCAGGAATGAAGCTGAAGGACTGCCCACTTAGTGCCCCCACGCCAGCAACTTTCACAGAGCTGCCCAGTGGCCTATTCTGTGGTGTGTGGTATTTCATATGCACAAAGCTGCAACATGTGGTTTCTGCATACTGACAGAATACATGGGCACAAGGTAGGAAATTCTAATATAGGTCTTTGATCTCCTGACTAATTAGATAACTTGCTGCCACTGTGCAAGGGCCCTCAAAGCCACGCTGTGACTCACTCCTGGAAAACTACAAAAAATAATCTTGAATATATCCATACACTTACAAGATTACTTCAAGATCCAAAAACAAGGCAATACTTGAGAACAGCAGCAAGTATTGTAGTTACTCAGAATAAGGCTCCCCCAGAGTTTCTGCTGGCAGAGGATACTCTGGAATCACAAGCCTTAGAAGCTTCGCTGTGGACTGAGGCTCAGTGGTAAAGCACTTGCTTACCATGCTCAAAGTTTAAACATTCTCAACACTGTAAACAATGCTTTCAGAGCTCATTCCACAGGTTAGCACTATTAGAAGGTGGTCAAAATTTTAGTAAGGGCAAGGCTGCCACTTTGGGCTAGTATGTGTAGAAGTAATAGTGTTGTCAACTTGATGGTCTCTAACCACCAAAAAGACAAGCTTCCAGTATACCTGTGAGGGATTCTCTTAACTAGCTTAACTGAGGGTAGTAACAGCACTCCATGGGCTGGAGTCCTTAACTATATAAAGAAGCGAATGTAATCTGCACACAAGCATCCACGGCTCTCTGCTTTTGTTTTGTAACTAGGTTTCACTATGTAGCTTTAGTAGGTCTACAATTTGCTATGTAGACCAGGCTGGCCTTTGAGCTCACAGAAATCTTCCTGCCTCTGCTTCCAGGAGTGCTGGGATTAAAGTGTGCACCAGCATTCCGGGTTGCTCCCTGCTTCTGGACTGTAGATGTATGTGCGCAGCTACTTCAAGCTTCTACAACCTTGACTCCCTGACATTATGGACTGGACCGTGAACTATAAGCCAGAAGAACTCCTTCTCACGTTTCTTTTCTCAGAGTATTTTATTACAGCAACAGGAAAATTTAGCTACTACAGGATATGGGCCTCTTTCTCTTTTACGTCCCAGTTGCCTGGAGTGGCAGCTGTGACCTACTACATGCTCCCTGTCATATGAGTTGCCCCACTATGGGCCCAATAGCAATGAGGTAAAGCAGCTGTGGGCTGAAACCTCCACACCTATGAGCCAAGAAAAACCTTCCCTCTATGTACCCATTATCTCAGGATTTTCATATTTTAACAGAAAGCCACTAACACACAACTAATGTGGAAAACATCATATATAAAACTGCACAGGGGCTAAGGCTACAGATGATAGAGTGCTTGCCTAGAATGCAGCCCTAGGTTTGCTCCATTACCACTGCATACACTGAGTGTGCTGGTGCATGGTTGTAATCCAAACACTCAGGAGGTGGAGGCAGGAGGATGAGAAGTTCAAGGTCAGCCTCAGGTACATAGGAAGTCAAAAGCAAGCTAGCTCTACAGGAGACCAAGTCCAAAGAAATCAAAGTGCATAGACAATACAACTTCAGTGATGTGAGAAAACCAGGAATGATACCACACTGCTTCCTGCTCTGGGTGTTTCTCTTATATCTGTCTATTTATTTTCTGCAGTTATCAAAGCTTTGTTAAGGATCACGGATCAGACTAATACAGCCCTTTTCCTGACCACTGAGGAAACATGGATTTCAAAGAAGCCTTGATTCCAGGGCCCTTCCCTTCAGAAGGACTTGTCATGCCCAAGCTACCCAGCCACATTCCTTTGCGCAATACTGCCAGAACAACACAATGAGACCAGCCAACCAGCCCCACAAAACCGTGACACAGCAGCTAAGACAGGAGGAGGTGGGAAAGGGTAAAGGTGATATCAGGATACAAGTGATCTATCTGGAAGGGGAATGGAAGGTGGGGCTCTTTAGCAAGGAGGAGGGAGATGTGTAAAATAACAACAAGGATGTCTAAAAAGTCACAAATCATATTAACTATTTACCAAAAAAAAAATACAAAATAAAAAACCTACAGTTGATTCCATGAATACATATACATATATTAAACAACACATACAGTTTTAATGAACTTTTCTCATCTGGGCTAGTAGTGCTCTAAGACCCCAAAACCATATAACAAAACCCAACAGCAGATATAAGAAGTCCTCTTTTGAGTTGTTGGCCAGGGCTGTCCAAGAGGCTCCCTTAGGAGTAGGTTGTATGTTTATACAGCCTATTGCTGTTGCCCTTGGTTACCTGCCCCCACCAGAGGTGGAAAATAAGCCCTTACTGCTGAAGATACCATGCAGTTCAGAAACAGAGGCCACAGATCCCCAAACTGGAATTGACTTGAATGCCCCCACTTTCTCAGGACTAGTTTTCATGATACCGGAGGGCACCACATAACTCCTTCCAATGTAGAGAGGCAACCAACAGCCCAACCTAGCTATGATACTTGTGAACCGTATCAAGGACCAGCATGGCTGGATAATCCTCAGAGTGCAGCACTGATACACATACCCTGACACCTACCAATGGTTTTCTAATTGGACTTAAGACCCACTTAACAAGAGGGAAATCACACCTGGTACTGGAAACCGAACCCACCACTGAGTGAAAGTGAAGTGTAGTCCTTGCCCCCTCATCAAAAAAAATTCTCTTTGCAACAGATGGAGATTGTTACAGAAAACTACAACCAATCAATATGCAGAGCTGTGAAGCCCAGCCCTAATGGATACATCTACAAAACTCTCCTTCACCTAAGGTGAAGGGAACAGTGCAGAAGATGGGGGCACAAAGATTTAAAGAGCCAGCCAGAGGGGTCAAGGAGTTTGCTGTGAGATTGTGTCTCCTAGGAACATCAGAAGCCACACCCATAAAGATTCACCAACATGACACCAAGATGACACCAATGAACATGTCTAAGTGGACAGGGAAAAGCTTATGAGACCTCAACCCTACATACAGGTAACTGAAAAAAGCTGGGAGCAAGAGAGGTAAGTCTTCCCCAGGGAAGAGCACACCAACTGTTCAGTGCTAAATGATCAGCTCCTAAAACACACACACACACACACACACACACACAGTAACAATTAGTGATAAAAAGCTCATGAATTTGAAGGAGAGTGGGAAGAAAGGCAAGGGAGTGATGTAATTATATTAAGCTCAAAAAGAAAAAGAAAGTCAGCTGTGGCAGGTCTGACTCCTAAGGCATCAGGTCTGGGCTGAGAAGCACACTGCTTTAGAAACACATGAACTAAATGTGGGGGCGCATGCCTTTAATCCCAGTACTTGGGAGGCAGAGGCAGGTAGATCTCTGAATTTGAAGCCAGCAAGGTCTACAGACAGAGTTCCAGGATAGCCAGGACTACCCAGAAAAACTCTTGTCTCAAAAAAAACAGGATAGAAAGAAAGAAAGAGAAAGAAAAGAAAGGAGGGAAGGAAGAAGGAAGGAAAAGAAAAGAAACACACACAGCCCAAAAAAGGCACTGGAGGCAAGTGGGTGACACTTCTTAAAACACTGATGGCACAGCACTCAAAAACCAACTCCATGAGGAAATAAACCAAAACGTCAACCACTCCCAGGTAAAACAGTTTCTCACTGTTCCACCTGATGAGGAAGGACCGTGCCTGCCTTCCTGCTGCCACTGATATCCACTGGGTGAGAAGGAACACTGACAACCAAGCTTTGTGCTCCAGGTGACTGTGCTGACAGCTGGCCACACACCCACAGGAGCAGAGAAGGGTGAGGAACGACGGGAAGCCCTGCACTAGAGGCTTGCTTTGGAGCACCAAGGACACATGGCCACACCCTGCTTCTGGTGGCTGACAAGACACCAATAAAGTTAGCAACAGGATACACACTTCTGAACAGGTGCAAACCAGTGGCACCTGTTGTCCTCTCATGGCTACTTGCTGTGCAATGCTGAGATGGATGAAAGGGGACAATCTCCCTTTCTGACTGGGCTGAGCCAGGGATGCAGAGGTCTATCTCTTCAGGGTCCCAAGTCAGTGAAGGGAGGGTCATAAAGCAACAAGAAAATGGCTTCCATCATCAGAGCAGTCACTGTGTCACTACTATGGTGATTCTAAGCCACGGCTTCTCTACACAACACAGTACAAACGGAAGGAGCCATCAGAAGCCTGAGACACACAGTGATGATGGGAAATGGATGGTAATCCCATAAAGTGTTCAGCTTCCCCAAGCCACACACAGGAAATCATGGTACACTTTCACACAAGGTCACATCTCAGCATATAGGAACCCTGGACCCAGATCAGCTGGTACAGTGACAAAAGAAGTCAATTAAACATCTTTCCTCATCCCAGATCTAACCCTGTGGGAGGATGTCCTCCATGGAGTAAAATGATGTCTGACACATCCTAAAGCACCTAACCCATGCTGCCATGTATCTGGACACTGAACTCACCTGGCTCATGAACCAGCCAGTGCAAGCCTTCTGAGGGTACACAGTTTAGTCATAGCATTTTCTCTAGATAGGATGGATCCTTGCCATAGCTCCTAGCTAAGCCCCAAATCAGGACTCTCAGTGTGCCCATTTGATGGGAAGAACTGTGGCAGCACAAAGATGAAGCATAACTTTGACAAAATCCAATTCCTCAGACACCAAGAAAAGCTGTCAACCCACTGACATCTGATATGCAGAGAATGGCTATGAATAGTAAGTGATAGGGATGTGGTTGGTAAACGCTTTCCTTGCACAATACCCAAGGCCCTGACAGTAGCAAGCACAGGATGCTCTCCCTCTCTCCCTGCTCCTGCTGTGGCACATGCCAGAGCATCTGTCACTTTCTAAGAGCTGCCCTCCAGCTCAGCCGTCTGTGCTCAGAGGCCCCAGGGGAAGCTGAAGTCGGAGCTTTCCTCTAAAGCATCTCCTCCAAGTGTTACAAAGTAAGAAAGATGGGAATACCCAAGGAAAAACAGAAACGGCACACACTAGACAACCAATAGGTTCTAGCAACAACCAAGCAGAGACAAACCACCCTGAGGGCCTCAGGGTGTGTGCGTGTGTGCGCGTACGCGCGTCCAAGCAATAGAAGATTCCTATACTTTGCCAACTTAACCTTTATCCCAAGCAGAACTCTCATCACAGAGCTTTATGCATGGGTCAACATGCACCTGCTCTCACCACAGAGCTTTATGCATGGGTCAACATGCACCTGCTCTCACCACAGAGCTTTATGCATGGGTCAACATGCACCTGCTCTCATCACAGAGCTTTATGCATGGGTCAACATGCACCTCCTAGGTAGAGACTAAGGAAACCCTGGGCTCCCAAGGCCCTCACCTGAACGCCGGGAGCTACCATCTGGGCAGACTGTGCTGTCTGCACTGTTGCCTGCGGCTGCACCTGGGGCTGTACCTGCTGCACCTGGGGCTGCACCTGCTGCTGCTGGACCACCATCGGAGCACGGACCTTGAAGGAGGAAGGAAAAATCAACTTGGAACCACCTGCACAGAGAGCAGAGCACTCACTACCTGTGTGGGAACTTTAAGAATGGAACTGACAGAGTTGTTGAGATGGTTGAGTGGGTAAAGGTGCCTGCCACCAAGCCTGAGGTCCGGAGTTTGAGCCCTAAGACCACAGTTCTCTCTGTGGTAGGAGAGAACTGACTCTTGAAAAGTTGTCCTCTAAACTCTACACTTGAATTGTGGCACACACGGAACCCTCCTCCCCGAAACAAAACAAAAATTTCTTTTTAAAAAAAAAAAAAACAAAATAAACCAAGAAGCTTCCTCTTGGAATAAGGAATGGGACTGTAATTACACCATGAGCTGTGCCTGATCACAAAGGGTCATAAGAAATATCCCACACCAGCCTATCTGTGGGTTGGCAAAGCCAAGTCCCACCTCCCTCAGTTTGGGCAAGAAACAAGACAGCCCTCCCATGCACACCAACTGCAGTCACAAGCGAAGCAACAACTTCCAAAGCTGAGCACACAACCTGCCTGCTCAGTCTGAAAGTGTCCCTGAGAACCCAGACTCTGTGAAGGAAAGCAGGCTGGCCAGCTAGCAGATAGCTTAGCTAGAAAGATGACCTTGAGCGGTGGAAGACAGGAAACACACATCACTATGGGACTACCGTATGGAGACACCACAACAGGGACAGGGCAGGCTTGGCCAGACCCACATTGGGCGCTTTTCCTTATATATCTCCAAGTTACCAGGCCCAATCCTAGTAGGCACTCTGCCAAGGAGTACACAAAGTTTTTGGTCCCAGTAGGTTGGTTCTGGGTAACAGGGACTGTACCTGCAACTCACAAACCTCCCAGCCAACCCTCCTTTACCTTGACTTTCAGGTCAGGTGAGGTCCCTGTCCCCATGTCTCTTAATGTATCACAGGTAGAAAAGGCCACAAAAACCAAGTGAGCGGAGATGCTCAAATTGTTTCTTTTCATTGTATCTAGGTTTGGTGGCAATATTACATTCTCTGTAAATATTTTGACACTTACTTTAATCAAGATGCATAATGAGGCAGGAAATAATTAAGTTTTATATGAATATCTGCTTCAGAAATACAGTAATGATGAGGCTAAAGGGGTCTGGGACTGGAGATCATAGTAGACCACATGTTTAATTTGCATGAAGCTCCCAAGGTCGTCCCCTGGTACCAACAGATAAAGAACCCCATGGAATGGCTGGTGGACGCAGCATATCCTCCTACATGGTAAGATTAATCTAACTGTGTGTAGCAGCAATGCAGCACACAATACTGAGATCAGTCATGCAAGCTTGGAAGATGTGAAGGTCCTAGTGTGTGGAAACAGTTCTAGGACACACGCTCCTCACCTACTTGTGCTATGGAGCTACACAAGACCAGTGTAGGAAAGGGTGCCTCAAGCCAGCACATAAAGGACATGCTACCTACATCCAAAGGCTCTAAGAAACTGTCAACTGCACACACCACCTTAAGAGATGCATCTGCTACGCCACAGGCTTCGGGTACTCACAAATTTCAGCTGCTGTTGGGCAGCATATAGCATCGGTCCAGGGAGGGCTTGTGCTTGTGACACCAAAGGCTGGCTCTGTGACTGTGTTGGGAGTTGTGGCGGTTGGTTCTGAGCAACGGGGGACTGCTGAGCCTGAGGTGGTGGCTGGTGATGCTGTGGATGATGCATCTGTGACAGCTGCTGGGGTAGGGCCTGAGAAGGGGGAGGCTGTGGCTGCTGCATTGGTGGCTGCTGCATTGGTGGCTGGGCCTGCAAAGCCTGCTGCTGTTGCTGCTGTTGCTGTTGCTGCAGCTGCAATTGTGCCATCCTCTGCAGTTGCTGCTGTTGTATCTAAGACAACATAATAACAGTTAACATTTCCACGCCTGTGGTGCTAGCCTTAACTCCACGAAGCCTGGGGACATGAAATAAGCATATCCTCCATGGAGACTGACCTGATGGCCTCTCATATTGGAAAGGGAACATGGCAAATTCAGGACTCAGAGCCCTCTAGACCAACAATAGCTGTTTTCTAGACACTGAGAACAAATCAAATTTGTTCTTATGCCCTGGCCACTAAAGGGCTGGTTCACACCTAGGATGATTCAAGTGAAACTGGCTCAAGGAGGGTCCAGGAAAAGGTAATGAGGAACAGACCCAGACCCACAGCAGGGAGGCCTGAAGTTCAGGCAACTGCAGATGCTTGTACCTCTACAGAAAGGCTCTTTGTCTCCTGGAGTGGTCAGCAGTGGTCAGAGGCATGACCCTCATGAGGATGGGCTATAAGGAACACATGCAAGACTAAAGATCAACAGTTAGCATGGGGAAAGGAGAGTCCAAAGCCAGGGGAGCCAAAAGATGGTGGAAGTTTCTTTGGGCTTTTTCCCCTCAATCGAAACTTTCTAGAAAAATGGATGTGAACATGTCTAGATTCTGCTTGCCAAACACAGGAGGATCAAACAACTTCTGACTATCAGCACTTCTAGTGTGGCATACCTCTGCCCTACTAATAATTTTGATTCTGACCCCAAACAAGAAACAAAAGAGTTGTATGTGTCCTCCAAAGAATGTGCCAAGAACACAACTCAAGCATCCTGAGTCTTAGAGTGTTTGCCCCCTTCTTTATTCTGTTAGCTTATATGTACTGTTTACAGACCCTGCTACACAGAGAGGATCTGAGCTACAGAATCAGGAGTCCATCTGAGAGGTCTTCCTGCTAAGCTAGGATCTACTTTTCCACCTGTGGGCAGCCCAAGGAGGAGGGCTAGCTTAGCCTTGCACCTAACACCTTGGCTAACACTTGTTCCCAGGCTCAACGACTACAGGACTAAGGCCCAGTGTAGTGACAAGAAAACTTGGTACCTGTTGTTGCTGGCTTTGGTGATGCAACTTAATCAGATGCTGCTGCTGCTGCTGTTGCTGGAGCTGCTGCTGCTGCACTACTGCTTGGAACTGTTGCTGCATGGCATTCTGTTGGGCCTGGAACTGCTGTTGCTGCTGTTGCTGCTGCTGCTGTTGCTGCTGCTGCTGCAGTGCTGCCTGTTGTTGCTGGAACTGTTGCTGCTGTTGCTGTTGCTGCTGCTGCAATGCCACTTGCTGGAGCTGCAGCTGAGCTGGAGAGGGAATTCAGACTTAGGCTGTGCCACCCTACAGGTGTCCCAGAGTGACATGACAAGGGAGGCAGCAACAGCCAGTGCCTACTGACAAAGCTATCTCTGACAGCTAAACACAGAACTAGAGAGAGACAGGTCAAGTAGGAAGTGGCATTTGTGTTGATTATGGAATTTACCATCATGAATCTCTAACAATCAAATAGAAAAGAGATAAGTGAGTCTTTTGGATAGACCAAAGGTATCCAGCCCCTGGAAAGCAGTAATACACTGTTATCGAAGGGTCTGGCCATCTGAGCATTGCACACAATGGCATCAGAGAGCATGTGTGCACTCCTTTTGCTTGGATAGCATCTACGAAGTACGCTCAGATTGTGGAAGGGTATTGGCTTTATTATTGCTAAATAACATTCTATTGTACTCCCATATTTGGTCTATTCATTCTTCAGTTGGTAAACATTTGGGTTACTTCCATGCTTGAGCTACTGTGATGACAATGTTCTAGAATGGATTGGGATGACAGCTGTAAACTTGAGAACATACAAAAAACCACTAATAATGAGGTAAGTTTTGAATGAGCGAACTATGTTATTAAGAACTGTATTTCAATAAAGCTAATAGGAAAAACTAGCAGAAATCTTTTGTACACTTAGCCCAGTGGTAACACTGTTTAAAATGTACAAGATCACAACCAGAACTGGATGGGTTCAGTCACCATCACCGTAAGACACTCAGTAGTTCCAACACAAGTGTCCCTTGACCTCCCCTCAGCACCTCACCTGAGGTCTCAGGAGTATCAACTCCCAGAAGTTTTATTCTGACTTCCCCACACACCCTGTGGCATGTATACCCCCCCCCCCCAATAAATAAATGTCATTTTAAAAACTGTACTACAGAATCAAGAGTCCATCTGAGAGGCCTTCCTCCTAAGCTGGGTTCTACCTTTCCACCTGTTGGGCAAGCCCAAGGAGGAGGGCTAGCCTTGCACCCAATACCTTGGCTGACAGATAAAAAAAAAATTACACAGACACACAAAGACACACACACACAGAGATTCTGAAACTGTCTCAAAATATATATAAAAATTTGTTTTTTGAGACAGGGTTTCACTGTATAGCTCTGGCTACCTGGAACTTGATCTGTAGACCAGGCTGGCTTCACACTCATGGAGATTCTCCTGCCTATGCTTCTCAAGTACTGAGAATAAAGTCATACAACCACAACTGCCCAGCAAAAAAATAATTTTTAAAAGAGGCTAGTATGAACTTTTGGTGACTGGCATTTACCCATCCACATGACTTTCTGGTAACGCAGGTACAGTGGCAGTGGCATTGGTAGTTACTTCCCTCTCTTTGCCAAATGGTTTATCACAGTATGGGTACCTCCTAGCATGACTATTTACATGGTCTTCTGAGGAGAGAGAAGATTCAGGCTATTATAAATAAAACTATGAAGGTTTGCACATGGAGTTTTCATAATAAAAGTTAATTCTTCTGTGATAAAAAGAATTGGGGACACTGTGTCCCCAAAAGTGTAGCTGCTGAGCTATAGGCTTCATTTTTATATGTGTAAGTCTGTGTTATCTGTATTCATGTATGCCACATATACACAGGTGCCTACCGATGCCAGAAAAGGCCACCAGATTCCCTACATTTAGAGTTGTAAGTGATTATGAGCCACCCAATGTGGTTGCCTAGTAACTAAACTCAGGTCCTCTGGCAGAATAGTTAGTACCCTTAAATGCTGAGCCAGATTTCTAGTCCCTGTATGCCTTTTAATGGTTTATTAATTTTGTATTTTATGTGTATGGATGTTTTCTTTGCATGTATGTCTGTAAACCTCATGTGTGCAGTGCCCACAGGCAGAAGAGGGCGTTTGATCCCCCTGACCCAAAGTTACAGAGAGTTATGAACCACCATACCGTGCTGGGAACTATACCCAGGCCCTCTGCAAGAGCAACAAGGGCTCTTAACCACTGGGCCATCCCTCCAGCTCTGCATGCTTCATTTTCAAAGACCTATTTCACTTACATTCTCATCTGAAATACATGAATGACTACACTGCTGTCACTATTTATTTTAGCCACTGTTGATAGGATTTATCTTTTTGTGTTTCAGACTTGTAACTCTGATACTCAGAAAACATGTGGACCACAATATTCTGAAATTACTGATGCTTATTTCATGGTTATATTCATAAACATTTATTCCATCCTGTACTTTAATTAAGTTATCCATTACATCATTCAAATCTTTTCTAATATATGGCTCAGTAGTTAACATTTGTTGCCTGTGTAAAAGGACACAGTTCAGTTGTGGCAGCTCACAACTGTGGTACACAAAGATACATGTAGGCAAAACACTCAAACACACAAGAAAACTAAAACATACTTTCTAATGAACCAATTTTTGTCTCCTTCACTAGCCATTACCTATGGGACTAGGTAATGGTCTAATACATCTTTACCATCTATTTTCATACCTTTCTGGGTCTTACACTACAGGCATGCCTCTCAAAATGTAACAGAACTTACTTCTCAGCCTAGTGACTGGAGTTTAAACCCCAGAACCCATGTTTTTGGAGAGAACTGTCTTCTATTGTGTGTCCCGTCAAGTGAATGTAAAACATTTAAAAAGTATTAACAAGCATTGCATTTTTAATTATATGTAATAAGTTGAAAATTATTCATAAAATATAGAAATAATTTATATATCCATTTTCATCTTTTATAGAAAAACTTGGGGATGGAGAGATGGCTTAGCAGTTAAGAGAGCTCAGCTGCTCTTCCAGAGGACTCAGGTTCAGTTCCCACCACCTGTTGTGTGGCCAGCTCACATCAGTCTGTAACTCCATTTCCAGGGAATCCAATGCCCTCTTCTGGTCTCTATGAACATACACAATGTGTACACGCGCATACATCCACACACAAAAAAACAAACAAAACAAATATTTAAAAAGACAGCAAGCCAAGTTCTCTTCATTATGATTACTTATACTTTCAACTCAGCTTTACCCTTTTCCCTTCCGCTGTCCTCTATAAGTTGAAATGCAGGACATGCACACTAAAGGGCGAGCCTGTCACTGAGCTACAGCCCAAGCCCTTCTCTCTCATTTTGCTAAGCTTCTGCTTTTCTGTTTTGTTTTAAAGATTTATTTTTAATTGTGTGTGCATGGGGTGGGGGTTATGCATGAATGCAAGTGTTTGCACAAGCCAGAGAGGCATTAGACCCCCAGGAACTGGAGTTATAGGTAGTTGTGAGCCAGTTCACATAACTTATGTCTCTGCAAGAGCAGTACATGATTTTAACTGCTGAGCCACCCTTCCAGCCTCTGCTTTTCTGAATTTCAAGGGTCTTTCTGGATAATTGTACTGAACTTTAGACATTGTCTGATTGTTTGTTGCTTCGTTTCTTACTCTGTTTTTTCCTATTGCTTTGAAATTTATAAATTATTTATATTGTTTTATGAATAATTTTTAACTTATTACATATAATTGGTAATATACTTTTAAAATTCATTATATTTATTTAATGGGGGGGACACATGCATACAAAGGCACACATGTAAAGGTCAGAAGACAATTTATAGAAGACAGTTCTCTCCAAAATGTGGGTTCTGGGGATTAAACTCAGGCCACTGGGCTTAGTAATTAAGTTCTTTTTTTGGGGGGGAGGGGGGGTTCTAGACAGGGTTTCTCTGTGTAGCCCTGGCTGTCCTGGAACTCACTTTGTAGACCAGGCTAGCCTCGAACTCAGAAATCCGCCTGCCTCTGCCTCCCGAGTGCTGGGATTAAAGGCGTGTGCCACCACTGCAATTAAGTTCTTACCAATACTTTATTTTCCAAATTTACCTCCCTCTCACAGTACTGGGGACTGAACCCAGGACCCTGATGACCTTAGGGGTTTTCTAACACCGAGCTGAGCAGCAGCCTCTATTTCTGGCACAATCTCTGACCCAGGCGCTGATCTTTTAGTGATACTGGTTGAAGACCTGAACTTAGCTAAATACACAGAAGTGCTTGCAGAAGGCATAAGAAAGACAGAGCAGGAGGCCACTGGCATCTATTTCAGGTGAATCTAGGAGGCATAGGTCAAGGGCCAAAAGGGAAGGTAGCTGACAGAGAGTACTACAGAATGCAGGAGTAGAGTAGAGCCACCCAATAGGCTAGCCCTGGAAGCTGACAACAGGACGTGGGCCAAGGTCAGACTGGAGAGAAGATATTGTCAGGACACTGTAGCCTCTCCACTGAATGTCTGGAAAACCATTTATTTAAAACAAATTCTTAAGAGTGGATTACAAGACAAATCACACAAGCATTCCAACCCCAACATTCCAAAGCAATCTCCTACTATAAAATAGCCAGGAGTATAGCAACACAAGCTTATAATCTCAGCAGCACTGAGCAAGTTTAAGGCCAACCTGATTTCACATGGCAAGTTCCAGGCTACCCAAGACTATATAGTAAGACTTTGTCACAAACAACAAACAAACAAACAAACTCACCAATGTAGCTGACTATTACCTAAGTCCCAGCCAGAACAACGGCATGCAGAAATCAGGGCAGGTAATACAGAGAGGTATAAGTGTAATGAGAATTTTGGTTCCTTTAAAAAACACAGAAATATCATGGGAATATGTTTTCTTTTTAATCTCAGGTGTGGGATATGGGGTTGCTTCAGACTGTCCACAGGGGCTGACTATGGTTTGCCTTGTGCTCTAGCAGAGGTGTGATTTTGCCAGCTGCAGATAGGTTTTTCAGGCATATGATGTTTAGGATCCAGGGGACTTTTCAGAGGATCCATAACTGCTAGAGCTCCACAGGTGGCTGCTGCTGGTTGCTGTTTGTCAAGTCATGTGCACATTGAGAGGAAAGAAGATATCCTGAAGATGAAGATCAAACTTGCCCCAAGGAACCCAATGCCCCTAATCAGCAGTTAGTAGTCTAAGTTGGCCCCTTTCCTACCCAACTTTATTCTGGGATTTCTTTCTCCTCTCTCTCACCTCTATCCTTCTTTCTTTCCTATCTAGTGTTAGGGGGGTGAAAAGGGGGTGGGAAAGGGTAGAAGAAAATAGAACCAACAGAGTAGCCAAAAGTTTGGCTACAAGTGAGGAGGGCAAGCACCTCCTTCAAGAAAGAGGAGCCAAGAGAGGAAAGAATGACTGCAATGCACAGCCAAGACTGACCATGGGATAAAAGTAGATGCAGAGACCACAACCTCAAGGCACACCACAGGGACAGAGAGTGCAAACACATCACTTATTTGTGTCCTCAAACCTTAACAAATAGTTCCTATTTTACTAATAAAACACTCCTTGCTGACGGTAATGGCGCATGCCTTTAATCCAGCACTCGGGAGGCAGAGGCAGGCAGAACTCTGAGTCCAAGACCAGCCTGGTCTATAGCTTCAGGACAGCCAGTGCTACAGAGAAATCCTGTCTCTAAAAACCAAAACCAAAACAACCCCAAGCAAAGAAAAAACCCACAAGTTTCCAAATAACCAAGTCTCTCCTCAGCATCACTGCCTCAGCTAGTAGGCAGGTCAGCACTACTCCTCTGAACTTAGAGAAGGTTTGGAGCATTCCCCTGCATACCTGCTGTTCACAACAGAGCTATCTGGGGCTCCTTGACATTTTCCCATTAACACTCAGAGCACAAGAATAGCATGCAGTGTCACCTGACATGGGGTGTAGTACTCACTCTGTGGAGTTGCTGTAGATACCACAGCCATGCCATGAGGGGCCATTCCAGAGGTTCCAGGGGGTGGCTGCCCGGAGAGGGGCAGTGGTTGTCCCATAGCGCCAAGGCCACCCATCCCACCCAGGGACTGTCCTGGGCCCCGAGGAGGCATGCCAATCCCAGTTGCTCCTGGGGTGGGTCCACCAGTAAGGCTCTGCAGTGCATTCATGGGGTCTGTGGGAACACAAGGGCACAGTGTCTTGAGGAAAGGAACCCAAACTGGGTAATCTCACAGGTAAATGGCTCCCAAGACACAGAGAATCCCCTCCCTCTTATGTGCATTCAAATTCTTAAATAAGTAGGAGCCAGAGGCCTGAAATTTCCCAAATGTCTGGTGCCAAGGCTTGGAACTGCTCACAACTAGAGTGCATACTCCATGTTTCAGTCCAGCCTGTGTCAGTGCCCTAATGTGGATAACAATGGAGCCCTGTGATGTGCACAGCTGCACTGAAGATGGGCTGAGCCCTCAAGCTCAACCAGCAGCCAGACTCTTCTTCTCTGTCCAGATCTCCAATGGGTAAGCTCACAACAGACTTCCAGAGACAACAGAGTACGAGGCCCTTCGTCCCAACAGGCAGAAACAAGTGAAGTGGCTAGATTAGAGAAGCAGAGGGCAGCAGCAGACACTCTCTAGAGAGAGCACAAGTAGGCTCCATGCAACAGCTTTGTAGCTGGGTCTCTATAGAGCAGCACTGAAGTAGAAATTTCTGGTTTCTTTAGACTCAGTTATGTCATGTGACGCTTTTCTGGAAACTCTCTTATGAGAGGATGTTTTGCTGAGGTAGACATGTGAGAAGAATTTTGCTGAGGAAGACATTTGAAAGGGCGCATGATGTTTATAAGTATAACCCAACAGACAATGGCGCTCGTGCATTGGTTTCTCTTTGCAACGCTTTGCTGGCCTTCATGGATCTTTGCTGTCGTGACTTCATAGAGAAACTCTTGTGGCATTCCAGCTGCTTCTTACCACTCCCACAGACTCCTGCCAATTTGGCTGAGCCTTGTGGTTTCTTCTGGATTAAGTCGTTGCTACTGATTTGTGTTAGGTGTTTGCTGACCGGACTGGACTGCCACTACTGATTCATGTTTGATGTTTTGGACTGGTCTGCTGATATCCTGACCTTGAAGATTGGTATCGTCCCAGAGATCTACTTCTAAACAGGTCCACATCCTCCTTGTCCTATAAACCATCTTTCTCCTCTACCTTTGGTCAGTGGGCTAGAAGGAAGGCTGAATTGTTTAAGAACCCTTGTTAAAGTAGGTTTTGAAAATCTAAGCCTACACACCACTCCAACACAGATCTGAGGCCAGGAGCAGAATATCAGAGCAGGTAAAGGAGTATGAGAAGGCTTCACAGAGTGCTAAGGGGCAAAGCCATGCCCACTAAGCCTCAGGACAGCAGCTGTTGTTCAGTGAGCAATGCCACAACCAAAGACAAGGAGCCAGATGCCATCATCACAGCAGTCTAAACTCAGCAATTACCTATAGACAGGTATTGCCCAGCTGGTCATCTGGCCATAGAACTGGGTCGTGCCCAATGAACCTATGCTTCAACACTGCAGAGGCCAGGCATTCTCCAGGCTATACGCATTTGACCAGTCCTTGGCTGGGGAGCTATTTAGGCTTAGGTACTTACAGCTCCAGGCCTAGGGTAGGCCACACAGCCTCACAGTCTATGATGCTAGTGTGTACTTTTTTTTTTTTCTTTAATGGTGATGGTTCTGCAGACAGAGCTCAGTATCCTGCACATGATAGGCAAGCACTCTCTCACAGAACCTCACATCCTTTCTGACAGGCTGAAGATCAGCTGGTTAGAGTGGATCAGCAAAACCCATGATGACAGCTCAAAAGGCAAAACCTAAGGTTCAATTCAATGGACACAATTTCCCTTATATGATAAACCTTAAAATTAAAATAGAACTTAAGAAAGTGAAAATGTTGGGCAGTGGCGGCGCATGCCTTTAATCTCAGCACTCAGGAGGCAGAGGCAGGTGGATCTTGAGTTCAAGGCCAAACTGGACTACAGGGTGAGTTCCAGGACAGCCAGGGCTACACAGAGAAACCAAAACAATCACAAAAAGAAAGTGAATACAGTTGGCTATGGTGGTACCTGGGGGAGGGGGGTACAGGAGACAGATCTCTACTGATTTGAGGCCAGCTTGATCAATGTAGAAATGTAGAGTTCCAGGACAGCCAGGGTTACATAGAGAGAACCTGTCTTGAAACACACGCCCCCCACTCCCAAGAGAGAAATAGAGGAAATGAATTCCCACAGCCGTCATCTAGGACGTATGACCATGGGTTATTAGACTGTGTCATAGTGGTTCTCTTAGGTAATGTAGCAGAGCCTTCTAAATAAAAACAAGGTGGAGAAGCACTAAGTTGACTTCAGTCTGCAAGAAACTAAAGGGTAGAGTGGAGGCTGGGGCACAGCTCATCAGTGTCACCTCATCTGAGATCTTTTGAATGTTCCTGCCCAATAAGTGGCTGACCCATGCGCATGAGGCATGCATTATCTCATTTCTGCCACACCATACTGGAGGTTAGAAATAATTGTATCTCAAAAGAAAGACTTACCACTGACAGGAGCTTGGGATTTCTTGTTATCTACAGAGAAACACAAACACAAAACCCCAATGTAAACAGTTTTGCCCGAACACACATTTTCCCTGGGTAGGTCAGTTCTGCAGGTACCTGACCAGAGGTCATTTGCTAAAACTAAACTGACCTTATATAGGAACAAGGTCAACAGAACCCAGAATCTCGATCCCAAGGAGCCACTGGTACCCTAATAACTTGAGAGGAGAGACCTATCCCCGGCACTGTTGCATACAAACAGAATCTGGGAGCAGAGTGGGCAAAGAAACTTGGGAGTCCACCTCAGTGAGCTGTGCCCAAGGCTAGCCCACCTTCAGCGTGGAGACTCAGAGCTGTTCCTTTCTTCCAGGACTCAGACCCTGAATCACAAACAGGAGTGATAGGAATTCATGCTTGGGCTAAAAGCCAGCTCTGAGAATGCAAGCATCTCCACTTTCAGCTCACTCTGTTGCGACAGCATCTCATTTTCTAGGTGAGGGAACCTACACGTTGCCATCTGAAGTTGCTCAAGGCTGGGAACCTTGTCTCCCAGAAGGAGTACCCAAACAACTGGTGGTCCAGACCCTCCTACTTAGACTCTCCACATGAGCCTGTAGGCTGTGTGTATCTCAGGCCATCATCCTAAAGAGCTGAGCATGGAAATCCATGCCAGGAGATCCAGCTAACTGTTCTATAGACTCTTAAGTCTTTCTCTTCCCCTACGTGTCCTAAGTTCCTGTGGAGTCTACCTTGCTGGCCATTCTGGTAAAAACTCAGTGTGGAATTGGACTGGAGAGACAGTTCAATGACTGTGCTGGCTAGTTTTATGTCAACTTGACACACAAGCTGTAGTCATTTTGTTTTGTTTTGGGAGAAGGAACCTCAATTGAGAAAATGCCCCCATTACACTGGCCTGTGAGCAAACCAGTGATGCCATTTTCTTGATTGATGATTGATGTGAAAGGGCCCAGCTCACTGTGCACAGTGGCACCCTTGAGCTGGTGGTCCTGGGTGCTTTAAGACAGCAGATGGCAGGCTGAGCCAGTCATGAGAGCCAGCCAGTAAGCAGGACTCATCTATGGCTTCTGCTTTAGTTCCTGCCCTGATGTTCTCAGTGATGATGTTTCCTGGAACTGTAAGACAGAATAATGCTCTCCTCCCCAAGTTACTTTTGGTCATGTGTTTATCAGGGCAGTAGATACTGACTATGACAGTGTTTAAGAACATGAATTGCTCTTTTTCTCTATTTTGAGACAGGATTCACTGTGTATTTCTGGCTAGCCTCAAACTCACAGAAATCCTTCTGCCTCTGCCTCCTGGAGTGCTGGGACTTAAGGCCTGAGCTAAGTCTTAACCACACCTGGCTAAGAATGCAATCCGATAGCAGCAGACTGGAGTTTGGTTCCCAACACCCATATCTGGCACTTCACAACTGTCTGTAACTCTGGCTCCATGGACACCTGCACTCACACGTGCATCCCCCCCCCCCCATAATTTAACAAATAATAAAACAATCTTTTTTTAAAAAAGGTTGTGTGCAGTAATTATCACTGAGCCTTGGAATTCACAATGTCCTCCCCTTGCTCTAAGTGGCCTCATACTGAAGCTGTGACCTCAACTACCACCTACATTCTGCCCCCAAACCATGCAGGAATTAGGATGGACCCATCAAGATAAGCCTGTCTAGTGCTTATACAACAGGGAGGAGCACTGTCAACTGGAACTTAGTGTTCACCAACCCTGAGTGCCCTTCACAAGCTGTCTGTGGCCATCCAGAAGCACTTGGTATACCGCTGCCTAACATAAGTGTGCCAAGACTCTTGCCCAGGAGGTTATGGTAACTCACATCTGAAAAGCCAGGGAACTGCTTGCCAGCTAACAGCACGCATTGAATCCGAGGAGTCAAGAGTAGTTGAGGTAAGGGGACCCTCAGCACAGCAAACAGGGAGCAGACTCGGGAACTGACTTTAAAAAAAAACTTCCAGTTTCATAGAAACACAAAGTTCAGGCCTCCTAGGATTAATAACATCAACTTTTAGGGACTAAAACCCCTATTACAGGTAAACTGCGTACTTAAGAACTCCCCAGAGGCAAAGGCTAAATCTTAACCAAGGAGATGGAATGGACAAGTGAGACCAGCAGCCCGCTCTAAATCACTCTGAGACCTACATTTGAGGCCTAGGAAGGTGGGGAATCTCTCAGCAAGAGAAACATGCAATGTTCCAACTCAGGTGCTGAGGCCTACCCGGAGAGTTCCTACTACACAGCCACAAACAGCCTGTCAGAGCAGCCACAGTTGTCCCCAAGTAGGGACTCTTACTTACGAATATCTCGGAAATGGATGATGAGCCGGGCCACGAGGGAAAGATACTCATCCTAAAAGTAAGAACAGAAGTACTTTAATCCCAAGTGGAGAGGCAAAGACGAGTGACCCTCCCTTGCCACTCCTGATAGCCCAACTACCACCCTTCAAGCATTGGCCTCTGAAACTGCCTGAGAGGACCACAGCCACTAACACCCATTGGCTTCCTCTGGAATCCCTCTCTCACAGGGGAGCTGTCAGTGATTTCTCCCCTCAGAGGCACAAATTAAGAAGGGAATAGAGGGCTTCCACCCTAATGTACAGAGCATTTCAGCTAAGAAAGTCCCCTCTTGTAGGTACCTAAATGCCAGGGGCCGTGCATCCGCAAAGGCATTTCCTGCAGGAGGACCTACTTCAAGACTGCCTGAGCCCAAAAATTGCTGATACAGACAATACCAGCAATCAGGAAATGCTGTTTAGGATGCTTTCTTGGGACCAATGGGGCGCAGGTGGTGGGTACTAAAGGAGCTTGCAGCAGTGCTCAGATGAGCTTGCTGCAGCGTTTCTCACCTGCTCCCAGAGTCAGTGTCAGAGTCTGTGTGGTTGATTCCATGTCACCTCATCCCCAACTCCCAAGGGTAGGTAAAGTTGGGCAGTGAGTAGTCCAGGGCACAGGCAGGACACTCTTATTACAAGGCAGTCACTGTGTAGTGTCCAAAGCCTTGGCCCAAGGTCACAAGCGTGCACTATTGGTATGTTAGTGCTTTTGCTCTCTGTAACAACACCACTGTGGTAGCCTTTCCCTTGCTGATGAGACAAGTATGCACACCATCTGCATGAGTGTCCAAAAAGAGGGAGATGATCCTTCTTTATTCTCCAAAGCTCTCCCAAGCTTCCAGAATGATTGAGAATGCTCTTCTGCTAGCTGCACAGAAGAGATGTTGTCACAGTTTGAGAAAGCCTATCTCAAATGTGACAGATGAAGACCACTGCCTGAACAGACCCTCTCTCTGTGCCGTCCCATTGCTTCTGCTGACTGTCTTCTGTCCGTCTAAAGACACTCACTCCAGCGTTGTAGGGAAATCACTACCATGAGTCTACACTGAGGCCAACAAAGAAATGCTTGGTTTATAATCCTGTGTCATCCATCTTTCCCTGTACTGAAATGCCCTCAGTATCTACTGCTGTCCAGTATGACTGCTCTCCAAAGTCATCCTGGGACTGACAAGATGACAAAGGAAAGATAGAAGATGAAGATGGACTAAGTGAGTATGCAAACCTTAGGACTTCTACAGCTGATATCTATCTTGAACAGACTCCATTTCTCACTGTTTCCAGCTAAAGGAATCAGCACAGAGTAAGAGGGGGAAGCCGGGGAAAATCTGTCACTAAGGGGCAGGGTCAGAGGGGGAAAGGAGGCACAGCTGGAAGAGAGGGACATGGAAGAGGTTCTGACAACAAGAAGTTCTGGGAACATTTCCAATGCCTCATCAATTTCTGCCCGAAAAGACAATGGTGAACAAAATCCCCACAATCAGAAGTCTGTTGAGGTTTAGTATCTAAAGTATAATCTTGTGGTGAACGGAGAACAAGGGATGTTTGGGGCCAAAGAATTAGGAATGGAGATGAAATGGCCAAGGTCCAGTGGAAGAGAACCCTAGAGGCAGGCATGTGCTTTTTGTTAAAGGCCTGCACTATCTTCTCGTGTTATCTTGAAAATAATTTGGCAGGTTTTTTTCCTACCACCATGAAAGACATGACTGGAAGGAGGAGGTTTCTGAAGGAACGACCTATGTTTGCTTAGTCCCAGGACACAACAGACCAAGCATAGAAGCATGTCCCCAAAG